>VZRW01000368.1:0-275266 GCA_013398125.1 Aegotheles bennettii
ATATATATATATATATTTGTCATCCTAACAATAGAATTTGTACACAGCACAGAACATAGAAATTTTAGGTAATCACAAATGGACAGGATAATAGACACCAGAAATAACATGTAAGACAGTAGGAAACAGGCTGATGCACAGGATGACAAGTACCTCGAACTGGTGCAGGTTCTGGCTTTTTTGGCACAGTTACAGGTATGGGCTCTTCCAGAACACCTTTCTTGGGCATCTTGGGCACTTCAAAGATATTAGTAGATTTTAGTACTGTGGGCACTACAGATGTGTATGGAATAATAAGACAATCAATAACACATGTACACAGTCTTCTTTGAGAAAGTGCTGTGGTTACATTCAGGCATCGGTTAGGCTTTGCTTCAAACACGTGGAGTGACCAGGGTGTCAAATATGTCACGCAGAAGGTGGGCATTCTGCATTCAGCTTCTGTTTCTGAGTCAAGGTGGAAATGTAGAAAACGTACGCCCTCTTTGTAACAGCAGATCAGAGACTTATTTATGGAATGCTACTATCTTTGAGTACCAGTCATCTATCATTCATGACTATGTTCTGTGCTGGTTTTGGCAGTCACTGCTATCCTTTCATTTGTCAATTGGGTATTATCACTATTTTTATCCTTAGAGTTAACTTCAACATTCTTTTTCTGTCTTTGTCTGTTTCCTCTCCTTTTTTTGCTTTGCACATTCTTTCCTGTAACAACTCTGGCTTTCTTTCTACTCACTAGATGCTGCTTATACCTGTTTCCTATCATATTCTTTCAAATTATTTAAATGCTTTAAATATCATCACTAAGAGGTGCTACTTCACTTGAGGAATGTCATTGTATTTCAGAGGGACAGAATCCGGTGGCGGAGGGAATGTTTACTTCTTTGGCTTGTGCTTGGGACTTTCTAGAGGAAATGAAATGATGCAGCACTGCATCAGTCTATGGTGTGTACAGTTTTACAGTATATTAAGTAATTTTTCAGTATTTCAATTATAAAGTCTCTAATCCTGGTTAATCTGAGAAAATAAATGCCTTTTACAAGGCTCAGTAAATTAGGTGTTCACAGGTGCTCTTTGGTGTTACTCATTCAATGTAACAACTTTGCTAATCAGAGTGGACAATGTTGACATATGACCAAAATACAGGCACATTAAAGGAAAGATTCTGCTCCTTAGTGCTACCCATCGCAACACAGGTACATACAGATATTTGTAAACATTTTGCTCTATATATGGAAACTGTTACTCTCTGATGAAACCAGTTTTTGCTTATTTTGTCCTCTCTCATAGAATCATTTAGGTTGGAACAGACCCTTAAGATCATGGAGTCCAACCATAAATCTAACACTCCCAAATCCCAATAAACCATGTATTAAACCATCCCTAGTAATAATGTGAACAACACCTTATGCATTCATTCTCTTGTTAGCATCCATAAAGTTTTGGTATTTAGTGGTATACAGGAATTCATCACATCTGCTTGATTTATTGCTATAGCCTAAGAAATCAAATTTTACCTCTTGAATTTTTTGAATATGCCAAAATAATAGTACAACAGAAGTTTGGATGGTTTTAGTTGAGGAAACATTTGATGCTTCTGCACAGCATTTGATATTTGGTACATCTGTCTCATATTTTAGATATCACAGTATAGAGTGAAAGAGCAATTTAAATGAGATTCATTACTAAACCCCAAACCCTTCCTTATGATGATAAGCATGGTGACATGTACCTTTAGCAAGTGGAGCTCCTGTTTTTGGTACAGCAGTGAGCGCTTTCTTCTCTGGGACAGGCCTCTCAGGCACTTCAAAGATATTAGTACATTTCATTTTACAATTACAAAAAGCTGAACATAAATACAGAGACTGAAACACAGAGGACAATAGAAATGTTCTGAAATAACATTTTGACACACACTCACACTCAGTGTGATTTGTTCAGCAAGCATCCTCTAAACCCTCAGATTCGAAATGACAGACAGAACAAAAGAGGTTAAGATAATACTTAAGAGAAGAAGATTAGGTGTGTTTATCACCTATTCATGATAACATGTACCTGTGGCTGATGGAGGTTCTGATTTTTCATGAAGAGCTACAGGAATTTTCTCTTCTGGGACAGGCTTTTCGGGCATTTCAGGCTCTTTAAAGATATTAGCATCTTTTAGTTACGTGTATTAAGCTTTAAAATGAGCAGTGAAACAAGAGAAGAAAAAGAGATCCTATTCATAAGAGATACCTTTAGACCGTAGAGCTGCTCGTTTTTTAGGTACAGCAACACTCTCCTGCTTTTCAGCCAGCTCATCTGGTGGTGGTTCCTCAGGTGCCAAAACAGGCTCTGGCTCTTTGAATGCCACTTCAGACTTTGGTTTTTGAAGTTTTGTAGTAGGTTCTAGTTTCTGGGGTGCTATAATTGGTTCTGGTTCCTCAGACACCATAATAGGTTCTGACGTGCAGAGTGCCACAATAGGCTTTGATTTTCTGGACACTGCAACACGTGTTGATTTTTGGAAATCTGCAACAAACTCTGATTCTTCAGATGCTACAACAAGCTCTGTTTTTTGGTGTGGTTTTGTTTTGGGGGGCACCACAACACACTTTAATTTTTGGGTTGATGCAACTGTCTCTGGCTCCTCAGGCATCACAGTGAGCTCAGGTTCCTCTGGGGCCATAAATGGCTCTGTTTTTTGGAGTTCCATAACAGGCTTTTGTTTTGAGGGCAACTCATTGCGCTTTCGCTTTTGGGATGCCACACCAAGCTTGGGTTCCTCAGGTACCACAACAAACTCTGGTTTCTCAGGCACCATAACGTGCTCTGGTTTTTGGGATACCACAACAGATTCTGGTTTTTGAGTTGCTGAAACAGTCTTGGGCTCCTCAGATGCCACATCAGGCTCTGTTTTTTGCGGTGCCACACCAGGCTTTTGTTTTCGGGCCACTCTAGCAGGTTCTGGTTCTTGACCTTCTATATCTCGAGGCTTTGCTTTTTGGGGTTCTGCAAGGGGCTTTGGTTTTCGGGAAACTGGAACAGATACTTTCTTTTCTGGGAAAGTTGTCTTGGCCACTTTATGTATATGAAAGATATTAGTTCTAAATTTAACAACTGCACATACAGTCATACCAAATTTAATTGAATCATAACACATAAAACCACATTCATAATTAAAATATTAAAAACATATCAGGTATTAATCATTTATGTTGGCCTCTTTAAGGACAAGTACACCACATTTTGGCTTTTCTCTCAGATATACACATGTATACCCCCACACAAGTATCATGCTCCCATAAGCAAGTGCACATGTGCACTGTTAGTATAACTTAAGCTATAAGTAAAATCCACAATGATTATAAACAGAATGTACAGGATGAAAGATATTAATAACATTTCAGGTAATAAACTGAAGACTTTCAAGACTTAGCAGTGATGGAATTTAGTTTATCCTGGTGGAGCTTCTGGTATTTAAATTACATTGATACCTTCTGCTCTTAGCTACTAGAATGGGTACTTTCTTTTCTTCTACTATTATAACTTTAAAGACATTAGTTTTGATTGTTTTCATGAACCCAAGAGTGTATAACAGTAAGAATAATCCAAAATAGTATGAAGAATTGAAGTATAAAATACAGGCAATTCAGACATCCAAGATGTGTCACTATTCTTCAAAAAGACCCACATATATTTGTTTCACACACATATGCAGATACAGAGAACAAGTATAATTTAGAATCTCAGAAAACAGAAGCCCTGGAAAGTCAGTGTTAAAGAAAAGAGGAAAAATATTGCTTTTGTGTTTTTATTAGTGTTGAGATTTACCTGGTAGAGGTTCTGGTTCTTCAGCTGCAGGCTCTGGTTCTGAGACAACCACAGGTTCTGGCTTCTTAGGCACAACCTCAGGTTCTGGTATTTTAGGAACAGGTATTTTCTTTTCTGGAGCAACTTTCTTCGGCACCTCTGGTTCTTTAAAGATATTTATTTGTTTTACTTTCAGGAATTTGAAGAATAGGAATTAAGAAGGTGACAATAGCTCCAAGGTGGAAATTATCAAACAACATCAGGGAAAAAAATACTGTTTATAAATAGTCTATGTTTTTTTCATCTTGCTTCATGCACATTATTAATAGCCATTGTTGCTTACTGGGAGCTATTTACAAGTGAAAAAGGCAACACAATGTGTAACATTTATAAATATCAGAATATAAAAAAATGGGATAGCATAAACTTAAAAAATATAATATTTAGGGGAACAAAACTTCTGTGCAATTTTGTCAGTATTGAACATGTACCTTTAGGTGGTGGAGGTTCTGGTGTTTTAGGAGCTTCAATGTGTACTTTTTCTTCTGAAACCACTTTCTTGGGCACCTCAGGCACTTTAAAGAAAGCAATTAATTTTATTTGCATGAAATTCAAATATATGTCAGCATTAGTAAGACACTAAAAAAAGTAAAACTCAGGGACATTAAAAGTATCAGTAGTTTGGGATGTGAATAACAACTTTTTCCTTTGCCTACAGAAAATTCTCTCTGATGTCCCACCGTGGTACTGATGCAAAAACTATGACTTAAACAACAAAAATATTTTATAGAACACTTATAGTAAAATTGAATTATCAATATGTTGAAATGGTACCCCAGACAACGAAACATTTTATTAACTTTCATTAATTGTGTATAGCAGTTACCTTTAGCTGGTGGAGGTTCTGGTTTCTTTGGTACTTTAACTGAAATCTCTTCTGGGATCTTTTTCTTTGGTACCTCAAGCACTTGAAAAATATTGATAACTTTTACTATAAGAATTTCATAAACAACATTAAAGCAGAACAGTAGAACAGCATTAGTGAGAACACTAATTACCAAGACTTTTTTTTTCACACAACACGTTTGTTCACTTCAAAAACCTTTGACAACAGAAGAAAAATGTAACAAAAGTCTTGGGTATTGTCTTCTATAGTGTTAAAACAATAAAAGAGTGATGTTTTTTATTCTGTTATCTTTTTCATAATGACAGTTACCTTTAGCTGGTGGAACTGCTGCTTTTTTAGGCTCTGCAACTGGTATTTTCTCATCTGGGACTCTCTTGGGCACTTCTGGCACTTCAAAATTAATAGTTATGTTAATATTGTGAATTTAAATAAATTTAAATAGCACTGAGGTGGAAAAAGAAACAAACAAAAGGACACCAGCTAACAATGATAAAACATACTACCCTTCACCAAACAGGCTTTTTGCTCTCAATCTAAATCAAGAGTCATTTGAAAGGAGTAAAATGGCTGCTCCCAAAAATGAAATACAAAAATCACAGTTTAAGACAAAAAGATGGGGAAATAGTATCAAAAATGTCTTATCAGTGAAAGTAAGACAGATTATTGCCATGGGTTTATTAATTACATGTACCTTTAGCTGGTGGTACTTCTGGCTTTTTAGGCACAGCAACTTTGATCTTCTCTTCAACTACTTCCTTGGGTGTTTCAGGAACTTTAAGGAAAGAGATTATTTTCAGTTATTATGTGGAATTTTACAGCTATGTTCAAAACTTTTCAGTAAAATTTGCAAAGTAGTGAGGTTCTTAATGGAGCCATTAATTTGACATGCTTATTGAGTTAAGGTTCTTTTATGTCCCTGTAAAGTCTGAGGAAACACCACAGTGTCTTTTGGAGTTTCTTCTATATTACATTATTTTTGCATTTTATTCAACCACCTCCCAAATCTCCATTTTACAAAGGCTGCCATTGTCTGTTCTGTATTCCTTGGCACATTTTTCTATGCATGATGACTTCTTGGTATCAGTTTTTCATCTATGCATGGAAGATTTTCTCCTGTGTTAGACATCTGTATTACTTATTCTATACTTTGAAATTATTAAGCTCTCTTTTGGGGGTAATTTTTCACTGTCAGTCTGGAATATTTTAGATCACAGAAGCCCTGTTTTCTCTTTAAGATTTCTGCTGTGGTTCTCAAGTATCAGTTTCATATCTGTCCAGTCACATCAATATTTCTAACATACTGGTACACTGATTACAGCTATGATTCAAAAAGAAGAATTTTCAAAACAGTATCATATATAGAACTGTGGCGCAGAAAATAAAAGTAATAGGACAACACAAACAATCAAGAAACTAATCTGCACAATCAAGGCAGAGGCTTTTTCCTCTTTCAAATTTTAGTTATCTGTCATGCAACATACCTTTGGCTGGTGGTGGTTCTGGTTTTCTAGGCACAGCAGTGGATACTTTCTCTTCTGCACTTTCCTTGGGCACTTCTGGCACTTGAAATGAAACAGTATTCATTTTTGTTATATTTATGGCATTTAAAATATGTAAATTATTAAGAAAAAAGAGTATCACAAGAAGCACATCTGAAAGAAACATAAGATTAAATATAAAAAGAGGTATGTCATGCAGAAAATGTACTGTTACATACCACTAGGATTTTTTATAAATGATAAATAAAGAGTAATTTTTTCTCTTACTGTAAACCCTACTGCCCTAGAGAAAGAGAAATCTCCTCCTTAGAGTGTCATCATTATTGACATATAAGCTTTAAGTGGTGTTACTTTTGGCTTTTAAGGTATAGCAACATTTACTTTCTCTTCTGAGACAGATTTCTTAGGTACCTTGGACACTAAAGATATTAGTGTACTTTGAAGAATTGCAAAATTAAAACATGGAATACAGAGATATAAGACAAAACAAGCAGATGTATAAGGACACTGACAATGGTTACAGGTTTTCAAAAGTCTCTGTGGTTCTACCCCTGTCAAATAACAGTTTGAAGCAACTTCGGTGGGGATCTTTCGTCATGCAGTAGAGACATGCCACACAAAATACTAGTTCGGACAGACTTCTAAAACATCTGAATGAATTGTAACAACTGGTTTCTGTGCCTAATGCCATTCAAAATCAAATCAATTGACCCTTAAGTTTAACAAGAGCAATGTGAAGGAAGAAGAGTATATACTTCTTAGGTGAGTATTGATAGAATTTCTGAGGCTGTTTACAGTACCAATAAACACCCATGAAATGAAAATGTTTGATCTGTAAATCTCACTGCATGTTGACTCAGCTATTCTTCCTTATTTTTAGTCCCTTTGAGTAGTTTCTGATACAACTTCTGTGGCATCACAACAGATTACTTTGGAAAGAAGAAATAGACAAACTCAACTGATTTTTTATGGTTTAACAACAACAAAACAAGAGACAGGAGACACTTGAAGAAAATGAGAAGGAAAGGATAAGTTGACATAACTTTGGAAAGTGAAGCTTCTGCCTTTTTAGGCAGAAGGACAAGTTTCTCTTCAAGAATAGTTATCTTGGGCAATTCAGACATTTGAAAGATATTTACTGATTTTAATTTTATGACTTAAAGACAAGTTGAGGGGAAAATTAAATTTTAATTTAAATATTAAATTAGAAATTATGTAAGAAACAGAAAAGATGTTATCAGCAACAGACCTTAGTTCTATTGGGCTGTCAAAGTACCTTTGAGTGGTGGAGATTCTCGTCTTTTTGGCACAGGAGTAGGTTCTGGCTTTTTCGGCACAGCAATAGGCACTTTTTCCTCTGGAACAGCTTTCTTAACTACTGTGGGCACTTTAAAGATATTAGTTCCTTTTAAGAATTTATATAGAATAGAAAGAGAAGTAATAAAAAATCCCAAGTCTGTAATGTAAGGTACTAAAAGAACAAACACAAATATTAATTATATTGAGCAAGAACTAAATCATGAACATGAATAATTTAATATTCCTGGAGTTCATGACTTTGCAAATTGTGGAAAGAGATGATGGGTAAGATATATACCTCTAGGTGTTGGAGCTTCCCCTTTTCTAAGAACAGTAGAAATTTCTTCTTCTATGTGTATCTCCTCACAAACTTCATGTACTTGAAAGATATTAGTTTAAATACTTAGAATAACGTCAGAAAATAAGACAATATAAAAGACAAAGAACAAATACAATCAAATCTTCAAGCTCATCTTAAGATACAGAGGTCTATTTTATATTTACCCTCAAAATTAGGATTCTTCCAAACGAGGGAAGAAAAAAAAATCTTGTACTCTACCCTGATCTGATCTCTGCAGCTTGTCAGAAGAAAGATGTGTGATATGTCCTAAACTGAGCTACTACAAAGGGACAGGAACTGTCTATCTAAGTTCTGTGATTTTTTTTCTTTCCCCTTGGACTGATCTTAAGTAGTAGGGTCCCTTGCAATTGTCTCTTTTGCATATAAAGTTAATTTTCCCCTTAAGAACAATTACAGGTGATACAACTTCAATATTTCTTTTCTATTAATTTCATACTGTTGCAGCTAACTAAAGTTGTTAACTAAATTCTAGTTGATAGTAGGCAAATGTTCTCAAAATAATTAGAGATTTATATATGAAAACATATTTTTTTATCCTTCAAATCCTACTCAAAATTTCTTGTACCTTTAAGGTGTGAAGATTCTTCTTTAGGTAAGGCCAAAGGTATTTTTTCTTTGCGGACAGCTTTCTTTGATACTTCAGGAACTTAAAAATATTGATTTATTTTAGAAATTTGCACTAGGAAATAAGTAGTACAGTTTTATAAAACAATAAAATATTTTACTAGAACAATATGAAAATACATGGTATTAACCTGTGAATACAGCTGAACAATTTCACCTTCTGGAGTTCACTAACTAGTTTTCTAACTCCTAGCACTTACAGATCTGAATTTGCCTTTCTCTGAAAAGATAATAGTAGTTTGGGTTTTTTTCCTTATCAAACAATCTTTAGGAATTTTGGCATTTTTTTAAAATTTCCAAATTACCTATAAAAACTAGGCAAGACTCCAGGACAATTACCTAAATATTATGTTTCAAACATCTATAGAATTCTCCAGCCCTGGAATTTTATTACAAAACTATGTTTCTATGAAAATATTTTGTGGCTTTGTATTTTGTCCTGATTTAAAGTCTTACCTTAATTTTGACTTTATTAAAATCCTGACAGGATTGCAAAGAGTGCTTCTGCAAACCAGCTTCTGCCAGAATTTTTTAGATTTATTTTTTTTTAATATATTGTCAGAGAAAGTATTTTGGGAAATAGAACATGAGACAAGAACTCGGAGAAACATGAAGGCTAATCCCTGGCCTTGCTATGAATTTTCTGTCTACTAAATTTATTTCTATTGGTCTAATTTTGTCTTTTTAAATTTTAAATTCTTGACGCAGAATGTAACAATCTGTTTGAGCAGCTGCTAACACAAGACAAAAATGAGAACTTATAGAAAATATTCCTTGAATTTGTTTTCCTGAATGGTGAATTATTATTTTGTCTTAATAATCATTCATTGTTTTAACATAAGAAAGATGATGAAATATTTTTTGAATTCTTTGCAAATGGTTGCAAAATGATTATGCTTTTAATCTCTGATCTCCCCATATGTATGCTCTCTTTCTAAGATAAAAACAAGCAAACACAAAATTCACTCTTACAACAAGAGATCAAATGGAAGAAAACAGTGTATATAGCATCTGGTCATGCTCAGAAAAAACATGTTGGGTTTCTCATTTGATATGCCACTTTTGAGAGGCTAGAAAAAATCCATTTGGGGGTTATGTACCTTTAGCTGGAGGAGTTGCTTCTGTAGGTACAGCAGTAGGTATTTTCTTCAGGGGGACAGTTTTCTTTGTTATTGAAGGCACTTCAAAGATATTATATGTTTTAAAGAACATTATAATATACAAAATGTAAGTAACAAAGAAGAAATGACAGATACATAGCCTCTAATGAAACATTAGAATGAACACATTAAATAACAGAATAGCAAGAATGGAATGATGAAGATGAATCACTAAAGCGTAGGAAAGTATTGACTGAGTAGTTGGTGTACCTTTAGGGGCTAAAGCTTCCGGTTCACTAGGAATAACAACAGGGACTTTTTCTTCTGTTGGAACTTCTTCATAAACTTCAGATTCTTTAAAGATATTAGTTTATTTTACATATTTTAGTATTATTTACAAGACAAAATTAGAAAGACAACTTATAATGCAAAACTGCAGACATAGTTATGGACAAAGAGCTGTTTAAACATAAATTATTTAAATACCTCATTTCAGCCTGATCATCTATCCGCTATCGCTAGAAGTGACTATTCCCAATTAGTAAAATGCAAGTTTACAGAAAAATTTAATTTTATTTTCTAGTTACTTAGTTCTGTGTATTAGATACAAACTGTAATTGAATTTCACATATTCTCATCTGGCATTATCTATCTATAATCCATCTCAAAAACCAATTAAGTCTTACTCAGGTTGGCTCTTAAACCAGTGTCTATTTAAGTTCATTTCTTTAGTTCAATGTGGCTAAAGTTCTTTCCTGGATCAGAAACTTAGTTTCTCTCTTATTTATGTTTCTTTCTTCAATTAATAGAGAAGAAAAAAACATTTTAAAAAATGCTAAACTAGAACTAAATTTGGGGGGAGACAGGCTCGCAAAGACATGGATGCAAGTTACCTTAGATAATTAGAAAAATGAATTGAAGATGTCTCATATTTTACAGAACAATCTAGAGCATGAATTGATATATTGTCTGCAATTTACTGCTTAGTAGATGTGTCAATGATGTACCTTCATACAAGGGAGGCTCCTCTTCTCTAGGAATAATGGTGGGTACTTTCTCTTCAAGGAGAGGTCTCTTATGAAACTCAGGAACTTCAAAGATATTAGCTTTCTTTTAGTAACCTCAAAATAATTTTCAACTTTTAAAATCCCAAATAGAAATAACCCAGGAAACTAAGTTCTTTTGAGGTACTAAATACTGGGCCTTTTTGGGAATGAAATATTATAGTTTTAAAACCGACTTGTTGGAACAATTAATTATGTGAAGAAATTTATAGTTTCTGCTCTCAAAGAGCTTAAGTCATTTGTTTTTCTCAGTGTCCCATCATGCTTTTCCTTCTGCTATCTGTATCAGCTTTAATGTTTTTAACTTACTAGCTCTTGCCCTATTGCTTCTCCACCAATAGCATGACTTCACAACCCCAGTTTAAACTAAATTCACAACTACATTACAAACATAAAAATGATACCTCCTCAGCATGTTTTATTCATAAATAAATGTATTTACTGTTTATCACATGTATAGCATATATCTGAAATGTTTGCCTCAGTTTTCAATGTATCATCTAGAGCTCAATACTCTTTGCCATGGTGTAAAGAACTTGAACATTATTTTGGAAGATGTTAGTTGGAAAAAGTGACACAAGTACTTCCTTTCCATACAATCTCATATCAAAGGTTCCTTTACCTTTCGTTTGTGGAACTTCTATTTCAGGTGTATGTGTAGGTTTCTTTTCTTCAGGGACAGTTCTTTTCAGAATGGCTGGCCCTTTAAGATATAATTTACTTTTAGGGCTTTCAAAGTTATTTGGAAGAAGTTAGAAAGAAGAAGAGCAAGTCTCACAAGGAAGATTAATGAAACAACAAAGGATTAAATGCTTCCTGAAAGAAAATCTATGTTAATTTTGGTGATTAGACAGAAGAATAACATATTAAAAAAATATTCTTGAAAGATGGCCATACACTTGGATGGTGGAATTTCCTTTTCAGAAGAAACAAAAATATTCTTTCTTTCTAAACTACTTTCATAAGTAGCTTAACAACAGAACACACATATTTTAAAGTGACTCACATGTTTTCAACAAATTATTTGAAACCAACGGGCAAAAAAACTCTATCACAAACAGTTGAAAAAAACACTGTGGGGACTTAAGGCATATGCAGATCTTTCTCAAAAAATAATGAAAGCAAAAGACTGAAATCAGAGTTCATGATTCATGAGAACAATGCAGAGGAAGTATACCTTTAGTTGGTGGAGTAATTTCCTTTTTAGGAACAGCAGGTAGCACTTTTTCTTTCGGAACAGGTTTCTTCGGCACTGCTGGCACTTTAAAGACATTGGAGTTTTTTTAAGAACTTTTGCAGTATGAATATTATGTAAGAATAGAAGTCAAACAAAAAGCAGACAGTGCAAAGAGTCAGAAAATTTAGAAAAATACAAAATACACTCTCCTCAACCGCTATTGAGTGGTGACCTTGCAGGCCACCCATATGGACTATTTTGTTTGGATTCACATAGCTAGAGTCTCCAGTCTTCACTGAAAGAAAAACATTGCTCTTGTCAGGTGAATTTTTGCCTGGGATAAGCCTTAACAATTAGGTTTCATGAACTACTGGCTCTAATTAATGCCAACTGGAAAGCCCCTTTCCCACTGATTTCAATCATATAATTCATATAAGAAACAACTATAAAAATTAGCACAAAATTAATTTCTGGCAAAGTAAGTGTACTGAACAGACAATTACAGAGCTCCAGAATAGTACAGAAACTCTGGTGGAATCCACTAGCAATTGCTGTTCATGACATTTATCTTTAGTAGTCCTGATACAGAGAACAGATATTCAGATTATATGCACTTCAGGACACCATTAAGTTAAAGAAGGTCCTAGTTTTTTAGGATTCTGTAGGAAACTGCAGTTTCACTGTTATGGCACTATAGCTCAACAAACTTCTATTAACTTATTCATCTGCTTGTTTTCAATGATTAGCTATAAAATGTCACTAATACTGTGATGGCAAAAATTAAATCTTGAAGGTCCTGCCTGCATTTCCTTTGTACTCAGAAAGTAATTTGTCTCAGTTTTGATTTGTTAAAGAAATATATATTTTTTTAGTAATTTAATCTCTGCCTTTGACTGTACTGTGAAAGAAAGTTAAGGGTCTAGCAGTTAAATCAGAATAGGTAAATTACTGGATTTAGGGATTCAGAGACTCAAGCAGAAGGTTGTGGTTTTAAATTTATCTAATAGCTGATGTACCTTTAGCTGGTGGAGCTTCTTTTTTAGGAACAGGAACAGGTACTTCTGGCAGAGGTCTTTTAGGCACCTCAGGCACTTAAAAAAATATTTCATTATGGATTTAAAGTTATTCATGAGGAATTACAACAGATACAAAGACAGTAAGCAGAGCAATCACTCATTTGTAGAGGAACCATCTCATCATTTATGTAGAGACAAGTGAACAGCCACTTATCTCAGTTCTTGAGCAATGAAAGCCAAGGAATATCAGTGTACATCTTTCTGATACATTTTAGATGCACTTTCTGTTTGGCATGAGGGATCCTATGGTCATAAATTTAAATTATAAGAAGAAAGGCCCTACATGAGTTTTAACATCTCTGTAACTCACAGGAGCTAAACTGGTCAAAAGAAACAAATATTGACACATAAAAATAATTCAGACTGAAGCTGAACTGTATGAGAAAATTGTTGTTTACTGTGCTTCTGTCACATCTACACTAGCTCAACCTTTGGCAGTCAGATGGGGAATCCTCCCATAACACTCTGAAGGGAAGAACTCCTTAGGAAGGAGTAAGAGAGCAACAAACTTTGAATGGATTTATCATTAGCAGCAACAGACCCACATAACACTACAAACAGGGAAAAATAATAAGCACCCAAAGGAGGCTTAAGCAGTAGCTGGGAACTCAACAGACTAAAAGAATAAAGAAATTACGACTTGATGTACCTATAGCTGGTTGGATTTCGTAAGCCTCCTCATAGACCTCTTCATATTTCTCATAGATCTCTTCCTTCTCCTTAAACTCATACTTTTCATAGACATCTTCTTTCTCCTCAGCCTCCTCTTCATATTCCTGTTCCTGAATCTCCTTGTATCTCTCAGGTTCTTCAGGTTCCTCATATGCCTCAATTTCTTCAGTTTCTTGAACTGTCTCAAACTCTTCAGTACTTTCGTATGTCTCGTACTTCTCATACTCTTCATATGTATACTCATACTTCTCCATCACAGGAGCAGGGACTTTTTCTTTCAGGACAAGTTTCTTGGATACTTCAGGTACTTTAGAAACAGTATTATTGTTACTACCTTACAATTGTTTCATAGTTTATTTTTTTTACAATTAGTCATGACAATCCGCATAGAACAGAAAATGTACATGTTAACTGCAAGTATAAGTTACATTTTCTGAAACATATTTCTGAAACAGTATATATATTACACAAGATTTTAGGAATGAGAAGGAAAAACAAATCTTTGGGAGGAATAAGAAATATATCTGTACCTTTAGTCGGTGTTGGTTCTTTCGGTTTGGGCACAACAGCTGGCACTTTCACTTCTGCAACAGCTCTTTTACGCACCTCAGGGACTTGAAAGATATGGATTTCTTTTAGGATTAAAAAAAACCACCTTAAAGTACTATAAGTTAAAAAGTGCAAGAAACAGAGCTTTATGGTTCTGCAATGCAAATATGATAATGAAGAGTTTTGACATAAATTCAAGCAGAAATCACATACAACAAAGACAAAAGTTAGAAGAAATTCAAGAGTAGTTTTAGCATAAATCTTAATTATAACCAGGAGTACATATACCTTTTGCAGCCGGAACCTCCACTTTTTCAGGAGGGGCAACAGGTACCTTCTCTTCAGGAGCAACCTTCTTAGGCATCTTGGATACTTTAAAGATAGGACCTAACTTCAGTGTTCTTTTGTACAATTTTTAAAAGACACAAACCCAGAAGCTTACCAACAGCAGGACAGAAACTTACAAACAATTAGTCACAAGACACAAGAAACACATACTAAAATGTCCCTTGCTAAACTCAACTTGTATGAAGAATGTTATCTATTAATGATAATAGTATTTACAAACTGCAATACGTTTGACTGGTGGAGTGGGCATCTTTTTAGGAACAGGTTCTTTCTTTTCAGGAACAGGTTTCTTAGGCATCTCAGGCACTTTAAAAACACATTATTTTATTTTAAGGATGTCATCCACCAGTAGTATGAGAAAGACAACAGAAAACGTATACAGACATAACAAAATAAGAATTCATCTGCAGAATATATTTTAAATGTTTTAAAGATGAAACAGAAATAACCAAAATACACTATATTCATAGGCGGACTTCCTGAACAAGTCAAAACATTTCACAGCTTATATTTTGCTAGGAATTTGACAGGCACTCAGAGACATCATTACAGAAAGACAGCAGGGACATAAAACTAACATTAATCTAGCAAACAAAATAAAATAGACAACGAATGACAGTAACAACACATTGTTTTCCTAGGTATTAATTTATGTACCTTTTGCTGGAGGAAGCTCCAGTTTCTCAGGAGCGGGTACAGGTATTTTTTCTTTTGGGACAGGTTTCTTAGGAATCTCTGGTTCTTTAAAAATATTATTTTGCAAACACATTTTAAAATTACTTTCAGAGCATTAAAAACATGGAAAAACATGAAACAAGATCACAAAGTCCTCAAAAAGATCATTAAGATTTGCATACAACTTAGAACAAGAACTAAAGATGAATTTTAATGAACGCAAGAGATCTCATGAGTAACTTGCAAGGAAAGATTGTGTACCTTTTGCTGCTATAGTTTCCTCTGGAATAGTTTCCTCTTCTTCCTCAGGAACAAAAATGGGAACTTCTTCTTCAGGCACAACTTTCTTTGCCACCTTGGGCACTTTAAAGATATTATTTTAAGAACTTTACTTTCACTACATCACAAAGAAATATTTGTAACATAGAATACGCAGACACCAACTTTAAAGTAACAATAGTAATATAAATAAGGGAAACTCTATTAATTATTTTTCACTCCCTGGATAGAACAAAGCGCAATTAGTTTATGAAGATTATATATGGATTGGCTCTTTTGCCCAATTACTAATTTTACAGCATCATTGACAATGGAAAATATTATCAAGATATGCTACAAACAAGAGGTTGTAGAAGTTTATTAGCATCTAATTTTTTACATAAAATTTTCCAATATCTGCTTTTCAATTTTTTCTAAAACCTCAGCTTCTGAGGTAGAATTTGCTCAGCACCAAAGGGTGGCCTCTGCAATAGTCTGCCTCCACTTTGAATTTCAGGTTTAGGATATATCTTCTGGTTATTTGTATGGTCAGCTGTGATTTGATTTAATTTTTATACCAGTTTAGCTAAAAGGCTTGAGATTTTAGCATGCTTCAAGGTACATGTCAGAATGATCACCCTGAATTGAAGAATTTCCAGGTAAAGACCTATAAAATATTATTCCAGGTGTTTTATTTAAACAAAATTTAAATTAATTTAAACATTAGTCCTGAATAATACCATAATGAATTATTTCATTCACAGCAATCACTTAAAATGAAAAACAAACAGATCATTCAAGGCTTGATTCTCAGCCCACATTAAGTCAGTAACAAAATTAAACAATCAACCCTTGCCTGAGACCTAGCACTGCTCACTAGAGGGGAGCAGCAGGGTGCTAGAACCAAAGATCTGACTTTACGTAAGTATAAATTGATTTTTAAAATGAGGTTCCATTGAAATATGAAAATGTAAGAGAGCTACTACCTATATACACCACAACGTGATATACCTTTAGCTGGTGGAATTTTCTTTACTTTAGGAACTGCAACAGGTACTTTTTCTTCTGGAGCAGCTCTCTTGGGTACCTCTGGCACTTTAAAGATATTGTTTTGATAAGATATATTAAATTACTTTTAGAACATCAAAACTACTAAAACACAGAACAAAGCACAAAGACCAAGAAGATTAAGAAAACTCCTCTCAGAAGGATAATTAAGGTATGCATCCAGCTTAAAACAAACAATAGAGATGAAGATTTTTTGATGAAGTGAACTAAACTGATAATTTTCAAGAAGAAATGGTGTACCTTTAGCTGGTATCTCTGGAACAACTTCCTCTTCTTCTTCTTCAGGAATATGAATAGGTACCTTTTCAGGTGGAGGACTTGGTATTTCTGATACTTCAAAGATAGTATTTAATTGCAAAGAGTTTAGACACAACATCAGAAACTGAGAGACAACATACACAGAAGCTAAAGAACAAGCTAAATTAGCAAGTACATTTGTCACAAACAGCTATGATACTTCAGTTACATTCTAACAACAAACATACAGAAACAATAAGAAGCATCATCCACATGTTCAGTTATAAGAAGAGATACCTTTGGCTGGTGGAGGTTCAGGCTTTTTGTGTACAGGGACAGTCACTTTCTTTTCTGGAACTTTTTTGGGCACTTCAGGAACTTTAAAGATATTTTTGTTTAAGAAATTAATTTTCAGTGTAATACAAAACATAGTAAAATTATAACTGCAAAACTGATATTAAGATAACTACACATATATGGTAAAATTTAATTGTGTGCAAAAGATGGCATTGATTTTATCCATAGAGTTACGCACAGATGTAAACTTACAGACATACAGACTACAGCATTACAAACTGGCATAATAAGGGTAAGGAGGAAGTCTTGCTGTTTAGGTACATTGTTTGTCTTTTGGAGCATCTTTTTTTTTTGAAACAGCAAGTAATTTAAAATAATTTAGATATATAAAATCCAAAAGACAGAGACAATACAAAACATAAACATAGACATTTTCAAAGTGTGGAATAAGCATGGCACCCGTGACTAACATAAATGGCCACAGTACAGTGTCCTGATCAAACATAGGTCAGTGAGCGGCTCAGTATCAAACACACTAGGACAAGGACTGGGATTATTATTTGCAGTCTTCTAAAGCTGAAGAAGCAAAAGTAGAATTATGCAGCTGAACTAGAGACTGGTGTACCTTTGGCTGGTGGAGGTTCTTCCACTTTTTTAGGCACTGGGACAAGTACTTTCTCTTCTGGCACAGGTTTCTTTGGTACTTCAAGCACTTTAAAGATATTATTGTAGTTTAAGAATTTAATTTTTGAACCATAAGGTAAAGAACAATGGTATGAATCAATAAAGCGGAATGACAAAAACTGTCAAGAACAGAAAACTCTTTTCACTCTACATTACATTAAAGAAGAAGGATGAACAAATATCAATTTTTTTATATTTTTTTTTTAAACATTCAAGTCAAGAGTTGATATACCTTTGGCTGGTGGGACTTCCTTCTTTTTTGGTACAGGAACAGGAACCTTCTCTTCTGGCACAGGTTTCTTCGGCACTTCTGGAACTTAGTAAGATATTATTGTAAATTGAACTTAGCATAAGAATTGAAAAAAACATAACATACAAGCCAGTGACACAAAACAGTTGAACAAACCCACAACGAAACACAATTCTGAAGAGCAACAACCCTTTTACTATCCTAGTGATTAACACAAGTGAGAAGATAAATGAAGTCTAAAAGAACTTTCTGACCACAGGTAATTACAAGTTCATATACCTTTAGCTGGTGGAGCTTCCTTCTTCAGCGCTTGGACTTTCTTTTCAGGTACAGGTTTCTTTGGCACCTCAGGCACTTCAAAAACATTATTTTGGTTAAAAAAAAAATAATCCATGAGCTATTCAAAACAGGAGTGAAACAAAAAATACAGCAGCACAAACATTTCATAGGAAGAGCCCCCTCCAAAAAGAACAGAAAAAAGTAATCTATGAGGGCATCTGAAAAATACTGTTAATTACATACTAAGAGGATGTCCGCTAACATAAGAGACAATATATACCTTTTGCTGGAGGAGCTTCTTTTTTCTTCAGAATAGTTATTTTTTCTTCTGAAACAGGCTTCTTGGGAACCTCAGGCACTTGAAAGATATCATTAATGTTTTAGCTATTTATTTCTAAGAAAACAGGAACATAAAATGCAAGCAAGCATCACAAATACATACGCAAACCATACAGCGGTGATTTATCATGGTTTGATTATTAAGACAAAATAAAACAGTAAACAGATTGTATTAACAATTAACAATTATTTTTAACCTCAAGGGCATGTTTGTGGATTGAGTTAGGATAGCGTGACTTTTTCAAACCCACTATTAAACAAGTTTAAGAAATGGGGGAGGAATGGCGGGGAAACTTGCAAAAATACCATTTTTTTTTCTCTAATTTTTTTATGTTCATTACAAACATTGTAATAAACAACTATTTAATTGCTGTATCAGATATTTAGAGGCTTTACTACTTCTCCTTATTTTCCCCTAGAGCTATGATCCTGGCACTTCTCAAGCATGTAATAGGTTGCATCTGATCATGTAGAATAAGCCAATTTTGTATATGTATTGAATATATATTGCTGTTACATTTTCTTCCTTAGAAATTTCCAAGTGTTTTCTACACATAAAAAGCAAGCACATCAAGTTTATCAATTGATTTATTTCAAACACAGAACTATGGACAGATTATAAGTACTCAGCAGTTTATGCTGCAATTTTGGGGGTAATGGCATATTCATGAGTGATTTACTTAGATGAAAAAAAAAAATCCTGACTCTGCTGAAACCAACAGATTTTCCCTTTAACTGCAGTCACGCAGTTACTAAAGATACTAAAATATGTCTTAATGTTTTTTGTACTCCAAAATCCTGAAATAACCATACAAGTTTATGATGACAGGAGAGTAATTCCACTAGCTCTGAGCATACTGAAGAAAGTTCAGAGCACATACGAATTAAACTTAACTACTATGACAGAGACAAAGGAAATTTTAGCTAGCCCTAATATTCCTGTTCAGGATTAACCTGGCTTTTGCAGTGGCCTTCTCTTTATTAGGAAAAATATGCTAATCAGTATATCAAACTTCTAGTGCAAACAATGTTAAATATAGCTTTGGCATTCATTAATTAGTCAAAAGGCATTCCAAACTTCTTTTTGGGGAAGAGACACTTTGGAATGATTTGAATCAGGACTGGAAAACATACATTTTTAAGTACTCTCAGGTGATTAAGTAATTTTGGAAAATTGGATATAGTTATTATATATCTTTATATTATGAGGTAGAAAGGCTTTATTACAGAGATCTTGATGTGGCCTACTTGTCCCCTGTAAGTAACGAATAGTATGTTGATCCTGTACTAACAATGTTGAAAATTTACACCAGTACCATAAAAATTATTTCTAAGAAAAATACCTAAAATGAGGAGTATTTAAATATGGAAATTTCATAGAATTTTTATATCTTTGCTTTCCATGAAAATGTTTTTTCCTTTGAGAAATAAACAAAAACTATAGGGTTTTTAAAGATCCCTCAAAAGAGTTGATGTATCTTGTGTTCCTAAATAATCTATTTTCAAGTATCCTACCTGTTTGCTAAATAAAAATAATTTCTGACTGTGATTGCAGAGTTATTATAAACATTTCTAAGTATTTCAAGTACAGTCTGATGCCAAAATAGGATCCCAGACAAGGATGAAATGAAGTGGAGTTAAATTTTCTTAGTGGGTTATACAGACATCACACAAAAGAGGAATAAACACATATGACATGGAACTTTTAGATTCATAGAGGTAGTAGTAAAGAGTAGACATACAGCCATCAGACGTTTTCTACACTATATACTAATCATTGACCATCTTGAAAAAAGGCACACTGTAAAGCACACTGGAACATATTAAAACAAAACTTTGGTATTTACAGAATGAAAAGATACTACTTTTTCTCACACAAATCCTAAAATTAAAGTATACCTCTAACTGGTGAAGGAGCCTCCTGTTCATACTGGAGAACTTCTGACTCTTCCTCCTCATATTCAGGAACTTCCTCTTCATAATAAGCAGCTTCTTCTTCATAATGGGTGACTTCTTCCTCTCCATACTGAGGAACTTCCTCCTCATAGTGACTAACTTCTTCATAATGGTGGACTTCTTCCTTGTAATGGATTACTTCCTTCTCATACCTGGTGGCTTCTTCCTCTTTGTATTTTGGAATATCTTCTTCCTCTTCAAGCCTTGCTTAAGTAGGTGTTATTTCATACTGAGGAACTTCAACATACACTTTCTCTTTTCGGACAACTGTCTTGCGTACTTCAGGCACTTAAAAATATATCAATTAAAAGAATCTTAAAATTTAGCACATAGATCTTACTAATAATAAAGATGACAAGGCATTGTCAAATAAGAATGAAACTGAAGGAAGAACATTCCATAGAAAACAAATCAGTTTTCACTGTACATGGAACATACAAGACACAGAAAATATTTATACAATATTTCAATACTCTCTCCAGTATACCTTTGGCTGGTGGTCTTGCCATTTTTTTAGGAGGATAAACTGGTACTCTTTCTTCAATGGTAGCCCTCTCTGGTACATCAGGCACTTAAAAGATATAGTACATTTACATTTATGAAATTTTAAAAGGGTTTAAAAGCAAAGATATTCTTGACAAGAAACACAAAAAGATATCTTACAAATACGTGGTTATAAATAAAAGACAAGTGTGCTTATTGACAGTCAATATGTAATTATGAAAGTCATTAGGCTGATATTCAATTAAGTAAAAACAAACATTTCAAGATCGCAATATAAACAACTGATATGATTCCTGCTTCATCCACTGCTGCCTGCAGTGAAGTTAAGCTTGCTAATGGGCAGAACTCAAAATTCAAATTCAACCAATTACAAAAATCACTAAATCCCACTGTCCTCTGTGGCAGCCACTCTCCACAGCAGTGACACTTTGCATTGTCTTGCTAATAAATAGATCAAGAGTCTTCAATCACTGCTAACAAAAATTTTCATATGAAACGCTAGATGAAGATGAGGGAACACATAGAGAAAACCTTTGTGAGTGACTTAAAATGTATTAGAGCTCTGGTCTAATTAAAGGCAAAAGAATTAATTGCTCAGTAAGAAAGTTATTTTTCCTCTTCTGTTGACTACTTTACAAAGTGGCTTCTTTGTTCAGGCATGGCAAGGAGCCATTGCCTATACGAGCAGAAAAAATTCCAGATTAAGGTGTGAATATGTTCAGTTTTTAAGATTTGTTCAGGAAAGAATGCACACGATGTTTAAAAAGCATATTCTATTTTTGAGAACAGCAGTGCATGGGTCCTTGTCTTCTGAGACAGGTGTCTTGGGAAATTTTTGATCAATATAACTGGAAACTGCACAGAAAATTACCCTAGCATTCTGACATCTGGGAAACTACCAGGCTGGTCATATTAGAGAAAAACTTTCGCATTCTCTTAACAGATTGGTGATCTTTCAGTTTCTTCTTAGGAGACGGAATCCCTCTGTCAGTGACAGATTTGAAAATTTCTACATGTTTTCTTCATGACAAGCTACAGTCAGAGTAGATGAGTGGCTGTCACAAGTCAGCCTTGCTTAAGTAGGTGTTATTTTGGGGGTAAAGTTAAGAATGACTAGCTCTTTAAATATTTTCTGGCAGAGCCCTGCTTGATATTTAATTTTAAGTGTCAGGTACATCTGCATTTGAAATCTTAAACTAAAACTAATTTGAACTCGTATCTTTGGTTGATTTGATAACAAAAACTGCATTCTGCATGAGTGCCCTTGCCAGGAAGCTCAGATTCCTTTGGATTCATTTGTCCTAGCTACAACACCTCTATTTAGTATCCCATGGGAGAACTGTTGCATGTAATGTCCTTGTGCTGGCATATCACTTCTGCCTTACAGAAAGTGAGTCAAAGACCCTCTTCCATCCTCCTCTTAGTACTCATGAACTGCCTGTCCCCCCATCATTCTCCAACAGAGAGACTAAATAGATTATTTAACTTAACACTGATGTGATAGTGTTAATCTTTCATGATATAAATATGATAATGCTGTTTATCAACAGCAGCAGATCTGAGAGTAGGTAAGTATGAGGCATCTTGTGGCTCACTTTTTACAAATCAAATTACCTGCAAAAGTGATAAAGTTATGAATTTTCTTTCAAAGAAGTGGATTTTGTTCAAAGCTCTTATGATGACAAGTCCAATATATGGAATTGTACCAAGTCTCTCACTCAGGCAGGCAAAAACAGAGGTAAAGTTTTTTTCTTTGTCCTTCAGATTTAGGTGAGGAATTGCTGTCACAGAACATGAAAGGACAAGCTTTCTTTTCAGAAGAGGAAAGCATGTTAATATAAATGATGGAAAAAGCTGCCCAGTTCCCCTTCAAAGGTCAGACTGTGGCAAGATTTGCAAAGGAGGACCTAAAGAAATGGTTTGGCTTCCACTATGACAACAGCAGTAAGCCAGGAGAAAAGAATTAAGTCTTTTGTGAGAATGGAATACTATCTTATGATATTCTACAAGACTGGCAATCTGCACATGGCATGAAATTGTGTTGTCTTTTTTTTGTTGTTTTTGTTTGTTTAAGTAGATGACAAGATGTAAATTTGGACATAGAATCTTTCTAGTCCATTCATACCTGTGTATGAAATCTCCTTTTCTGTGTGAAGAGAAATGGATACTTCCTCTGACATAGCCCAGTGTTCTTCTTCTGTTGGTACTTCAAAGACAGATTCTAATGTTAATATTTTCCTCTGGTACAATATGATGTACTATAATAAATAGCTCATTTGGGGGTTGTTAGAAAACTATTTATTATTTCCTGACACCTTCCACACCCAGAGTAACTGGGAAAAATACATCTTTAGTGTTTCTTAAGGACTGTTAAGATCCCCTTGGGACTATGGTGGAACACAGTGGTGGACTTGGTAGTGTTAGGTTAACAGTTGGACTCGATGACCTTATAAGGGTCTTCTCCAACCTAGATGATTCTACGATTCTAACATTAGAACTTCAAGAAAGGTGCCAGACCAGCAGGCTTGAAGCTCTGGTGGTATTGCACGAGGGCAGTCGGTTCATAGATTAATCCATGGGCAGGAGTACCTTCTGGTGGCGGAGACACTTTTCTTTTTGCAACAGCAATGGATACTTTTTCTTCTCTGGCAATTTTCTTTGGTGCTTCTGGCACTTTAAAGATAGCAATTGTAAGAATAATACATTTTAAAAGAAATCACACACTTACTGAAGTCCATACAAAAGAATTGTGGACAAACAATTACGGGGAAATAGAACATAATTACATAGCAAAGATACTTACAATAAACATAGCAATCACACCAGACATACAAATATTAAGACATTTAAATTAAGAGAGAAAATGACCAACTGAAGTTTTAATGCATAGTAGCTAGATATGCCTTAAGTATTTTGAAGACTACTAGTTTGGGGGGTTCCAGGAATAAATTCATCAGTTAAATTAGACACTTTGAAACACCGCGTAATTTTAGTAACAGCAGAAATATAGTTATCTACTAATATAATACATATAATATTAGAATAATAGATATATAGAACAAAACACATCAAAAAGCAAACAGCATGTTCACATGTCATGAAGTAAGATGGAATGATTGAGGTGAAAGTAAGATGTAAAGAATTTGACTCTAGGCTCTTCAAAAATGCAATTAAACCAACAGAACACCATACATATAGGATACATAACAAAATTACTTTCCAAACACAAGAAAATCACAGAAACAGAGGACATATTTGTAGGTTTGAAACACTCCACTGACTTGACAATGTTACAAAACATTTGATGGATTTTTTCTAGATTTGTTCATATTTATTTAACTTTTTCACTGAATAAATGTCTTCACTCAGCTTTCCAAAGATCTTAAGCAGCCAGAGTGATCTATGAAGTTAAATAGTGGCTAGAAAATACAAGGAATGCAAGTGTGTGACTATTTTCTGTCACCGTTTGCATTCCTCTACAGTGAAGATGACAAAGATTCTTTTCATTTATAATCAAGTTAGGAGAGACCGGGATTTGATTAAGCAGGCAGATGGTGACTATGATGCACACAGATATCTGATATTTAGAAGCCTTCTCTACTTTCAAAAGAACTTATATACCTTTAGCTGGTGGAGCTGCCACTTTCCGTGAAACCGGAACAGGTAATCTCTCTTCTGGCACAGGCTTCTTAGGCACTGCTGACATTTTTTTTTTTAAAAAAGTTTATTTTAAAAGATTTTAAATTAATCACAATTTATGAACATATCAGATGACAAAAACACAAATGCAGAGACTTGACTTTTCTTCAAGTCACATAAAAAGACAGCAAACACTGACCTTACAGCTTGTGTTAGACAATTAGACAATATAAACATAAAGCAGTACTCTGAAACAAGACCTTTCTTGTGTAGCTCTGAAAAATTATATACCTCTTTTTGGTGGGGCCTCCTCTTTTTTAGCAACTTCAACTTTTTCTTCTGTGATAATTTTCCTGTGCACTTCAGTCACTTAAAATAATAAATGTAAGAATATTAATTGCAATATTTGAAATGCAGACATATATGTTTTTTTCTACTGGTTTTTTTTTTAAGAAAATGCTAAGTAAACTTCAACAGCAACAAAAATTAAATACTGCAAAATAGTGTACTTTACAGCCACAGCACAAAGAAGAGTAAATAGTCAAAAGAAAGGGGAGATCCAGACAGAGGTTACAGATACTAACAAACAAACATTTATTTAAGCAAAATGCCTAAACACAAATACTGCAAGGCCAAACAAAAAATCTCTATAATAATATTCTCAGGATTTTTACCTTTGGTAGGTGGACGTTCTTCAACTTCTGTCTCAAAAGTGGGCACCCATTGTTCTGCAGGTTCTTAAAAAAGATTGTGCAATTTTAGAGAATTTGATTGATTTACCAACAGGCATAAGATAAAAGACAAAATAACACAACTCATCAAGACAACACTGCCTAGAGGCCACACTGTAGACAAACAGACATAAGTATGTACTTAATGTTGAAGAAATTTGATATAAGAGATATATTTTTTATCACCATGCATATATGTTAAAGACAGAATGCAGCAAAAAACCCCATTTTTTGCAGCAGGAACAAACCACTGATGTACCTCTTGCTGGTGGAGCTTCCATTTTTTTAGGCACCAGGACAGGTACTTTCTCTTTAGGAACTGCTTTCTTATGAACTTCAGGAACTTTAGACGAAAGAGTAAAGTGAGAAGGAAGATGAGAAAGAATATTAAGGTGTAATATTTGTAATTGTTTACTACATCACAGTGTTTTACAGAATTAACACAAACAATACTTTTCATAGTACAAGATGGAATATGCAATAACGATTCATCACTGGAAGGAGACACTACCCACGTCAACATGTACAAACCAGACAGTAAGACAAACGTAATCCCCTTGAAGATGCATCACCCAGATGAGGAACTGGTTCATACCTCTAACTCCTGGAGTTTCCTTAGGGGTAGCTGGAACTTTTCGTTCAGGGACAACCCTCCTATGCTTCTCAGGCACTTTAAAAGATTACAATACATAGTTTTACAAAGAGGAGTAGTATCACTATAACACGCATACATCTCCTTAATACAAAAAAACACAAATGGACATCAACATACAGCAACAACATAACACTCAGAATGACGAAACAACCAATATTTTGTAATGAAAAGAACGTATACCTTTAGTGGGTGGGGCTTCCTCTCTTTTAGGAACAGTTACCCTTTCCTCTATGTAGTAAGACTCTTCTTCAGACACTTAAAAAAAGGTAAAATAAAAAAATATTTGACTTTAAGTATTTGACATCTATTACTGTCTTTATGGCCCTGATAAGCAGCAAAATACTTGTAAGACAAGAATAAGCAGGGTGCTTTACTAACAGACACCTCTGGTATTACAAAATCTATATTCAAACCATCCTGCTCCCTCTGAAGCCAATGGAAAAAATCCAAGCAACTTAAATGAAACTGAGATTGAGCTCTCATCTTGTATTTCTGTGGAATTTAAAATTCCTCAGTATTTGAAGTACTAGATCAGCACTTTCCATTCCTCTGTCCACTAGTTCACTATTGGTGGAATTTGTTCACTTTGAGAAAGCTTCTCTCCAAAATTCTGAGAAAATTCCTTGATTAAAGGCATCCCTTGAAAATACTTTCTATGGTGCCACCTGAATGGAAATTGAGTCAATCACTGTATGTTACCATCCTTCACTGTTACCACCAATAATCACACAGGTGGAAACAATATAGTCATTTTATGATGAAAGATGAAATGGTCTGAGGAACCAGAGTGCACCACGATATTCTGAAAGTCCTTTACTTCATCCAGTCAACCTGGTGGAAGAGGAACTTTCAACAGAGAATTTTTGTGAAAAAAAAAAAAAAAAAGAAGGCCTGATAATTCTCAACCACCAAGAAATACTTCATTACTTTCAGTGTATCAAAACAGGATTAACTACTACACTTTTCAGAAACAAGTCATAGAAATTGTGGACATTCTTAGCATCAAAGTTTATAAGATATTAAACTTATTTATATAGTAGTAAACTTTTCTTTATTAATAAAGTAGATATTAATCCACACTATTTTTGGTACAAAACGAGAATTTGTTTTTGCCTAGTATTCCTGAATTGTAGTCGTACCTTCAGAAATCTCTTCTCTGTGAACAGAAATAGAGACTTCCTCCACTTCTTCTTCAGCCCATTCTTCAACTGTTGGTTCTTTAAAGAGAATTGTTAGTTTTAATATTCTTGGTGGATGGATGGAGGGAGAGATCAGTGGATGAAGATAGATTCTTACAAGTTCTATATGACAATAACAGATACACATAAAATACAGAAAGTGTTGTGCACATGCATATGTATGATTTCCTCTAAATGATGTGTTTTGTCCATGGCCCATGTACCCTATTGTGTGCTGCTGTATCTCTCAAATATACTTCACTTGTCAACTGTCAGTCCATCAGAATGCCTCAGCTCCCCAAATTCCCCATCACAACAGCTGAAGGGGAGGAAACAACAGGCAAAGAGTTAGAGGTTCCTCCAGCTTCATGAAGGGAAGAAGGACAGGAACAAGATGACAAAGGTAGGTCAAGAATTGAAAGGAAAGTGTGGCATGTGTACGTCTACAAATGTGACTGTACCATGGAAAACATGAATTTGTTCTGGTGTAAAAGATAAAGTTGCAAGAGACAAACAGAAATTAACACAGCACATATCCATATGAATAGACATTTGCATGTTCATAATTTACATAGATAACTTCCATATCTGCTTTTAAAAAACTCATTTATGCTTTTTAATAGAATGTGGAAATTGTCTTGACTGGCTAGTTATTAATGGGATATAAAAATCGTCAAAATGTTGATTTCAGCTATCTTGAAGCAGATATTTTGTGTAATTATACTAATTCAAAGCAACTGATCTCAACCTTCCCTGAGTATGAGAATGTCAACTAAAACAGCTGGTGAGAAGTTAACTGCAGTGCTAC
Organism: Aegotheles bennettii; assembly: GCA_013398125.1. NCBI lineage: Eukaryota > Metazoa > Chordata > Aves > Caprimulgiformes > Aegothelidae > Aegotheles > Aegotheles bennettii. The sequence goes on from VZRW01000368.1 coordinate 28,027, forward strand.
AGAGAGCTTTATAGGGATGGTTACAATCCTAAATAGCAGCATCTAATCTCAACACTATACATCCATACTTCTCACTATGATTTCATGAGATCCTGATCCGAAGACCATTATATTCAGTGGTAGAGTTTTCATTCGTGTCAGTGGGGTGGGATCCTGTCATTCAAGACTGAAATGGTAAATCGCACTCAGGAGGCTCTTAACTGCCTGCAAGTCTGTAAAATGTTCAACACAGAATTCATACAAGATAACTAACACAAATTTTTTTTGCATTTTGACCTTGGTCTTAGAACAACAGACTTGTAGACAAAGCACAAGTGTCTCACTATTGTCTGTTTATAGTGTACCTTCAGGTGACGGGATTTCCTCTGGAATTGCAACAGATATTCTTTCTTCTGTAATAAGTACTCTTTCTTCAAAAGTGGCTTTCTTCTGCACTTCAGGTACTTTGAAAGATAATATTAAATGTATGCTTTTCTAATTCCATTGTGACAGCAATGTTGCAAAATACTAAATCTAAGTTTCCAAAGAATTGCTTAAGGGTACTAAGTGCATAACACATAACAGAGATTCGATATTTAGAAAAAATATTTTTATAAGTATTGTACAACATATACAACATACTGTAATGATTCATTGTCACTAAATTAGAAGAGCAGAATTCACAGGTGAAGCACAAATCAGTAACAGATAACAATACAGAACATATAAACAGACACTGAGAAACAGCATATTCTTTCATTCTATTGGAAAGCATACCTTTAGCAGGAGGAGCCTCAACTTTTTTAGGAACAGCAGGAGATACTTTTTCTTTAGGGACAGGTTTCTTAGGAACTGCAGGCACTTAAAAAAAAAGTATTCAGTTTTAGGACCTATAAAGTGCAAATCTGGCAAAGCATTACATAACAGAAATGTATAATTTGAAAAGATTACACATGGGCATAATTTGCTTACAAACATAACAGCTGAGCAAGCTGAGACAAATGCAATGTTCTGAAGACTACAATAAATGATAGTACTGTGAATAATATTGTACCTTTTGTAGGTGGAGCTTCTACTTTTGGAACATGTGGAATTTTTTCTTCTGCAGCTGGTTTCTTAGGTACTTCTGGCACTTCAGAGATATGAATTACAATAATATTAAGTAACTGAAATTACAGATGTTTTAAGACTTCATCTATAGCACAGTATCCACAAAACTGACACAAAAAAAACATAGCTAATGTAACTGAAGTACAACTAAAAGCAGATTCAGTTAACAATCAAAACCAAAATTGGACATAAGAAAGATGCTTAAGATAACAAGAAAAAAATGTTATTTATTTAAGTGTACCTTTAGGTTGTGGAGCTTCGTCTTTTTTTGGAACAGCAATTTTTTTCTCTGGGGGAGCTCTCTTAGGCACTTCTGGCACTTCAAAATGATAAAATGTAAGATAACTGAATTCTATATTTCAAAGATTTATTGGATTATTATAGAATTTCATTAATCTATTTATAAGAATATCAAGACACACCACATAACACATTCATACACTTAACATAGAAAGGTAGGAGACAAGAGCAACGTATATTTGAAAAAGAAATAAAAATCAAACCAGTCTCTGAAAGCTCATCAAATGTTTTAAGACTGATTTCTTAACTGAAGAAAGAGCTGCTCAAGTATGTTACCTGGCCTTAAAATCTGTTACATATACACAGAGAATTATACACAGGAAGACATTTTCAAACATAAACCAGTTTACGTACAGGCTAACAAAAAAAAATTAAAAAGATATTCAACAGGTACAAGTACACTCCATCACTAAGTATACCTTTGGCACATGGAGGTTCTTCTTTGGGAACAGAAACATGCACTTTTTCTTTAGGCACAGGCTTTTTAGGCACTCCAAGAGCTTTTAAGGTATTAAAATTTGCTCAAGTAAACTTTCTAAGGCTTTTGAGTTTGTCTTTGACGACAACAGATAAACAATATAACACACAAAGACTATATGTTATGCTTATGTTGAGAAGTGAATGGTAGTGAACAAAACAGCACAATGGCACAGGACTGGTTAAAGCCCACATTCAAAAGATGCTGTACCTTTTGCTGGGGGAGCCACCTCCTTTTTAGCAACAGCAACTTTCTTTTCTGGAACAGCCTTCTTATGGACTTCAGGCACTTTGAAAACATTGGCAAAGTGAAAGAGCTTTATGTTTTGGAGTTCTTACACAGATTTCAGTAATACAAGATTGCTTTACAGAACACAGTGTCTAGACAAGGAGCTGAGCACTACAACACAATGTATTGTTCAACCTTTTGCAAATACCGTGGACTACATGGGGAGACATTATGATACAGTATAAAATTCCAATGTTAGTGTTCCTGCACTATCACCTTTCATGGCAGTACTGAAGTAAAAACACCCTACTCTTGCCTGCAAAAGCCACACAACCTAAAGAGAAACAACAAGCACAAGGTTGTTAGGAAAGAGAAGGGCCAAAGCTGAGACAAATGCAAGTTGTAAGCTATGTTATAGCACAAATGAAAAAGTGAAAATATGTAGATAACACAAAATCAAATAATGCATATGGAGGTAATGAGATAAGGCAAAACCAAAGCCACATAGAAAGTAAATTCATAAATATATTCAAGAAAACATTAAAAATAATATAATGAATGACAATCTGTTTGGGTTTTCGTTTGTTTTTACTAGGGCAGTAGAAATACCTTTAGCTGGTGGAGCTTCTGTTTTAGGGACAGGAGGAATGGGCTTTCTTTCTTCTGGAACATGCCTCTTTGGTATCTCAGGCACTTTAGAAAGATAGGTGGTGAACACTTAGGAGACGGTACAAATATTTGGCAAATCACAGTAGGCTACTTTCAACACACTGGATAAGCAAACAGTATTATGTAAAAAAATACATATTTTATCAAACAGATGCAACGTGCTCAGAAAAAGCTATTCAAAGAATTATTTAAAGCAGTGATGAAGAAGAATTAGATTTAGAAATGCAATAGGGCTTGAACTTTTGACAGTAGACCCATAGAGAGATGGCAAGATCTCAGTTCTGGTATGTTATCCTTTGGTAAAGAGTGGTACAGGCAGATAATGCTAAAGTTCAGAAAAATGGAGTGCATGTGGATGCAAAGATCTTATTCACCTTCAACGTGAGGGATCTCCAGTTCTGTAGAAATGACTTCTTCTTCTTCTTCCTCCTCTTCAACTTCCTTATGTGCTACAATAGGAATTTTAAAGATATTAAATTTGGAGATAGAAAATATCAATGTCCATAGTAAATCTGAAAAGCTTTTAAGAAGACATTATGTGTATCCAGTACACAAAGATCACTGAAACACATACACTAGTATGTAAAAAAAGGTCATTCAGAAAACCAACAGCTTGTGCAAATCTTACAATGATTTTTGACTAACTTCAGATTGAAATAGTTTTTAAAATCTTAAATACTGATTAGCCTCTCATTCTTAATCAAACTACCTTCAATTGGGTAAACAGCTTCAAAGAATCTTTCTTCAACTGTTTTCTCATGCTCTCTTGGCTCTTCAAAAAAACACATTTAAACAATGTTAAGATAGTTGAAATGTTGACATTTACTAATGAAAATAAAACTGAGGCTACATAACACAATTAACAAAAGGAAGCAACGTATATTGAAAGACAAATATACAATGTGTCTAAATATGTAATTTGCCATACATAAAAATAGATTAAAAAAAAATCTAGTAGGATAGAAAGATTGTTTGGATGCACAGATTTTTGGTTTTGTACATACCTGTGACATACGAATACTCTTCTCTGTGGACAGAAACCGACATCTTTTCTTCTGAAATAGTCCATGTTTCTACTGTCGGTACTTTAAAAATAGGATTTTGTTTCAGTATTTTATATTCTAGATCCACATTAGTGGTAGTCAGCATGTGAGTTTTTATCAAATCTGTATCTGTATTGTACATTTAAGTCTTAGTCATATTTAGACAGTCAGTATTCATAGTCTAAAATACTGAACACAAAACAAGTGTACAAGTATAATATTTAGTATCTGTTATAGACTAAAGACACAGACACCTTTAACACAAAAATTTAAATGCATGCACAGGCTTTTGGAAATAGTGTATCAGAGGAATTCCAAGGGTGGTTCTTCAAAGAAATTTAGGGGCACTGGGCCATTATTATGTAAGCATAGGCCCAGAGGCAGAATAGATGAAGAAAAAGCTAAATCACACTGCAATATCCTGTAGGTTTTTCAAACAAGAATCAAAAGGCTAGCCACAAACATGTTAAAAGCACGCTTTATGAAAGATAAAAGCATGGTACACATACTATTTCAACACTGAGAGTAGTCACAGCATGACTAGTACAATAGCTCCAGGTACGTACAGACAGGCCCACATAATAAGAAGCAGCACAAGAATACACAGAGTGCTGGAAAAAATGTAAACTGCAATGAAAGACGTTGATCTGTACCTTCCTTTTTCACAACTTTTTCCTCAATGATCTTTGGGGTAGGTTTTGGCGGTAGAACTTTCTTGGTAACTGTTGGCATTAAAATTTTGTTACTCAGTCATATATTTAGTGAAGAGATCAAAATAACCAATTATGTTGAAAAAGCAACAAATAAGGCAAACATAATCTAACTTAATAGCTAAGCCAGGCTCCAGGCAAAGCAACAGAAAGAATGTGTTTGCTTCTTTTTTTATTGCTACTTTCTAAAGGGACTGGGTAACTCAGGACATTAATACACAGGTCATATCCTGACATGAATTGCAGCCAACAGACTTCAGCTGCAAAATGGGAAATGTTATACAAGAGAGGTAGTTAGCAAGAGAATATAGATGCATCTTTATTTCATAACTGAACAATTAACGAAGACATCCTGGTAGATAAGTCAAGCTGGAAATCTGTGGAAGATGGAGATTTCGCATCTTCAGCTTAGAATGAAAGATAATATCTCACCCAGTGCAATTTTATACTCACTTTCTTTTTAAAGCATTGGTAGCATCTGCATTTAGTATTTTCCCCTAAAATGCTTTTGATCTTCCTTTTATACAATTCAGCAGAAGCTTTTATTAGAGGTTTCTAAGACTGAAAAATTGATCAGACCCATCTTAAATGAAGACAAAGCATATGCAGATCAGCTAAGTAGCAATAGCCACTGCTTTCATGTAAAGATGACATTAAGGTAATTAAACTAGTTACCCTCAGCCTGTTTGACTTTTTCTTCTGCAACTCTCTGAGTGGTTATCTTCACTTTTTCATCAACAGGTTTCTTGACAACTGCAAGTGATTCAGATATATTTATTGTTTAAATGAACTTGCAAATCATTTTCCAGACACAAACCAAGTGGAACTGGTTATTTTCTTGTTTAGGATGTTATAATCTTTGTGTATCCTTGTATATTGTTCAGTGCCTTGTTCACTGGTGGTGAACAGTGGTGGTAAAGGCACTTGTGAAACAGGTATCAGGCCCACCCTCCCCTGAGAGATATGCAGTGATCTAAATGGAGGACACTTATCAGAAGTGCAGCATTCACTGTCCTGAAAGCACCACCCAGGCCCAAGGCTAATATACAGTGAGAAGGAAATGTAGTTGAAGCTCAATTTGATTTTGCCAGCAATTCTTGGTTTGCTTCAACTACCATTACCACTATTCTCTCTCTGCCTGAAAATACGAGATGGGAGAAGAGGAAGGATTGCCATGAGCTTTGCTCCTGTCACTGTCCAACATAAAGAGAACTTTCTCCTTCTCAAGGAAATGTGAATAACCACCACAGTTCAGCTTGAAGAAGATGCATGAGAGATCTTAATCTGCATGTTCCTGTTAGTTTTACAGGAAAGTCATACCTTTATGAACTGTGACTTCTTTCTTTTCCTTCTTCTCAGCTGTAATTGCTGGTGGTTTTCGCTCAGGCACAGGCTTCTTAGGAACTTCAACCACTTTAAAAATAACAACATTGTCCAATGATGAAAAATGCATTGTTCAAAGTTATTAGTTATACTGTTACATGTTTATGAAGTTGAAAAACATACACAGAGTTTTGGAGATTCAATTGTTACAGTAAAATTTACTGCTTATTTCAAAGTTTGATGGTTTCTCATCAGAGCCAAATTCTGTTCCTAGAGGCACACAATGTTACTACTAATGAAGTCAGTTAAAGCTCACAAAGAATTGCAAAACACAGCTACTAACATCAAGCAATTAATGTGTGAGATATTTAACCTAGATCAAGTTTATTTACAAAATAATAGACAAAGAAACATCAAAACAACAAAAAACAACACATATACTTACAAACTACTAACTCGTATTAGGTTTAAAAGATGTCTCAGTCTGCAGTCCATACGATTATAGTGTATCAATTTCTATCTGCATCTATTCCTTGACATTATAGAGTACTTGTTTTATCATCAAGTGCCAGTTAAAAGTTGGCAGCATATTAAGGTTCAAGTTATTTTAGCAAAAAAAAAAAAAAAAGCAGCTACCTGGCTAAAAATGATTGAGTCTCAATAATAAATAAGAGAAAAGAGAAGAAATAAAGTGGTAGAAGAATTAAAATACCTTCTTCATGAATGACTCGTTTTTCTTCATAAGTCACTTCTCTTTTCTCATAAGCTTCTTCCCATTCCTCTTCTTCTTCAGCATAGTCTTCTTCCTTGACATAATAGTCATGGTCTTCTCCATAATCTTCTTCCCATTCTTCATAAGTTTCTTTGGGCTCTTCATATATTTTCTTCTTTTCTTCATGAATCTCTTCTCTCCTTGCCATAGATGTTATTTTGATCTCTTTGGGCTTCTCTGGCAGCACCTCAGGAACTTCAAAAATTAGTAAAATGTATTATTCATACCATAGACTGGAATTTGCAAGGTATATTGGATGTTAACGAAATTATTTCACCCTCACAGATGGTTTAAAGAAGTAACTATTTATTAAGCCATCCTAATCAGCTTGGATTTTAAATGTGTATGTTTTTAACATAAAGACTAAAATCGAACAATTGATTGATTCAAGGTAATTCGAAACAAATGGCCTTGTTTCCACAAGGTAATTCTACTATTTTTAAAGATTTTTTTAAAAAAGGGGAAAAGTTACCTTTAGGTGGTAGGACTTCTTCAGGACGTTTTTCAACCACCTTTTTGGAGACTTTCTTTACTGGAACCTTTTTTTCTGCTTAAAACCAACATATTTTAAAATTTAAAATAAAAAACCCAAACAACAGTCATAATGCAACATGTACAAACTGTCTAAATACTTTAAGTACTCTTACCTGGCTTTTTCTCTTCTGGTGGTGGAACAAGAGGCAGAAGAATAGGAATAGGGGCAGCTTGTAGGAAAAATGAAATATTTAGAATAAAACATGAGCGCAAGGTTTTCTTGTAAATGAAGAAAAATCCTAGTTGCATTTGAAAAATAGACAAGATGATTTTATTGCAACTGCAGAATAAAAGCAAACATGGTGCTCATTCTGGCAGTTTACTGTAGCTGGAAGAATATATTTTGAGTGCAAATTCCCAGTCTACCTTTATTTGAACCCTGATCCTTCTCAGCTTTATTTTCTTTATTGCCATCACTGTCCTATCTTTGCTGATAGTAATTCATCCCATTCTGCTGCCACTGCAACTATTTATAAAATTATTCTGGGAATGAAATCGAGGTTGAACTTCTAAGGTTCATAGTAAACTACTGAATGTAACATGGTATATGTATGTTTGTAGTTTGTAGACCAACACCAGAGCCTGGGGAGAGACCATTTGCAATAAATATGCAATCCATTGTATGGCTTTTTATTTGTTATATTTTAATGGGTCTATTATTATAATTAATATATATTATAATAAATTATTTATTATACTAATAAGTTAATTATTATAATAATTAATATTAATACCATTAATACTAATTATATTAATTGTATTTTGATATTATTATTATTAATTATAATTGTTTTTTTCTTTTCCAAAGGGTGGTAATTCAGACAGATTCTTTAAAAGATATTTCTGTAGCGAAAAGAAAAGGAGAAAATGAAGAATGATCAGAAGAGGAAAATGGAAATATAAGATAGAATGAACAAGAGACTAACAGGAAAACAAGATGGAAAGGGCAAACTCTTATTTTTAAGAGAAAATATTTCATTCCTACCACTCCCTGTGTATAGTTTTCACCTTCCACACAGCAAAAAAACCCTATTCCAGCCAAGCCCTGAGCCCTGCTCATATCATATTTGTATAGAGTCATTCAACTAGATCTTATCACTGAACTGTCAGATTTTTCTCTGAGGTTCCCACTGGCTTGCTGCTTCAGTGCAGATATAAAACAGCACTATGGAACAAGTATGGCTTGTTACCCTACCTTCAGCTGTTTTTTGAGGTGGAACTGCAACCTTGGCATCAGGAACATCTAGAAAATAAAAATGTTTAATTGACTTAATAATAAAAAAAATATTTTAATATGCTGTCCCCAAGAATAGGAGTTCAGGGTGCTTTAATCTTTTGGTTCTAGCATATAAAGTTTGCAGTTTGCTCAAGAATAAGCTAGCTGACCAATAGCTAACTGCATTAATCTTTCATTCTGGCCAGACTCTACACTGTTTCATTTTATTTCTAAATAATTCTTGCATCATTTTGGTGCAGGCTCTTAAGAACATTCAGAAAAGATCATAAGGAGATGATTGCTACCATTGTTGCCCCCTTGGTTATGTTTTTTCAGTTGTGCAGACGACATTGAATCTATTCATTGGTACATCTTCATTGTTCTATCTTCAGTCACTCAAACAAAAATAAAATTTTGGATTTTAGAGAATGTGGCTTCCCATATTGTACAAAATTGGGCCTCAGACACATTTTCATCACTGACTTTAGAGTTATCACAGTGTTCATTGCCATTATGTATGGGAATAAATAGTTCCTTGTATTCGTGGATGAGGAATATTTGTTCAGGGCATAGGTCTAACTTACTATAACCAGGAAAAAAGGATTTGAAAGTAAAAAATAAAACAGAGCAGTACACTAAAACTCTGACAGAGTGTAGAAATAATCTTGTGTCAGTCTTGCTCATGATCTTTACCTGGTGGCTTCAACTCCAGCTTGATTTCTGCAAAAGAATATTAGATTTCTTTTAGGACTATTTTTTTTTTCCAGAATCATGTTTCAAACTTACAAATTTGCAGATGGCTATGATCACAAATTTGTTTAGCAGATTTGCTGACCTTTGGTTACCAGATAGAGCTCTGCAGTGCTTCTTGCTTCTCCTCTTGGTTCAAGACGAGCAATTACAGAATATACACCTGCAACAGTCAAGAATGTTGATATTTACATGTATTTATGATTAAAAAAACAGACAATCAGATAGAAGAACAGCATCGGTACAAATATTCCATGCGTTTTTACCTTCATCTTCTGCAGTTACATTGTGGATAGTCATATAATGACAGCGACCTTCATTTCTGAAGCTGTACTTCGGACTCTCTCTCAGTTCAGTAGGGCCTTTATACCATGTCACAACTGCATCATCAAAAGACACCTCGCACTCAAAAGTTGCAGACTGGTGTTCACTCACTACAATGTTCTGTATGCTCTTCGTGAACTGAATTGGTTCCGCTGTTTTTAGAAACAAAAATATATCAAATGTTATGCACCACCAGGCCATTTAGCTTATCTAATTCCTTCTTATTTTTTTTCATAATAAAAGCTATATTATAATAAGAAATAGTAACAATAGATCTTGAAAAATTAGAGTAAGAAAAAGGGATTCCACCTTCTATGAAGATTTCTATGTAAGAATGAAGATTAGAAGACATAAGAGCAGAACTATAAAAGATTGCTGTGCAGATAAATTATACAGAAGTTATTAAGGAAAGTAAGGATAAAGAATAATTAAGAAAAAGAGGAAATTCAAGGAAGATATAAGAATATCATAGAAAAGGAAGTAAAAACAAATATGACTCAGATTGTTTGAGGACCAGGGGACATTAGTAATGATAATTTAGTTTAAAATACTAACTTACACAAGTATGTCACATATTATTCGAAGAGAAAAGACAGCAAAATTTCTTGTTTAGTCCATTTCCAAGTTTGGGAATATCTCTTAAAGAAATTCCTTTTAATTTCATTTGTTCTTTAATGGAACATCCAGAAACTGTTTATCACTACTGTAACAAAGAGATTCTGTATCTGTTTACAAACCTTCAATGGCCAGATCTGCAGTTGTTTCTAGATTGTCAAGCTTGCAGGTATATTGTCCCTGGTCTTCTGTTCTAACATCCTTGATGATGAGTTTGTGTACTTTATCAGAGATTTGTGTTGAATATCTCCCTCCTATCTTAATGGGTCTCCCATTTCTATACCACTGAGACTTGGCATTTGGAACAGAGAACTGACAAGACAGCGTGCATGTATTTCCTTCCTTGAAAGTAGTGTCATGAAGATGTCGTTCAACTGCAGGTTCTATTAGCATGTTAAAACATACATTTTAGCAGACATAAAACAGTGGAATAATTAAAGTGTAAATTAATTAAAACTACAAAACTACACTTACCAATCACAGTTAGCCTGGCACTGGCAATGTGTGGTCCACACACTATTCTGAAATTTCCCTGATCTTCAAGCTGGCAGTTTCTGATTCTCAGTATGTGGCGATCACCTTCAATTCTAATGTCATATTTGTCATTGGAGTCCAGTTTTTGCGTTCCCTTGTACCATGAAAGTTTAATTTCTGGATAGTTAATTTTAATCTCACATTCAAAGACAGCATCCTCATCTGTTAAAACTGTCTGATTTTCAATGTCTCTGATCAGAGTAATAGGCTGAAAAATATTAGTTTGAATTAGTTTCAAGTTCCGTGTTACCGGTTTGAATATTTCCCAAATCAGTCCAAAAATATGTTACCTCTGTCTGTGAGAGTCGCTGCTGAATAAAAGCTACAAGTTCATCAAATTCCTGATCTTCTCTTTGAGCTTTTTCTGTAAGCTCAATTTCCTGTAAGAAGGCAGAATATACTCAAAGACTGAAAGATACTAGATCTCAAGTTGCCATGTTTATCCAACATAGAATTTGTTCCTACATCAAAATTTCTGTAACTGTACTGTAACTAGCGTATCTTCCCATCTTAAAAACTGCAGCCAAATTGTGATGACAGAACACATTTGGCTAGAAGGCCCATTCCTTCTTCTTGAGTTTGGGCATGCAAGAAATTGAAAACTGTCAGTAAAAATCTAAGGAGGAACCAGAAATTCCTGCACACATGGTAACATCAGAGAGTGGACACCAAGTCTTTTCGAAGGAACAATGTTGCTCCTAACAAAGCAAATGCTGCAGTCACACTGTATCTTACCAATCTATGGCTTTCTTCTGCTTGTGTTTGCTTTAGTAACTCAAAGGCTTGCAGGAGGCCACGGAAATCTGTAATCCCATACATGCGAGCATATTTCTCATATTCTTTGGGATCTACATTTTTGAGAAGTTCCAAGATATCAATAGGTTGCTCTTCCTCTTCTTCCTTCCTTTTTGTTGGAGTGCTATTCAAATCAATGACATAAATTGAATATACAACGATTCATTCCTAGAAAGTTGTCCACTGAAAAAATGAATCAGTCTAGAGATGCCTTAAGCAGTGAAATCCTTTAGTTTAGTCTAGTCAGGTGTTTCAATTTTTACTATAGTTATTTGTATTTAACAAATACTAATGAATTATATCTTGATATGAGATATATAATAAAAAACATTTCTTTTCTGTTGATGGCAAATTAATCTACAAAAACTTTCCATATACCTTTTTAGTTTTGCCCTGAGATCTCCTTCAACAACTTCTTCTTTCTTTCTTTCTTCAACTTGCAGGTTTACACTCCTCTCAATTTCACCATGTTGGTTAAAAGCTACGCATTTGTACATGCCAGAATCAGTTTTTATTGCATCCTTTATTTCTAGTTTGGCTTCATCTCCTCTCTGTTGGATTATAATGCGACCTCCCTGGTTGAGTTGCCTCCATTTTCCTTTCATCCATTTAACATTTGGAATTGGGTCTCCTCCAACTTTTGCAATAAATTTTGCAACAGTCTCTGCAGAAAGATGCAAATGAGGAAGCTAAGTCTTCCCAGCTATCTATGACAGCAGGACATAATCTCAAACAGAAGATGTACTCAGATAGAAGACAATATACTCTTTTAAAAATAGTTCTTACTTTCCATGACTTTGATACTCTGAGGCTCTGACACAAAATAAAGTTTTCCTTCCACTTCTGCTTTCTTAGTTGCTGGTGCAACCGCTGTTTTTTCTAAAAAATAGAGTCAAACAATTAAAACTGATGGCTTCATGTAATGTTGATGTGTGATGATGCTTCCAAAGGAATTGTAAAAAAAATTACAGAGATGGAACAAAATATTATGCAAGAAATAAAAATGCAAAATACTTTTATATTGTTTTAATTAACTTGTATTTTATGTTCCAGATGAAACTGAACACTGTGGGCCATATTTTGCTGTTCATTAGTTTCTGTCAGGTCATTTATATTCTGCATGGATGCAAACTCATAGATGTATATGCAAATAAGAAGCTTCATTTTCTAAAACGGGTAAGTTTTTAGTGAGATATTTGCTTTTCTGTCTGTTTCTGGAAATTTCACTGTCAGAGTTACTTGCATTTTTTTACCAGTGATCTGTTAATTTCCTTTTTTTAAAAAATTTTGTGTAGTTCTTAGCCTTGCGGCTACCCATGTAGTGTAAAATATATTATTTCTGTGTATTACTGAATGCTTCTGCCTTTTTATGCAGTGGTAAGACAAGACTCATGCTTAGACAATATTTACTTTCAGCTAAATGTCTTAGAGTCATAACAGTCCTGAAGAAATTATCCTCTAAGGCCATGTGGTCAATCAAATTCCTTTTGCATTTTCCTTTAATAAATATCACTGTTTCCATCTTTTCCATAAAATATGGATGTTCAAGTAATTTCACTCATTTAGCTAGCATTTTTCTTAAAGTTGGTGTTTAGACTTAAAAACTAAATTCTTACTCTTTTTGTTAAGAATATACTATTGAATTGACACTGATCTTCCACTGTTTATGTTGTTATTTATATCTCAATTGTTGATAAACATACTGCCTTCCCAGATAGAACAGTTTTGCAAAGAACTAAAAGATACTAATTGCTTGTTATTAGATTATTAACATTTTTGTTCCACAGAAAACAAAGCAGGATGGAATTGTTTTAATCATGTGCCTTGATTTTCTCCATGTTACTGTACCTTTGACTGTCACTTTAGATTTACAAGTATCAGTGCCAGCTGCATTTGAAGCTTTGCATACATATTCTCCTGAATCAGATTTGATAACTGCAGCAAGTTCCAGAAGGGCTACTCCATTAGCAAAGCTGAAGCTGCATCTGTCTGAAGCTCTTATTTCCCTCCCTGACTTCAGCCACTGAATCCGGATTGGCTGTGATCCTTGGACATGGCAGCTAAGCTGTATGGTATCACCTTCCTCTGCTGCTGCTGGTTGAAGAGGCTGGTCAAAAACTGGAGGCTTTTTAGGTTCTGGAATATGAAAATGCTTGAGTGAATACTCAAGGAAGAAAAGCATGATTAAGAATGTAAGAGAAAAGGAAATACATGTGATTCTTAAGAAGAAAATGGCAAGGAATGAAGGAGAATAAACAGAAGTCTAAGAATGTCAATCATAGTTTTAAGAAATGGAATAAATATCAAGACATTATGTTCTCTATACAAACAAGCAAGAAATATCTTTTCTCCACGCAGCAGGGACATTCACATTTGATAAATACTAAAGCACTGTTATTAGGCTGCAAAACTATGTTAAGCACCTTTAAAGAAACAAATATGCAATCTCCTACAAGAGTATTATGAAGTGCCATGCTGCCACAACACACTATCAAGGCTGTCCAAGCTTAGATGTAATTGCACAGAAAAACTGTTATTCTGTGGGAAAAAAAAAGAATTACTAAAAATCAAGAATTATTAAAAATTAAACAGAAATGTCACGTAAGATTTTCAATGTTCACTTTAGATCAGTTGTAGCAAATAGCCAAAAAGTAAAGAAGCCCCTCCCTGAAAAATATTGTTTTATTTTAATCACAAAATTAAAAGCATTCCTTGATTTTGTGGTTTAACTCTGTTTTATTTCGTGCATCTCAGGACAAATTACTGTTGTTAAGGTAAGTAAAACCAGCTCATAAGGCAAGAACTGCATATTTGCAGCTAACATACACCCAAAAAAAGTAAGAAGCAAAGAAAAATAAGACTTAACTAACCTCTGATAACAACTGAAGATGTACACAACACGCTTCCTGCTTCATTGGACACTTTACAGGTATATAAACCAGCATCTGATTGCTCTGTGCTCTTTATATGCAGAAGTAAGGTGTTGTTTTTGAAAGATATTACACAATGAGGGCTTGAATGAACTTCCTGGTTGTTTTTATACCAAGCAACAGTCAAAGGCTGAGAGCCAGAAACACGGCCCTCAAGTTTAAGCTCATTCCCTTCTGTTTCTTCTACTGCTTCAGAAAGTCTCTTAGTAAAAGTAGGCGGAGTTTTTCGTTCTGTAAAACAAACAAACAAACATATTATTCAAATTCTGTGAAATCTGAAACAAAAAATTCTAAAGAAAATGTTTCAAGAAAAAAAATTGAACGTTGAGGAATTGATATTTGCTCTCATTTGAATAGGATTTTTTTTTTTGTTAAGAGAAAGTATGTCAAGCTAAAAGTAATTGTCTTGCTCTGACATTCACTGTCATAGCTGATTTTCCTATTTGAAAAAAACCCCTCTTACATTGATTTAAGTAGAATGCCACCTAAAGAAACCCCACAAGATTTTTCCCAAGTTCTCAAGAAAGAAATAGGCCAAATCCTATAAAATCTAGGCCGAAGAAAATATTCTTTCATTTCTCCTCCCACTGTTTTTAGTCACCCTTCCTAATTCCCTTAAGAGACCCATGGGTATTTCCAGATAGTTAATTTCAAGCTATCTCTTAGAAGTATTTTCTCAAACTTGTCTTGGAGCAATAAGGCTAACTTCCTTTAAAATTAAAGGAAGAAAAATGTACACACTATGTATTATCTATTCAGTACCTTTAACAGTCAGTTGAGCTGTGCAAGAGTCCTTTCCAACTTCATTGCTAGCATAGCACGTATAATTTCCAGAGTCTCCCCTGTCAGCTCTCAAGATGGTCAAGTGGGCTGTGTTGTCTACATAACTGATCTGATAGTTTCTTCCTGTTCTAATCTCTTGGTTATCTTTTGCCCAAGTGACTCTAATAGGCTGTGTTCCAGAAATGTGACACTCAAAGTCAGCACTTTCTCCAATAATACCATCCACAGGTGTAATTGGGATGTCAAAGAACGGAGGAGTCTTCCCTTCTGAAGAGTGAAAGAAATAAGAAAGCATCACTTTAAAAACTTGATTTTCTTTAAACCTCTGTGATATAAATATTTGTACAATATTAAATCCACATATAAAGCAAAAGTGAGTTTTAAGTATTTTCCACTAAATATTTCACAGACTACTGACCTGTAAGGACAAGTCTGCCACTAGAAGAAGCAGTCCCAATTGCATTGGTAGCTGTGCAGGTATATTGCCCAATAAAGCTCCTATCTGTCTTCAAAATCTGGAGAGTTGCTATATTATCTATGAAGGCTGTGTGAACATTGTAGTCCTCTTTTACATGTACACCATCTTTAAACCAAGATACTTCAATAGGTTCTGAACCAACAATGCCACAATCAAATGTAACTGGTAAGCCAACAGTTTCATGAACATCTCTTAATTTTCGTGTAAAAGAAGGAGGAAGTTTACGCTCTGTAAGGAAACAGGTATTGTACAGTGAGGACTTTCAGAAGATATGCACCTATTGTTGTACTCACCAATAATCACTATCTAATATATTACAGACTATGCTGGATTTTTACTCATAACTTCTGATTAAAAATATTATTCAGTATATAATTTATTTGGAACTTAATATGAAAAGAGTGCTGTGCGTACAGTTGCAGGAAAACATATAACCATTCCACCTTCAGTTATACCCAGGGAACCTGTTTAACCCCCAGTACTGCTAATGGTGGAAACAAAGTAATATCCTCAATGGGGAAAGAAGATGCAGAAGCTTATATTCCTACAGAAGAGCAGTGGTCAGTAAGAGACATATTTCGATTAGCTTTACTGGTAGGCCTTTGTTAATAGAAGACAGTGCCACGGGTTATCTTACATGTCAAGAAACAGTAGAGTGTTTAACAAGGAAAAAGTAATCTTCGTTTTTTGGAATAGCAAAGAATACTTAAGAAAAATAGGCCATTTTCCTATTTTTAAAAATGAAATATTCACCTTGAACTGTCAGCAAAGATGATGAAGCAGCCTCCCCAACAGTGTTTTCTACTTTGCAGATATACTCCCCACTGTCACTACTGTCTACCTGGCTGAAAACCAGAGTCGCAACTTGGTTCTTAAAATGCATTTTCACAGTAGCAGTTCCTCTCAGCTTTGTATCGCCTTTATACCATGATACAATCATTTCTGGTGTTCCAGCAACCTTGCACTGTAAGGATGCAGAATCCCCAACAGTCACCTGCACTGGCTCCAAGGGTGTAATGAAGTAAGGTGGTTCTGAAGAACAAACATACATCATTAGCATTAAAAGGTATTGCACAGTGACCATTAATAGTTCAAATAACACAATGAAGTGATGGTGACTTGACGCACCTAGTATTGTGATTGCACCATGACAATTATCTTGCCCAGAATCATTTTCAATATGACAAGAATATTGTCCCTGATCTTCTAGTTTGCTACTAGGGATTTCCAGTATAGCAGATGTTTCTGTAGTGGTGATGTTACACTTTTCAGAGTGCATTATTTTTACTCCATTTTTCTTCCATGTCACTGAAATTGGTGGAGTACCTGTATATGTGCATTCCAAGATTAAATTTTTCCCTTTCTCTACACTTAAGTCGTTCACCTTCTTCACAAATTTGGCTGGTTCTATAATGAACAATGGGAAGAAAACAAATTAAATAAAACAAAGAGATCGCTTTTAGAAGCATAAGAAGCATAAGAATCAGTATTCTGGACAAACCTTTGACAAAAAGATGTGTTGTGCAAGAAACCTTCCCTGCTTCATTAGAGACCTGGCAGGTGTAGTCTCCACTCTGAAGTGGATGTACATCAAACAGCTCCAGCTCTGCAATTGAATCTTGCAAGGTGATATTGCATCTGTGTCCTGGTACTAGTTCAACACTATCTCTAAACCATTTGATTTCCAATGGAGAGGAGCCTTTTATGATACTGGTAAAGGTTACGTTTGCCCCAGATAAAACATTCAGTGGTTCAGGTTTCTTCACAAAAGATGGTGGTTCTAAGCACGCAAATAAAACAGACAAAGAAGCACATTTGAATTTCTGATGAAGAGCATAGTAATCAGAGAGATATAACAAAGCAAAGAGCGAAGACTTTTTGAAAATAAATTTGTGCCCTTGGACTCTGGCTTCTTATTGATACTGACCTCTAACACTCAGAAAAGAGCTGCATTCATCAGACCCAGCTACATTAGTAGCTGTGCATGAATAAGTTCCCATATCAGATTCCCGAAGTCCAATCACTTTCAGAGAACAGGTATTGTCTGTAAGAGTAGCCTGATACTTGTCTCCACTGGTAATCTCCTGTCCATCATGAAACCAGGAAACCAGAATAGGTGGTGACCCATAAACTTTGCACTCCAGTATAGCAGAAGAACCCAGCTGACCATATGTTTCCTTCAGTTTTCTTGTGAAAGAAGGAGGTATAATACGATCTGCATTTGTTAAAAAAAAAATAATAAAAATTACAATACAGGCGCTTAAAATGCAAAAAGTGTCCCATGCTTAATAAAATCAGTTAACTTCCTTTTGATATATCTGCTTTAGCAGATACACATATCTAAGTCATTGAAAAATAGGTAGCTGATGGTTAAGGATATGCTGGAGCTGTCATTCATACTTTTTGAGGGACACCTTTTATTTTTGCAGTTATTTTTCATAGGCAACAATATTGCACCAGCTGTCCAAGAAGAGCTGTAGATTAAAGCTAAAGAAATCAAGCTTTTGCAACAACCCCTGCCTCTCAGAGGTTTGGTAGGAATCTATTCTTGATGCCTGTCAAAGCGGCATGCCAAGTCATCCTAAAATTATACAAGCAATGCATCTCTCAGGCTGCCAGTCGTGAGAAACAGTTTGCTATTTGAAGGCTTTGTAAAGGAACTATAGGATCAGATGTGACTCAAAAAGAGTAGTCAACTAACCTGAAACATGCACTGAAGCTGTGCAGCTGCTTTTACCAACACTGTTTTTCACCTCAAAAGTGTATTCTCCACTGTCTTCTAGTCCTGCATTGAGGATCTTAAGCCCAGATACTTTGTTGAAGAAACTGATTTTATATTTATGGTCAGTGGATAGTTCATTCCCATCCTTAAACCACCTAGCCGTAAGCTCTGGTGTGCCATCTACTGTGCATTCCAAAGTACAAGAGTCTCCAGCTGTAACTTTGACTGGACCTGGCTTCTCTACAATGACTGCAGGTTCTGCAATGAGATGCAAATCACAACACTTTTAAAAACAACAATGCAATGGTTATTAGTATCATAAAATTTGAAATTTTAAAGTATCTTAAAACACATTGTGTTTTTTATGCCATGCTACCAACCTAGTACTGTCAGCGTGGCAAAGCATTCCTGAACTCCAGCATCATTTTTTATCTGACAAATGTATTTCCCAGCATTGGCTGGTTCTGCATTTCCAATCCGCATAGTTGCAATGTTTTCTGAATAGGAGATCCAAAGATTATCACTTTCTCTAATGATTTCCCTTTTGTCTTTTAACCACAGAACAGAAATGGGCTGTGATCCTTCTACTGCCACCTGCAATTCAATGGACTCCCCAACTACGACAGTGAGATCACTCAGCTTCTTCACAAAGGTTGGTGGTGCTATTTAAGAGAAGATATTTAACAGTGAAAAAAACATGCCAGGAGCGGAAAAGTAGGAGGAGAATGACAGGAACAGTGAAATGCCAAGAAGGTGCTAATCTTTATACAAACCTCTTAGTGTTACAGAGCCAATACAGGAGTCACTTCCCACATCATTTACAGCTTTACAGTGATATTCACCAACATCTGCAGTATCCACACTGAGAATGTGAATACTAGCTAGGTAGTTCTCAGACATGACCTTGTACTTCTTGCTGCTCCGAATTTCTCGTTTGTCTTTATACCATGAAATCTGGAATGGTGGAGTGCCCTGAAGTTCACATTCCAGGTGGATATCAGACCCTTTCAAGGTCTGGACTGGATGGGGCTTCTTGGTAAATATGGGAGGTGCTGAAAAATAAAAAGGGGTTAAAGTTTGTGTTATTTGAGTAAAGGAGATTAAAGAGGCCAGACTACTCAAGCAGTCATTCTGATGCTGAACAGCAAAGACAAACCATAAATAAGACCTCCCACAACATAACGAACAGGCAAGAGAGACACTACCTAGTCAGACAGGTTTTTGGCCTTTCTGACTAAAGAAAGTGGGATTTAACAGCTTTTCCACAAAAGAGGACTCAGACAGACAGAAAGGTAAGGAAAGAACTGGCATTCTGACCTTTTACTTTCAGTGAGGTACTGGTACTTGCACTACCCGCTGGATTCTGAGCTTCACAAGTGTAGTCACCACTGTCTTCAACACTGAGGTTGTGCATTTCAATGGCTGCCACTGAATCCACAAAGGACATTCTATATTTTTCACTGGGATGGATCTCAGTTTCACCTTTGAACCAGGTGACTCTGATTTCTGGAGATCCACCTATTTTGCATTCATACTTAGTGGAATCATGCTGTTTCACAAGTCTTGAGGAGTCTAGTTTCTTAATAAACCTTGGTGGTTCTGGAAAGCCAAAAAGGGGAGATGATGCTTTAAACTCCACTGATTCTTTGAATAAGCAGGGAAATATACAACAGAAAAAGGAAACTTTGGGGACTTATGCAAACATTCTAAAAAAATAGAATTGCTCTAACTGTAATTAGAATTATTCATTGCAATTGTTATGATTTATTTTTTTTTTAGATTATTTGAAGTTGGTCTAAAATCTAGATCAGGAAGCAAACAAGTTCTCTATCTGCATTTCAGTTAGTTTCCCCTTACTTTACTGTCCCAGTCTACTTCTCCTTCTATGTATTCAGTACATATCAGCTGACATGAGTGATATTCTTTAAGAAATATCTTCTTGCAATACATGAATAATCAAAATACTTGATGGAAATGCAAGAATCCAAACAGTTCAGCCAAGACATATTATTAAAAGCATTTATACTGAGCATTATAGCAACTACTTTATATCTTAATATGCCATTAACAATTGATATATCCAATTAATGTGTCTGCATTATAACCCTTCACATATTTATTGCAAAGCCAAACATAAAGGTGCATATAAGGAATAAAAGACAAGAAGCTCAGGTAGCAAATAAAAGAGGTTCAAAATAATCACGCTAGGAAGAATTACAAGATGGCTGGTATTACAGAAATTGTAGTTTAAAGGCCCCATGACCAAAAAGTAAATCAGATGGTTACATTTTGTTCTGCAAGGAGAGAAAGGAATGGAGGTTTGACACTTTCCATCAAAAGTAGCATACAGATGATTCAGAATCACAACACTGAATGCTCATAGATCAAAAAGATATAACTAGTAAAACCAAGAGGTGGTAACGTGGGCACAACAAACAATCTCTGCAAAACAGGATGAAGTGCCTCTTTGTGCATCTCTCTGTAAAAAGCAGGAAGAATATCTATTTTATAATGGGATACTTCAACCTGCAGGACATTTGCAGAATATCCTATGTTGTTAGTAACAAAACTTCCTTAGAGTTTCTAAAAATAAAAATGATGGCTTGTTAACACAAGGACTCTTGGAACCTTAGTAATTTACTATCAGATTTCAGTTTGACAAAGAGTTGATTATCTACCTGCAAACCAACAGTTGCTGAGCAATCCCACTCTAATTCCATTCCTTTCCAAAAACTAGGACATACAAGTTAGTAAGGTATATAGAGTGTAGAACAGTTTCTAGAACCTAAAGCAATTATTAAAACTACAGATTGGGAACTTTAGATGTTTAAGTGGGAAAGTTAATAAAAAACTGGGATATCTTCAAAGTCAATTGAACAAAATATCTTAATTCTACAAACAAAAGGCTGTATGTCATAAAAGAAAGACAGCATCTGCTCACATTAAACCTATGTAGATCAATGCACACAAAGACCTTGCTCTTTCAAGTTCTATAGAAAATGGCTGACAAACAATGATCATCATTAATTTTACTGCCCTGGGGAAACTTTACAAATTTTAAAGGGTTGAAGTGAATGCCAGTGTAAGTTCAAGATCAAAAAAGTAAATAATAATATTGGAAAAAAAATAATTTCAGGATTTTATGACGATAGAGCTGAAGAGTAAGAAAATAAATAAGATAATTCAGGATCATTTTATGAATGGTAACTCTAGTCATATAAATCTATTAGTAGTGTTATCGTTAATAATAAACAAAATTGTGATGCTGGTGGAAACAAGCTTAAAATTTTTTAGAGAGATTAGATTTCTTGCTACTATCCTTCAATGCTTTTTGTAAGTCAAGCTACATGATAGCAGCATCCCTATGTGTCACGGAATCCACAGGTAATTCAGTCTGCCACACACTCCCCACCCCACCAAAAAAAATCCCTATGGATAGAATATACCAT
Organism: Aegotheles bennettii; assembly: GCA_013398125.1. Lineage (NCBI taxonomy): Eukaryota > Metazoa > Chordata > Aves > Caprimulgiformes > Aegothelidae > Aegotheles > Aegotheles bennettii. The sequence goes on from VZRW01000368.1 coordinate 49,769, forward strand.
AGATATATATAATACATTTGACAAGCAATTATTACAAAATCTTGCTAGTAGTAGTTCAGCTTATGTTATTTGTCTTAGAGAGTAAAAATAATAGTATTTACTCTTCAAATGTTTTTGCTTTTTCCCCCCCCAAATTCATACAGAGGGGGGAAAAAACCCCACTAAAACAGTAAGGACATTTAAACACGCACAATTCGAGTAGTGTATTTTACATTTGTTTTTTTATAAAATCAGTAAGAATGAGATATCAGGAACAGCTATATATAAATCTAATCTTCCCACCTACATTGAGGAAATTACACATATATAAATGTCACTTGTACCAAGACAATTTGATCCAGTCATAAATTTAGATCATTGAAATGTATGAGATCTACACACTACGTGAAGAAGTGAAGTGCTGGCGGAATAGATATTTGTCACTAATTCTGCCCTCAGATCCTCCAGTTTTGCTGTTTAGAAGAGCAGTTTTCAATGTTCTCAGTCTGTGAAAGAGTAAAACTATTTGCAGGAGCTGCACACCTAGTAAAAATAAGTTTAAGGCTCATAAGTGAACTGAGTTTCTCTGTTACCTTTCCCTCCCCTGCACAACTCAGTGAATGTCACTGCTGGCAAAAGACTTTAAAGACGACAGATTTTGCTGGCCAAAAGGGCCATTCATAAAGGTGCAATGGGGTACTAAGTGAGAGTTACCATTTCAATGGAACAATCCATTTGATAAGACAAATCACACACTATACTAGAGCGGAAGAAAGATGAGTAAGTATTTAACTATTAGAATAATAGTTAAATAAAATAAGGTATCTCAGTGTACCCTTTTGTAAAGGTTGTTAGTCTCACATGTCTGCATTCAGGGCTTTGTTTTCCAGGTGTTTGCCTTGAAAGGAAAGGTCTCACGAACACTAAAGGTCACAGCAATACCTTGTACAGACAGCTGAGCTGCGCACATGTCCTTTCCAATACTGTTGCTGGCAGTACATGTGTAGAGTCCAGCATCCACTTTACCAACTTTTAGGACTGTCAAGCTGGCCGTGTTTTCCACCAGTGTCATCTTGTAGTTGCCACCTGTGCGGATCTCTCTGTTGTCTCTAGTCCAAGTAACCCTCATGGGAGCAGAGCCAGTTATGTGGCACTTAAAGGTTGCACTTTCCCCTAGCGCCACATTGATAGATACTGGCTTGATGTCAAAGAAGGGAGGTTGTAGATGTTCTGCAAAGAGGAAAGCATGGCAGAGCTCACCAACAATCCCTCCTCAGCACACATCTCATCATGCCATGCCCATGCTCCCTGGCCACCATACAATGGGCAGAGTGGGAAAAAGGGTGAAGAAATAAAAAAGAAAAGACATACGAAAGATCTTTGTTTAAGTGTAAGCTACAAACCTGTGAGGAGAAGTTTGCCACTGGAAGATGCAGTCCCTAGAGCATTTTGGGCTGAGCAAGTATATTGGCCACAGTAAGCCATACTAGTTTGCAAGATCTGGAGAGTTGCAACATTACTTAAGAAGGCTGATTGCATGTTATCACTGTCGCTTAAGAGAACTCCATCCTTGTACCAAGACACCTGGATAGGCTCTGAGCCATTTATGCGGCAATCAAATGTCACTGGGGCACCAACCACCTCCTGAATATCTTTCAGTTTTCTGGTGAATGTAGGGGGAAGTTGACGTTCTGCAAAACAACAATAATCACCACTATAAGTAGGAAGCCATTAACTCTGAAATTAATAAGAATCTCTTTCTGTAGACAGCAAAGAGTTCCTACAAACTACACCGGAAAGAGTGGCCCTTGGCCCATCACCTTTAACAACAAGCAAAGCTGTAGAGGTGGCGAAGCCAACGCTATTTTCTGCTTTGCAGATATATTCTCCAATGTCACTGTCTTCCAAGGTGGAGAATGCCAGTGTTGCCACATTATTCTTGAAGTGCATTTTGCAAGCCTGTGTTGATCTGAGCTTGGTGTCATCTTTGTACCAGGAAACCTTGATTTCTGGCGCACCACCAATTTGGCATTTTAAGATCAAAGGCTCACCAACTTTCACCTCCACATGGTCCAGGTGTGTGATAAAATAAGGTGGTTCTAAGGAAGGAGAGAGCATGGTGAGCAGAGGTAAAGCATCACTGGAGTGGCTTAGGGGGACCAGGGGTGATGCATACCTAAGATAGATACAAGGCTGTGGCATACATCCCCACCCGCCTCATTTGCCACCTCACAGGTGTATTCGCCTTCATCACTCTTGGTGCTGTTGAAGATTTCAAGAATGCCAGATTTGTCAGTAGTTGTAACACTGCAGTGTGGAGATTGAGCAATGGGCATGCCATTTCTTTTCCAGGTGACAGAGATGGGAGGGGTGCCTACATAGCTGCTTTCCAATACAATGGACTTGCCCTGCTCCACACTGAAATCACTTAATTTCTTCACAAAGACTGCAGGCTCTGTGGGGAGGCATAGATAATAGTGAGAGGGACAGATGTGGCAGTGCTGCAGGCAGAGTGTGAAGGGAGATGCCTGTGCATACACGCACACACACAAACACACCTTTCACAAAGAGTTGCGTTGTGCATGAGGCACTGCCAGCATCATTTGTGACCATGCAGGCATAGTCCCCACTGTGTCCTGGCTCCACGTTGTACAGCTGCAGCTGTGCCACAGACTCATCCAGAGAGATGAAGCAGTTGCTGTCTGGAACCAACTCTCTGATGCCTCGGAACCAGGTCACTTTGAAGGGAGTACTGCCCTTGATGTAGGTGGTGAATGTCACATTTGATCCGGGCAAAACTTCCTGGGGATCAGGTGTCTTCACAAAAGAAGGTGGTTCTAAGGATCATGCGAAGAAGTGAAGAGGAAGAAAGATGTTAGTAGGAAAACTGGGGCAGGCTTCAGTCAAAATAAAAGAGAGAAGGAGAGAGAAAATGGAAAAAATAAAACAACGAAAACATACACACACAAAAAAACCCCCCAAACCAAAACAAAAGAAACAAAAAAACCCAAACAAACGAGAAAAAGAAACCACAGGAAACCAAAAAGAAGGAAGAATTTTGTTAAAGGCACTGTAGTATCCTTCCACTGACCTTGTACTGTCAAGAAGGCGCTGCATTCGTCAGATCCAGCCACATTGGCTGCCACACAGGTATATGGCCCTGTATCTGTGACATCCAGGGCATTCAGCTTCAAAGCACAAACGTTATCCAAGAATGAGATTTCATATTTTTCTCCACTAACAATCTCATTCCCATCCTGAAACCAGGCTACAGATATAGGGGGTGTGCCAGAGACTTTGCAGTCCAGAAGCACTGAGGATCCCAGCACCCCATTTGTTTCCTTTAGTTTTCTTGAGAATGAAGGAGGAACAAGACGATCTAAGTAGGACAGGGCAAAAGAATAGGAAGGAAAGTGTTGGGTTTTTTCAGGGGAAAGGAAAGGGGGTGATAAAAAAAACTTCCTTTAAAGACAAGGGTGAAAAACAAAGACATCGAGCTGACCTGAAACATCAACTGAAGAAGTGCAGCTGCTGTCCCCCACCTCATTGTGCACCTCAAAAGTATACAAGCCCCTGTCCCCCCTGTCTGCAGAAAAGACTTTCAAAGTGGATATATTGTTGAAAAAGGTAATTTGGTATTTGCGGTCGCTCCTTAGTTCTCTGCCGTCTTTGTACCACTTGGTGACAAGTTCAGGTGTTCCTCCTACTTTGCACTCCAAGGTAAAAGGATTGCCAGCCATTACTGTGATAGGCTCAGTCTTCTCTAAGATGACTGCTGGTTCTGAAATAGGAAGGGAGGCGTCAGTGTGCCACCAGGAAATCTACCCAGAAATTGGTGAGCACAGGATACAAGCAGGAAACAAAGACTGGTGGCGGCAATTGTGCAAGCTGTAAGATATTGTATCTGTGAAGCAGGCTATACCCACCTAGGACTTGTAAAAAGGCAGAGCACTCCCGCATGCCAGCATCATTTTTGATCTGGCAGATGTACTTCCCAACATCAGCTCCCTCTGCACTGGCAATCTCAAGAGTTGCAATATTGTCCATAAACCACATTTGTACATTCTCACTCTCCCTAATAACTTCACCCTTGTCCTTGAGCCAGACAACAGAAATTGGTGGGGATCCTTCCACCACTGCCTGCAGGGCTGTTGGCTCCCCGACGAAGATTGCAGTGTCACTCAGCTTCTTGGCAAAACGTGGGGGTTCTGATGGCAAAAACAAGGAGGCAGAGGAGGGTTAATCAAGTATATCTGCTTGAAAGATGGACAGCCAGGAGATCAAGAAAAGAGGATGGTGTTGTTGGTCCTCTAGCATACAAACCTTTAAATTTCACTGGGCAGGTACAAGTGTCGCTTCCCACCTCATTCATAGCTTTGCATTGATATTCTCCGGTATCTTGAGATTCCAGATTGAGAATATGAAGACTGGCAACGGAGTGCTTTGCTGTCACCTTGAACTTCTTGCTGCTCCTGACCTGCCTCCGGTCCTTGAACCAAGCCACCTCAAAGGGTGGAGTCCCTGCTATTTCACACTGGAGGATAACATCTGAGCCTTTAAGTGTGTCCACAGGGCTTGGCACCTTGCTAAAAACAGGTGGTTCTATAAAAAAAAGAATCACGTCATAATGTGTGAGCCTGATTCCCTGGGTGAGTTTGTAGATAGTATCAGGAGGCAACATATTCAGGAAGGGGGCCTACACTACTTCTTGTAAACCTATATTTAGCTTCCAAATATGTGGACTCGCCTCTAAAAAATGTTGAGCCCTTGGCATCTCCTATCAAGCCAGCCCAGTACTCAGAGTCCAAAGGGCAGAAAATGTGACACTTCTGCACCTGTTTGGAGTCAGTGTTCAGTGCCCCTCCCCAAAAGCCACTCTCCCCTCTCTCCAGGACCACATTCCAGGTTTCCCTTCATCTTTCCAGTCATGAAAGCTACCATCAGTGAGGCTCAGTAACACAGCCTCTTCTTCCGTCTGAAATTTCATTCCTGTCAGGATCACAGTGTATAAAGAGAAGGCAGATGGATGTCCAGCTACTTCAACCATGACTGGTGCTCCATCTTGTCCATGCTTCCGTTGTGTCCTGACAAAGTTGCCTTATTCAGCTTTCAATTGACTTAAATAGGGAGACAAGGGAACGGCTGCACGGTGCTGAACACCCACCACTATTTCCTGTCTGGTCTCTGCTGCCTAGACATAGCAGCATTCAAATGTGAGAGCCACTGGAGAGACACTGCCCCAGCAGCCACTGACTGCCAAAACAGCAGCTCCCTGTCCAGGGAGATGTGCCATTGGGAGTGGGCCTGGAAGCCTGGGATTATGCTGGTGTGTTGAACCATGCTGCTAACCTTTCACTGCGATTGAAGTGCTGCAGCTGGCTGTGCCAGCAGAGTTACGGGCTTCACATATGTAATCACCGGCATCTTCAGTGTTAGCATCCAAGATGGTTAGCATCACCATGGAGTCTACAAAGGACATGTGGAGCCTGTCGCTCGCCTGGAGTGCCTGATCATTTTTGTACCACATGGTTCTGATCTCTGGTGTGCCACTGATTTTACATTCAAGTTGAACTGTGTCTCCCTGCTTCACAAACCGCAAAGCTTCAGGCTTCTTGATGAACTTAGGAGGTTCTGCAGAACAGAATAAATATGTAGAGTGACAGTATACCTGTTTGCCATGTGAAATCTACAGTGCAGAGCAAGAGTTACGGGGACTACAAGAGTATTAGGGCACAACAAATAGGCTTGCTACAGCAGCTGTTTATCTCCAACTACAGCTTCCTCTCAAGGAAAGACACAAGACGGAGAAAAGAAGAAAAAGACAGCAACCAAAACTATGCTCTGCCAGCTCTGGAGCCTGCTGCATCAGACAGCTGGAGCTGTAAAAAAACACATGAAGGACGATTGCTCGACCCAACGGAAATTTTGCTGTTAACTTTGACGCGCAAAAATATCCCCAGGCCAGCATGAAAGATTCAACAAGCTCTTCACCCCTAGAAGCAGCAGAAACACGGTAGGAATAGTTTCACTTGATTACACAACTTTAAATCATATTTCTGCATGAAGAACTTAAGTGATTCATAGTCTAGATTAAGACAGCAATTCAGAGCTCCAGTTGAAATCTCTAGCAAATTTGAAAGAGTCACCAAAGTCTGCCTACAAATGCAAGGTATTTGTATTTACTGTATCACCATTTTCATATAGCAATTGCTATGTGTGAATTCCACTTTGATTTCCAGTTTAAGCACTAATGACAAAGGAAAAAGCAAGGTGAATGCAACTCTCCATACAAACAGCTTCACACGGAGACCTTTCCCCTTGCAGATTTTGCAGGCACACAAGGCTTCTACTGTCATGCAGCATGATAGGAGAGGGTCACCAGGTGGTATATGTCTGCTTTCTGAAAAGCTACTTTCTATACATTTCCAAACTGAAAATGTTGGAAGATGAGACTCAGTAGCAAAGAGGTCTCTTTCCCCAAGAAAAAGGAAACACAGAAATAAAGGTGACTTAGACTTAATACCTTTGACACTGAGTTGGGCTGAGCAAAAGTCTTTCCCAGCTTCATTACTAGCTTGGCAAGTATATTGGCCAGAGTCTCCTTTACCCACTCTCAGCACTCGAAGGTGAGCTGTATTGGCTACAAATGTAATATTGAAGTTTCCTCCAGTTCGGATCTCCCGACCATCCTTGGACCAGGTGATGTGTATTGGCTGGGCTCCAGTAACATGGCATTCAAAGTCAGCACTTTCTCCAAACGGCACATCAATAGATTCTGGTTTGGTATCAAAGACAGGTGCTTGCTTGGGTTCTAGAAACACAAGAAAATAGTGTAATATTCATACCTCGTGAAAAAGCTAATCCAACACACAGGTACCATCGCATATATAAAATGGGAAGGGGGAGCCTGTGATCCAGGCAAAAGTTTTGCAAGCCAACACACCTGTCACTGTGAGCCTAGCACTTGAGGTGGCAGTGCCCACAGCATTGGTTGCTGTGCAGGAGTACTGCCCAGTATGATTCAACTCAGTTCGCACCAGTTGCAGCACTGCAACATTATCTACAAAGGAGGTGTGCACATTGTGGTCATCGCTTAGCTGCACACCATCTTTATGCCAAGTCACATTCATGGGTCCTGAGCCATTGAGCCGACACATAAATTTAAGGGGTAAACCAACAGGGTGCTCCATGTCCTTTAATTTTCTTGCAAAGGAAGGTGGTCGTTTACGCTCTAGAAGAAAGTAAAGGATAAGTATGGCTCAGGAAGCAACTTTTAAAATAGTTTTGCAAGAGCAAAAGAATTTGTACCAAGTTAATGTAAAATTGTCACCTTGAACTGTTAAGAGAATCTTTGTAGATGCAGTTCCTACACTGTTTTCTGCCTTGCAGGTATATTCTCCACTGTCGTTGCTGACTACTTTGTTGAAAATAAGTGTAGCAACATTGTCTTTAAAGAACACTTTGTACTCAGGAGTCGACCTAAGTTTTGTATCGCCTTTGTACCAAGACACAGTGATTTCTGGTGTTCCAGCAATGCGGCATTGCAAAGTTGTATAATCCCCAACTGAAACCTCAAGAGATTCCAAGTGTGTAACAAAATAGGGAGGTTCTAAAAAACAGAAGCAATTAGACACGCTCATTATAGTGCCAGGCCCTGGAAAGCATACACTTGAAAGAACGGGGGGAAGAAAAAAAAAAAAAAGAGGCAAAGGGAGCACACACACCTAGGGTAGAGACTACAGCCTCACAAACATCTCTTCCTGCCTCATTTTCAACATGGCAAGTGTATTCTCCTGCATCTTCTTTGGTGCTGTCATGTATTTCCAGGATGCAGGATTTCTCTGTGGTGGTGATGTTACACTTTTGAGATTGAGTGATGATGTGGCCGTTCTTCTTCCACGTCACAGATATAGGCAGGCTTCCTGCGTAAGTGCCCTCCAGGATGATGGGCTTGCCAGGCTCCACATACTGATCACTGAGTTTCTTCACAAAGACAGCTGGCTCTAATGAAGGGTAAGAAGTCACAAATGTTGAGCACAGCAGGAAAAATGGAAGGAATGAAACATTTTAAGGTAAATAGAGAGATGTAATAATTACAAACCTTTTACTGTAAGGTGTGTTGTACAATTTGCCCTGCCAGCATCATTAGTCACTAGGCAAGTGTACTCTCCACTTTGGAGAGGAGTTACATCAAATAACTCAAGCTCCACAATGGAGTCCTCCAAGTAGATATTGCATTTGTCCCCTGGCACAAGCTCATTGGCCCCTCTAAACCAGTTCACCTTAAAAGGAGGGGTTCCTCTGATAACACATGTGAAAGTGATGCTTGTGCCTGGCAACACATCTAGAGGCTCTGGTGTCCTCTCAAAAGAAGGTGGTTCTAAACACACAAGAGAAAAAGAGAGATAAAACAGGTTGCTATAGCATAACTGGCATTTCCACACACTTACTGAAGATAAAGAACAAAATCTTTATTTTCCAGTCAATAATTTTCCCCAGGTATATTTACAAGAGACCATAGGCAATTTCAAAAGAGAAAGAGAACTGAAGAGCTCAGAGAGCTTCCTGACCATCATATACTGACCTTGTACAGTCAATACAGCACTGCATTCATCTGAACCAGATATGTTAGTAGCTTTGCAGGTATAAGTTCCAGTATCTGAGTCACTCAGTGAATTAACTTCTAAAACACATAGGTTATCTGAAAAGGAGATTTGATGTTTTTCCCCATTGACTAACTTAAGTCCATTTCGGAACCAGGCAACAGAAATAGGAGGTGAACCCGACACTTTGCATTCCAGCAATGCTGAGGAACCCAGAACAGAAGGGGTATCCTTTAGTTTTCTTGTGAAAGAAGGAGGAATAATTCGATCTGCATAAGGAAACATAATAAATCCATGGTTAGAGAGAAAAGAAGGAAAGGGAAGGAATGGAAGAAAGAAAAGAGAATACGACCAAAAGAAAGTTTTTGTAAAAGAAGACAAGCAACCCAACCAACCTAAAACATCAACTGATGCTGTGCAACTGCTTTTTCCCACGTCGTTCTGCACTGCAAAAGTGTACAATCCACCATCTTCCTTTTCTGCATCCATAATTTTAAGTGTAGATACTTTATTGAGGAAAGTAATTCTGTATTTTTGGCTGCTGGTGAGCTCTTTGCCATCCTTGAACCACCCAGTGGAAAGCTCTGGTGTGCCTGCCACTTTGCACTCCAAAGTACAGGCATCTCCTACAGTAACTCTCATTGGCTCTGCTTTCTCTACAATGACTGCTGGCTCTGGAAGGAGACAGGTAACATGTATGGTGAAAACATGATTTGATTAGTACTAGATATAAGTAATATAGCACTATAAGGTGGGGCTTACACATTTGATACTAAGGATATCTCAGTTTGTTGGCCTGGGAAATTTTTTCAGCTCTGTTTTTTCCATTCTTTATTCTACCCTAAGTGGGATTTGAGATGCTCTCCAGAATGAAATAAAAATATTTTTAAACTCCTAGGAGAGAAATGCAACTGTCTGTCCCTCTCCAAGCAGGCGTGAGCAGAAGACATGACTTAGAAATCCAGTCAACTGAATCACATCACAGTGTAGAGACTTGTGGTCCCTTTCACCTCTTTTCCTGGACAACTGGAAATAAGAATCCTGACTACTGCTTGTTGGGAACACAAGGACTCTCTGTTTTGATTGTTTTGAATTCAGGGACATAAGAAAAGTATACAGTTGACAATAAATAGCCAAGTTCCTAACTTTTAAAAATATTTTATGAACTTGTGTTTTTACCAACCTAGAATAGTTAGGGTAGCCATGCACTCGCGACTTCCAGCATCATTTCTGATCTGACAGATGTATTTTCCAGCATTACTTGTTTCTGTGCGCACAAGTTGTAAAGTTGCAATATTTTCCATAAATGTGATCTTCGTGTTTTCACTTTCTCTAATAACTTCCTCTTTGTCTTTAAGCCACTGCACAGAAATCGGCTGGGAGCCCTCCACTCTTGCTTGTAACTCTACTGGTTCACCAACCACAACAGTCATGCTGTTTATTTTAGTCAAGAATTTTGGTGGTTCTGAAGAAGAAATATGCAGTTATAGTAATAATCACAGTGTCTATGTTAAGAAGAGCAATGCAGTGCCATTGAGAGCACTGCAGAAGGCATATGTGCCAATACTTTACCTTTCAGCTTCACAGTGCAGAAACAAGTGTCACTTCCTACATCATTCTGTGCTTTGCACTGATATTCACCAACATCTGCAGCTTCAACATTAAGAATGCGAACGCTTGTATGGTAGTTCTTGGCTGTAACCTTATACTTCTTACTACTGCGGATTTGTCTCCTGTCTTTGTACCAAGTAACATCAAATGGTGGTGTTCCTGAAATCTCACATTCCAGGCTAACCTCAGTTCCTTTGAGCATGTCTATTGGAGAGAGCTTCCTGCTAAAGACAGGAGGTTCTAACAAGGGAAGAAAGGAACATTTTTAGAAAGGAGTTTGGAGCTATTTGACCAACAAACAGTTTACTGATACCAGCTTCTACGCAACAGGACTGCTGAGAAAAATCAACAGAATAGGCAAGGACATTCCTCGTTTTCTGGGTACATTATGAAATGATCTTGTGGGTAGGTGAGCATTCAGAGCTCTTAAGTCCTCTGTAAAAAAGGTAAATAGAGAGGTCACCCTTGGCAGAGAGGGTAGGGGTCTCATCTAACTGGTAGTAGTCTCAGACATAGGGTGTAAAATTGGCACTGATCAGTTTGGATCTATTTTTTTCTTCGTATTTCAGGTGCTTGGTATAACAATTCCCACTATGATGTGTCTTGGACATTGACAATCACAGAACTGGGGAACACCTAGCTTAGGACTCTCCTGTGTTAAGAACATCTCTCTTGTCCCCCTGGCAGAGGGGGACAGGGGTCACCAAGAAACAAACATGATGTGAAGAAAAAGGCAGTCCTGGATTTAAAAATTAGTATCATGTTCCTGTTGATTTCTAAGGGACAAAATCACCAGGGAAAAACAGGATGTAGTAAGAGAACAAGAGGACAGCTAACCTTTCACTGTGACTTTGGTGCTACAGCTGGCCTTGCCGGCAGGGTTGTGAGCTTCACAGATGTAGTCACCACTCTCATCAGTACTGAGATGATTCATTTCAAGCACAGCCACAGAGTCAATGAACGATGTCCGGAATTTTTCACTGGCAACAATTTCATGGTCATTTCTGAACCACATTACTTTCATCTCTGGAGATCCACTTACTTTGCACTCGAGCCGGGCTGAGTCACCCTGCTTGACTACTTTTGCTGTCTCTAGCTTCTTAGAAAACTTGGGTGGTTCTAAAAAACCAGAAAAGCGGGGTCAGGAAGAGCTGAATTAATACTGGGGGAAAAAAAGAGGACAGAAAACAGCCAAACAACTATGGGTTGCAAACATAGGGTAGAGAATTCACTTGGCAGTGTATGAAAGATCACTGAGGTGGATTTGGCAAAAAAGAAAGAAAAGAAAGAGGAAAAGACTGCAGCACAACTAGAAAGAGTGCACACCTGTTACCATCAATGTTGTAATGCAAGAGTCACTGCCAACATCATTTGAAACGTGGCAAGTGTAGTGCCCACTCCTAGAAGTATCCACTGAATAGAGAGTTAAGAACCCAGTTGACCCTTCAATCCCAATGAAACAAGTTGGACCAGACACAAGTTCTAAGTCTTCTTTGAACCACTTCACTGTAAAGGGTGGTGTTCCTTTTAGTGAGGCTTTAAACTCCACTGTGGAATCTGGGATGGCTTGCTGGCTTTCAGGTTTTACTAAGAAGCTTGGTGGCTCTGCATTTTTTAAGAAAAAGAAATATTCAGTTACATCAGAAATGTCTAAGAATGAAGAAAATTAGTCACGTAAACATGGAGACCAAGTTTTCAGCATTAATATTAAGGGGTATAAGAGTGTTATGTTAGCATAAGATTTAAGGTATTTTCCCAGCATCTATCACACATAAGAAGTTGCAAATGAGTTTCAAACCTTTCACGGTCAGCACAGCACTGCAAGAATCGCTCCCAGCAACATTAGAGACACTGCATGTATAATTTGCACTGTCTGCCAGCTCTAGATTAGCAATCTCGAGTGTCATAGTGTTCTCATGGCACAGGCTTCTACATTTTGCACTGTCAGTTATCTCCTTTCCATCCTTAAACCATTTCGCAGTAATGGGGAGTGACCCAGAAACTTTGCACTCCATTTGGATAGAAGATCCCAGAATGGTATTCTTGTTGGTTAACTTTTTGATAAATGCAGGTGGAATTGATTGATCTGCCCAACACAAAAAAAAAAAAAAAAAAGGCAAAAACACACTGGTTACCTTCTTGCCAATCTTTCAAAAACAGAGATTATTATTTTTTCATTCCCTCCCTGCTGGATTGAAGAATTTGCCAAATTACAATACAAACCTAGCACAGTCAGAACAGCTTCACAGGTGCTACTTCCAAAGTCATTTTCAACCTTAAAACTGTATGTACCACTGTCCTCCTTTGATACAGGTTCAATCCTGAAACTGGCCACATTCTTTTCAAAGCTCATTGTGTAGTATCTACTGGGCAGGAGCTGTTTACCATCTTTGTACCATCTTATTCGGAGCTCTGGTGTCCCATCCACAGTACACTCCAAAGTCACGGGGTCTCTTTCAGTGACTTTAAGTGATTTAGCCTTTTCTATGATCCTTGCCGGTTCTGAGGTATAAAGTGTATAAAAATGGCGGTTAGCTACACAGACGGGGACTGACTTTCCAAGTACTCAAGGATGAGCTTGAAGGGTCACAGCTTGTACACACCTTGTACAAAAAGCAAAGCAAAGCACTTGTCCACGCCAGACTCATTCTTTGCCTGGCAGGTGTATCTCCCTCTGTGGCTGAGGTCAATGTTGGTAAGTTTCAGTATGGCCACACTGTTCTCAAAGGTAATATGGTGGTGCTCATCGTCTTCTAGTATTTTCTCATCTTTTATCCATGACACAGATAAGGGTTGAGCGCCTGCTATGACGCACTGGAAGACTGCAGTACCTTTCAAAATGCTAGTGACATTCTCCAGCTTCTTGGCAAAGGATGGTGGTTCTGTGGTTTCATTTGTTGTTTGGAAAAGAAGCCATGGAAAGGGAAGAGAGGGAAGAGAAGATCATATAGTCAATCCTAGTCACTACACTTTATCTAGGGGATGTAATGCATGAAGTATGCTCCCCAGAGGACTGACCTTTCAGGCTGAGCCTTGTGCTGCAAGAACAGCTCCCACCTTCATTTGATATAATACACTGATATTCACCAACATCTGAGACATCACAGTTAGTCACATTAAGAGTAAATACCGATTCTTTGGTGGAGATGGCATATTTCTTGCTGCTGAACATCTCCTTATTGTTCTTCAGCCACTTCACCTCAAATGGAGGAGTACCAGTCACCTCACACTCGAGTGTGGCCTCCAAACCCTTCACTACCTCCGTGGGTCTCAACTCCCGAACAAATGTTGGAGGCTCTACAAAAAGGAATAAGGGGAAAATAGATAGTAACCTTGAATAGTTTTGAGGGGAGAAGAAGTCTCCCCTACTCCATCACCCCAGTTATGTGGCATAGCTGGATGATGTTCAAAACCAACCTTTTACTTTCAGCTCGATGCTGCAGCTCTCACTACCTGCATCATTGTGGGCTTCACAAACATAAATCCCACTATCTGACACTCTGGCTTGAGTGACTTTCAAGATGGCTAAACCATCAATGAAGGAGATGCCGTACTTAGTTTGGTCAGTCACTTCGTTCCCATCCAAGTACCATGTGATATGGATCTCTGGCGTGCCTACTACCTGGCACTCAAAAGTGGTGGACTGTCCTTCACGCAAAGCCACTACAGGAGTTGGCATCTGAATAAATCTGGGGGGCTCTAGAAGATAAACAGAAAATGTGAGGCTTTATAATATTTAAGGTGGTTTAAAGAAATATAAGGGTTTTCTACCCCCTCCGCTCATATTGCACAGAAAAATCAGAGATTAAAAGAATATTGGGTTGCACACCTTTTACAAACAGAGCTGCTTTGCAAGTTGCAGTCCCCACATCATTGCTTATCTGACAAGTGTAGTTCCCAGAGTCAGATGTCCTAGCTGAGAAGAGCTCCAGGACACTAGACATGTCATCCTTCCAGATAGATCGATTGGCTCCAGAGAGGAGCTCCTGGCTGTCTTTAAACCACTTTATCTGCAGAGGAGTAGAGCCTTTCACCAGTGCTTTGAACTGAACCCTAGCATTGGGCACAACCTCCTGGGACTGGGGTTTTTCCACAAAATATGGTGGTTCTATAATATGTGAAAAGGAAGAGAGAGGATTACTCTGAGATAATGGAATTCCAAAATTATGAATGAGAGACCTAACACAAGAAAAAGAAGGAGCTCAAACCTTTGACTGTTAAGAACCCACTGCACTGGTTGCTTCCTGCCTTATTTGTTGCTTCACAGGTGTAAGAGCCGCTGTCTGTACCTTCCAGGTTATTGATTTCTAGAAATGCAGTATTATCATGGAAAGAGTATTTGTGTTTTGCACTTGCTGTTATTTCTTGGCCGTCCTTGTACCACTGGATACTTATAGGATGTGAACCAGACACTATGCACTCCAGGTGGACAAAAGACCCCTTAATGCTGTCCATTTTCTTGAGCTTTTTGGTGAACTTCGGTGGTATAATGAGATCTACCCAAGACAGAGCAAAAAGACAAAGTATAAAATTCAACCTTGATTGTAGCAAAGATCAGTACAGGAGAAAAGATTTTGTATGTAAAATCAGTGATAGAAGATAGCCCATACACACCTAGGACGTTAATGCTGGCAGAACAGCTACTGCTCCCAACATCATTGTGAACCTCAAAAACATATTCCCCACTGTCTTTCTTTTCTGCATGAAGCACCTTTAGGACTGAGACAGTATCTGTAACACTGATCTTATATTTTGGGCCTAATGTCAGTTCCTTGCCATCTTTGAACCATTTGGCTATAATATCTTTCGTTCCTGAGAATTTACACTGCAAGGTTGCTGGGTCTCCCTCAGTCACATCTATTGTCATGGCCTTGTCCACAATTGTAGCAGGTTCTGTTATAAACAAGCAGATAAGAGTATTAAGGGCATCGGTAAAAATCACAAGGGAACCATCAAGTGATCACTGCAAGCCCTCAGGGTAGGACCAACCTTTGACAGTCAGCAGAGCAGAACACCTCTGAATTCCCGCCTCATTTTTAGCCTGACAGAAGTATTTCCCATCATGTTTCAGTTCAATAGACCTCACCAGAAGAGTGGCAACATTGTTCACAAAGGTCATTTTGATATTGTTGTCTTCAATCACTTCATCATTGTCTTTCAGCCAGGACACAGTGATGGGCAAGGAGCCTTTAATAGCAGCCTGAAACACAACTGTGCCCCCTCGAAGAGAACTGATGTTTTCTATCCTCTTCAAGAACTGTGGGGGCTCTGGTAGGAAGAAAGTGACTATGTAAGTATGGGTCTGGTGCATGACAGTGTGGCATGGAAACCACACTGGGATAAGAGCATGCTAGTGGCATTTTGCACCTTGCACTAACCTTTCAGTGTGATCTCTGAACTGCAGAGGCAGCTCCCAACATCATTTGTTACTCTACACTGATACTGGCCAACATCAGAAGCATCAAACCTGAAAACGTGGAGGCTAATCAAAGATTTCTCAATGCTTATTCTGTGCTTCTTACTGCTCCGCACGGGTTTATCATCTTTCACCCAAAACACTTCAAAGGGAGGTGTGCCAAGCACCTCGCACCCCAAAACCACATCAGAATCCTTCAAGACTTCCATGGATTGAAACTCCTGGCTAAAATAAGGTGACTCTACAGTGTAAAAGAGAGAGTGAAGTTTGTATTAATCACAATTTCAAAGCCTGTAAAATTGCACTGAGTTTAAAAGAGACAAACTGGATGACTGCTGTCACACACACCTTTGATTGTAACAACACTACTGCAAATATCTTTTCCAGCATCATTTTTGGCCTCACAAATGTATTCCCCACTGTCTTCAGTCTCAACCCCTGTAAGACGTAGTATTGCCAAAGATTTTGCAAAAGACATCCTGTATTTGTCACTCTCTTTTAGCTCTCTATCATCCTTGAACCACGTGATTTTAATTTCAGGAGTACCAATGACTTCACAGGTCAGCTCAGCATATCCACCTTTCTTTACCAGATGGGTTGGCTCTAGCTTCTCCTTGAAGACAGCAGGTTCTGTGGATTTAAGAAGAGTGTTCAGGACAAAGTAGTCAAGAAAGAGTGCCACTGGGTCATTCCAGCAGCTGAAAGTTTAAAAGAGAGTAAGAATGCAAACCTTTTACAAACAAGTTTGCACTGGATGTTACTGAGCCAGCTACATTGAATACTTTGCAGGTGTATTTTCCTGAGTCTGCTGGTTTGACTGCATAAAGCTCCAAGTAACTTGCTAATGCTTCTGTCGTAATGTAGCAGGCTCCTCCTGTCACCAGTTCAGTATCACCTTTAAACCATTTCACTGTCAGTGGTGTTGTGCCTTTAAATGTGCCTTTGAAACGTACAGTTGATGAAGGCAGTACATCTTGAGACTCTGGTTCTGCAGTGAAGCTGGGTGGCTCTAGATTGAATTGAAAGGAAAAAAAAATGTCAAGAGTAAGACACATGGCCTGCACTTTGGAGAAGAAAAGTATTACCACATGAAAAGTAAAACTCCAAGAAATGTGAAACAAATTGCCAAACCTTTTATAAACAACGTGCTACTGCTGTCTTTGCTACCAGCAGAGTTTGTGGCTCTGCAAATGTAGACCCCAGCATCACTTGCATCTAGATGTTTTATTTCCAAAGATGCAGAGCCTTCTGCAAAGTGTACTGTGTACTTGGCACTTGAAGTGATCTCAGTGTTCTGCTTAAACCAAGAGACGGTCATTGGAAGAGAGCCTGAAATTTTGCAGTCTAGGCGGCATGAGGTTCTAATAATGCTGTCAATATTCTTCAGTGGTTTAGTAAAGAAGGGAGGGAGAGTGCGATCTGTTGAAAGTGAAAAAAATAAAAGAAACCAACACGTGAGCTAAACAAGCATGTAGTTTTGCTTCTGGCTCTGTCAGGCTCAGAGCAGAGTAGCAGGGCTCTTTACCAAGGGTCAGTACCAACCTAGCACGGTGAAGCTGGTAGTACAAGAGCTGATGCCCACATCATTGGATATCTCAAAGGTGTACTCGCCACTATCCTGCATTTCAGTGGCATAAAACTTGAGCTGGGCAACATTATTTTTAAAGCTGATCCTATATTTTTTGCTGGCAGGCAGTGGCCTTCCATCTTTAAACCATTTGGTTTTTAGCTCTGGAGTGCCTGTGACAGTGTACTCCAAAATGGCTGGTTCCCCTGCTGTTACCTGGATCATTTCAGATTTTTCAATGATCTTGGCAGGTTCTACAACAGAATTAAACAATTGGTGTTAAGGACAAAAGGAAATTGCTCTTCCTCTCAGGTGGGAGACAATGCAAGGATCACAGCACTAGTCCACTGACCTTTCACTGCTAGTTCACCAAAGCAGGACTGACTTCCTGCATCGTTCTCAGCCACGCAGGTGTATTTGCCACCAGAGCTCAGCTGGACACCAGTAATTTGTAACGTCGCTAGACCATGTTCAAATGTCACTCTCACTTTGTTATCATCTTTAATAACATCTTTGCCCTTCATCCACATCACAGAAATAGGCTCTGACCCTTTCACCACAGCCTGTAATGTAATACTATCTCCAGCCAGAGCTGTCACATTTTCAGTTTTCTTAACAAAAGATGGTGGTTCTAGTTCAAAGAAAAGAGACAAGAAGAAATACTCATCTGCCACAACATCATCCCATGAAATCTACTATTTAAAGACAGTTTTATGAGACAGTATGTGCAGTACATGGCACAATTCAGCTAAAGTACAGTTGAGAAGAGTTTCATTCCCCAGCTGGGAGCTAATGCATGGCCCTTTAAGTTCAATGTCCTTCAAATTCACAGGTTTAACAACAGGTAAGAGTTAAGATATACACAGAATTTTAAGAGAAGAAGATAATCTCCTTCCCTACCCTCCCTAGCCACCCACAAATCCAAACAAAGACATTTTAAGAAATGAGAGGTTCTTGCCAATTCCTTCAGTAAATGGAGTTTTCTCTCCCACTGACCTTTCAAGATGTATGTTGCACTGCATATGCACTTCCCAACTTCGTTAGCTATCACACACTCATATTCACCGACATCTGCACTATTAAATGAGGACACCTCCAGAGAAATAACAGCTTTCTGCGAGGTCAACCTGTATTTTTTACTACTGCGAATCTGTTTCTTGTCTTTGTACCAGCTAATCTCAAATGGTCCAGTGCCAGCAACCTCACACTGAAGAACGGTGTTTGTTCCCTTCACTATCTCTGCTGGCTCAAGTGTTCGGATGAAAGACGGAGGCTCTATAAAAGCAGTGAGAAAGAATTAGTCACCCATGGGGGAAAAAAAAAAAAGGAAGGGAAGTTTTTTTCTCAAGAATGGACTAGCAGGAGCAAGAAGAACAGACCTTTGACAACTACTTCAGTGGTGCAGCTATCACTTCCAACCTCGTTTACAGCTTCACATGAGTAGCTCCCACTGTCATCAACTTTCATCTCCAAAATATCTAACACAGCCACAGAATTAACAAAGGACATTCTGTGTGTGTTGCTTTCACGGATTTCCTTATTGTTCTTGAACCAAGTAACCAGGATTTCAGGAGACCCTTTGATTTTGCATTGAAGGCGTGCAGAATCACCCGGGGTCAGTAAATAAGATGGATCAACCTTCTTCACAAAGGATGGTGGTTCTAAAAATTGGAAGAAAAGGAAACAGAAGGGAAGGACCAGGAAGGACACAGAAGGACGGGACAAAGGAAAAGAGAAAAAGGAAAGAAGGCTGAAATACAAAGCTTTGAAAGATAGGTTCCTAGCGCAAGAACAAAACACTACTTCAGAAAAGACCAGCATAATCTTTGTTGAGCTGTAGTTCCTGTGGTTTCTCTTGCCTGCTCCATCCATCACTCCCCTGCATGCAGGAGCAATTCTTCAATCTGGCTGGTGAAAGAAATATTGAAGCAACACACAGTGCACTGGAAGGCAGCAGGGGAAATGAGCAAGAGGTGAATGGACCTGATGGCAGGTCTCAGAAGAGTTCACTGTGTGATTTCAGTGCAAAGAAGTCTTTTGCCTGCAAAAAAATATATGGGGAACCCAAGAAGAGTAAAGGTAAAGAGGACGTAGGACTATCTTACCTCTGACTGTGACGCTGGCAGAAGAGGAGCTGCTTCCTGCCTCATTTGAGGCAGTGCACACATAATGGCCTGAGTCCTTGAGCTTGGCCAGAGGAATCTCAAGTGAAGCTATTTTGTCTTCAAAGTAAATCTTATAATCTTTGCCTGGAGGAATTTGTTTTCCATCCTTTGTCCACCCTATTGTTACTTTCCTGTCTTCATCTACCTGACATTCAAGACGTATTTTTTTATTGACTGCTGACTGCACTGACTGCAAAACTTTAATGAAGTGGGGTTTGTCTATAATGACCATTTCAGCCTGGCAAATGTCAGCCCCAAATTTGTTGGAAGCTTTGCAAGTGTAAACCCCTCTGTCACTGGTGGTGAGAAGGGAAACTTCTAACACATGTTTATTTTCCACTTTGGAGATCTTGTGGTGGTCTGAAGGTGAAATGGTCGTGCCATCTTTCTGCCAGGCAACATCGATGACTGGAGTGCCCGAGACAGTACACAGGAACCTGGCACTTTTGCCCACAAAAGTAGTGATAGATTCCGGTCTGGTAAGAAACGTTGGCGGAAATGCTTCTGCAAAACAAAGGGGTTCAATGTTACCCAGAGGTGAGGACCAGAGCATATGCTCTTTCTTCACATTTGGCAGGGACAGAGAGCAAGAGAGTCCAGTTTGTCACTGGACGCTCTTAAGCAAAAGAAGCCAGTGGTGAAGAAGTAAGAAGTATTAAAGATAATTAATTTTGTCTTTTGGTTTTGAACTTCTTGGGTCTGTAAATTGCTCCAGAGCTTCAAGGGATTTTGAATTGCTAGAGCAATGTACAAACTAAAGAAAAATAAACCAAAAGCCAGAACTTCTTCCCCCAAGACCAACATATTGCACCCTTAAGATGGACAAATTTGCATTGATTTCACAGTTCGTGCATCTTTCTTTAGTCTCTAGTATCTGGCACTTGGCAAAGACCACATAAAGACTTCTCCCACAAAGAGAAAAGTCAGACTAAAAAAATCACCATGCACTGAAAGCCCATAAGATTGTGTGGTGTTTTTTTTTTAAAAAAAAAAAAAAAAAAAGAATTCTATAGCTCTCGATAGACAAAAAAGTCTGCAAATTGAAATCTATTTCCCCAATCACAGAGTTCCCCATGGAACTGGCCATGGCACACAGATGTTCAGGTACACATAGCTGCATAGCCTGCCTCACAAGTATAGCTGCAGAATAAACAAGGTGTGAGGGTATTCACACAGTGATTATTACATCAAAGAAATCAGATTTAAAAGTGTATGTTTTCTTGTTGTCTGGACGTTAAATAAACCTTCTTCAAGAATGTATTCACAAACCAATCCCCTCCTGCTGACGATCTAGTTCCTCATGCTCTCTCTTTCCCCCTTCTTTTTTCCCTTCTGAAACTTTTCACACCGATTCCCTTTTTTAGGTACACAAAGCATCTAAAATCAATATTCTCAAAAATTATTCTTTCTCTATGCTTGTGCCTGCCAAAATTAGGTATGGGTTATGTATAACAATGTCGATCAAAAGCCCTACCACAAGATTTTTAAGTATAGCAGCAAAAGCATTTCAATATACCAAGATATTTTATAGAGAAGACGTGTTTGGAAGTCTGTACTTACCAGTTACTGTTAAAATGGCTGTAGAGCTTACACTGCCATGCTGGTTGGAAGCCTTACAACTATACTCTCCGCAGTCAACAACCTGAGGCCTTGAGATCTCCAGCGTGGAGAGGTAGTTAGAAGTGCGAATGGAGTATTTGTCCCCATCGTATATCTCTCGGCCGGCTTTGTACCACTGGAACCTGACATTGGGCGCAGTCTCTACCTCACAGGTAAACTTGGCCACATGATTTACAGCCACCTCCAGAGATTCCAGCCTTCTCCTCAGGATTGGTGCAACTGAAATCAGAAGAAGAGAGTAACTCAAAGCCCTGCCTGCTGACATCCTGGAAAGTAACAGTGAAGTGACTGGCTGAGGGGAGTTAGAAAAAAAGGTGATTTACTTGCAATCCACATAAAGTATCTGTAAAAAAAATTGTAAGAAATGAAAGCAGTACCAGACTCAGCGGACGGACAGACAGTGTTACTGTGCATAATGACATCAGGAAACACAGTCGTGACGCTGGAAAAACAATGTGCAATAGCAAAGCACAATAACAATGTGATACAAACATATACCACACTATCCTGAAACTGAGAATTTACAGTGTGAATGAGAAATTGTGCTAGAACTGTGCAATTACTTTAGAGAGTGAGAGAGGGTTCAGCAGTGAGAAAGTGGGAAGAGCAGGTCCTCTTCACAGGCAACAATGGGAAGAAGTGGTCAAGATTGAGATACAGCTTGTGCTGACAGTGAAGTGAGACACTGCCATGTGGCAAAAGCAGACCATAAATCCAGAGAGAAAGGGGGCCCTCTGATTAGTGACATGGTGGTATTAATATTGTATCTGTATCTGGAGATACAGACACACAGTAGGACAGTTTCATTAGTAGAGCAGTGTATTAGAAAGGCAGTATTTTATCCCCATAAGCCAACCTCTTTTAACAACTGTGAGTTTTGCTCCTGTTGCTTTTTTTCCACCTTGATTCAGTGCCTCACAGGTGTACTCTCCTTGGTGAATCTCCTCGTATGCTGTGCTTATTACTAGTGTGTATGTGTCCTGATCTTGCAGACACTTGAATTTGTCGCCTGAAGATACCAGTTTACCCTCAAAGTACCAGTTCACCTCTCTGACATTTGTTATGACAGACACCAAACTGACACTCTCCCCTTCCTTCACAACAGTGTCGACCAGTTTGCTGAGTATGACGGGATAACTCTCTTTGCCCAGCTCATCCTCTAGTTTCCCAGTTCTAGTTTCCAGACCCTCTCTGCCCTCTTCCTCACATAGTTCTTCCCTTTTCTCTTTTCTTTTCAGTATTTCTATAGTTGTTCCAATGGGAACACCCATGGATTCTACATCAGCAGTGGCTGCAGCTGCACCCACATCCTTGATTTGACCATGCGCTGTCACAGTGTTGACTACTTGTGCAGACAAAGGCTGCTCCAGTGGTATTTCTGCCTCCATAGTCCTCTCAGCCTGCTGGTGCTCCAGCTCAGAGATTTCATCACAGGATTTTTCTGTTTCATAGAGTTGTCTCCCTGCCCTTGGACACTGGTTAAGTGGGTTGGCAAGACTGACATGTTCCTCCTGCAGGAGATGGTTTTCCTCTAGCAGTAAGGGAAATCTCACAGCCTGTCCCTCATGGATTCTTGCAGCAAAATCTTCCTCTGCTGCTTCAAGGGAAGAAATGTTCTCCAGAGAGACAGCTTGGCTCTCACTGAAGGCCAATTCAGAGGGAAACCTGGGTTCAGTCTTCAGCTCACTTTGCATTGCCTGGAAGGCCTCAAGGACCTGAGTGTGGTCACCATCTATGGCATGGCTCTCAGTGGTGCTTGACACCTGTAGAAGGGCTTGGGAAGCCTCTGTCTTCAGAGCAGCTATTTGCTCTGTTGCCTTGGGGATGACTTCCTCTCTGGGCAAGAGTATCTGTGCAGCTACAGTCCCAAGGCATCCTGGCATTTGTGTCTCCATCACTGCTACAGGCACCACAACCTGGGGGCCAGCAGGGAGGGTTTGCAGTGGCTCTGCCAGAAGTCTGTTGCTCTCTTGTGTTGTGGCCACCTGGGAGAGCATCTCTTCAACACTCTGTGCAGCCAGGCAGGCAGATGGCAGGTCAGGCAAGATGTCTTCCCTGGGCAGCATGTGCTCCACCTGACACATCTGAAGCTGAAGGAGGGCCAAAGGCTCTCTCGTGGCCTCAAGGCAGAGTGCTCCTTGCATGGCAGGAAGCTCACCAGCCTCCTCATAGGAGAGGGGGCTTTGGTCCTCTGCCACCTCAGAGTGCTGCAAGGCTGGGCTCTGCCTGCACACCGCACGCTCCTCAGGCAGCACAAGGAGCTCAGCAGAGCATGTGGCCTCACTCAGGGTGCTCACTGCCCTACATGTGTAGAGCCCAGTGTCCTCCTCCATGCACTCCCACACTGTCAGGGAGCCTGAGCCATCAGGGTGGTGAGTAACAGAACGACGTGCATCAGAGAAGAGCTGCTCACTCCCCTTGAACCACTGCACATCAGGGCACGGCTCCCCAGCCACAGTGTACTCAAAGATTGCGGTGAAGCCTGGTGCACACTGCACATTGTCTGGCTCCCTGGCAAAGCAAAGGACCCCTGGTACCCGCTGCCGCACCTGGAGGTGGGCACTACATGTAGTCTCACCATGTACATTGCTGGCCACGCATGTATACTCACCCTCATCCTGCACACCCGCATATGGGAGGATGAGACTGTGGTCATTGCCAGCAAACACTAACTTACAGTCCATGGATGAGTTTAGCTTCATACTGTTGAAAAACCACTGGATTTTGGGTGTGGGGCTGCCAGTAACAGTAACAGAGAGCCTAGCTACATCTCCCTGCCAGACTTCAACATCTGAGACCTGTTTGAGGAAAACAGGGGCTTTGCCCCCCTCCTCCATTTTCATCTTTGCTTTGCTGGAATAAACTGGTTTTTCAGGCTCAAATTCAAGTGTTTTCTCTCTATCAGACAACTGAAGGCCGCTGCTGTAGCCTTCATTTCTTCCTTCCTCAGAAGACACAATAAGAGAGCTAGCAATGTCTGTATGAAAAAAAAATTGTTCAGTTTTACTAGAATGTTTAAGAGAATACTTGTAGACAGTAATAAACAGTGCAACTATTTTTGTATATCTGGAGGCTTTCTGAATACTGTACAGTAGTTAACAACGGACATGAGATCCTTTTGCTGTGAAATACATACCTGCCAAAACCAGCAAGACATGTTGTGCTGTCAGGTTACTTAAGAACTTCCCATCTGGATAAACATGGGTGTCTCTTTAAACCTGACATCACAGTATGGCTTAGGCATATCCCCAAGGTGTACAGTACAAGTAACACTCAAGCAACATTGGTGCATTTCACAAATATAATTAAAGTGGTATATATCATATATATTTGTATGTACACTCATATAAACAAGTACAGCAAAACAGTGCTAAGACCCTGGTTTAATTCAAAACACCAAGAAAAAGCAAAATGCCAGAATTAGGATTGGAAAAATAACACAAAATTTTCAGCACACAACCTTTCTTCTGGTGCAGTTAGTTCACCTCTTTCAATTCTATCTTTTGCCTAACACACTAAAATATTATCTCTCCTTTATCAGCTTTGTCCTGTTTTTGGCATTAGACCCTTATGCTTACAACACCATTACAACCAAAATTGCAAGCTTCCACCCTCAATTTAATGTCATTGATTTAAACCTCTGGTTTTAAACTCCTCTATGTAAGATTGTTGCATATTAAAGCTCTCATCATACCAGAGAAGAGGACAGAGCACTTTAAGGTTTTTGTTTTTCTTGTCTTTGTGACTTTAGACATTTATGTGCTGGACCACTTTTTTCTAATGGTGGCTTAAAAATGAAAGGAAGCAGATGTCAAGAACACATTCTCTGCAGACACTTGACACTAGAAACATCAGTGAAAACTGAAACTTCTAGGAATGGAACAAGCCATCCATGAAAAGCACGGCACAAAGAAAACTTTTGGAAATCAAATCCTGTTGTCCTCACTGAGTCAAGTTTACTCAGTTGAGGTCCACAGTATTTGATGCTGGAAAGATATGAGAGTGGTTAAAAAAAGAATAAAAGAAGTGTGAATGGATAAATGTCTTCAGGCACACACAGGTGAACCTTGGTAAGTCAGTGTCTTAAATCCAAAACTTACTGTGAGATAATTTTTGCTGCATTCCAACAACAACTATGAAGAAGAACAGAATATGCCATACTCAATTCTTTCTCATTGGTTTTAGCAATTATTCTCTTGCCACAAATACCATAATATACATGACATAGCGCAGTGCATACAGTGATTAACTACAGAGAAGTGATACTTAGGTAAAAAAAGTCCTTCAGTATTACCTACCAGCCTTGTTAAAAAAGCAGGGCAGTTTCCTCAGGAATACAATGTGCTAGTGAATTTGAAAATGAGTGGCAGAATTGGGCCCATATTAAAGTATAAAAATTGCAGAATAGAACCTACGCTAACACACGTAAGAATGCTTTATATACAGGCGTGTGGCAAAAATTAATGCACATTTGTGCATTCCTGTATATTTATGACAGAAAAAACCTACAGATATTTTTTCATATTTTACCTATGTCTGTGAAATGAATGAAGTACAAGAAGCAATAGACTTAAATCATGTACATATTTATTTCACGTATTAACCATATATGTTAACATTCAATACACATTGATGACAAATAAACAGAATTCATCCTTTTTTAAAGATACTTGGTTTGTAGAAATGAAGACAACATTAAACCTGACAATGAAGTGGTGAGTTTTGTAATTTCTATGAAAGCACAAAATTCTGAAGAGAGATAGTCAATCATGGGTCTAAGCTATACCAGTTGCCCCAGAGTAAGTATATTTAGAACTAGAATTACACCAGATTTATATCATCATAGTTTAGGTGAGACTTTGTCTCTCCATAAGCACATGATGATACTCCTGGCTGATGGATGAAACTTAAAACAAGACTTTGAAACTTACATAAACCACAAACACTACTACGCAGGTAGAAATACAGATGCTTGGCCATGTATTTCAGATGTGATTGTGAACTTGGACCGGTTTTGCTTATGGCTTAAAAAACAAAATATGGGCTTGTTTCTACTAAAAATTTCAGTTCTTCCATGTGCAAATATAATACATGTCATAATTGCTTAGGATCTAACCAAAGGGCCTCTGACCTTTTTGGCCTTGGACCTAAAAAAACCCCTCATGTTGCAGCTGACATACAACATCAGACAATTCACGCCAACTTCTCTAGGGACCTCTGCTGTCCAATGAATCAGTTAGTGATACACATCTACACAAGGAATGGATTAAGGACACACCATGAAGCAACTCTTTCCCAGCACAATGTTGGGCCAGGCACCCATGCTTCTCTTTCCTACCACCATCAGCTATGAGAAATCACAATTATCTCTGCCTTTCAACAATCTACAAAGTTATCATGGGGTCGTGACTTGGAACAAACTGAAGTGACACATTAGTATTATTCTAACCACTCCAGTTGTTTATCCCCACGTATTGGGTCATTAGAACTTGCCAGTCCTGACTGTAAGTTTATATCGGGCAACACAGCTGGGCAAAGTGAATCTTATGATCAAAAACTACTATCCAGGGTGAGTGATGGGGTAGTCTTAAAGATCACTGAGTTTTTGAGGTATGCTGACCTCAGTGTGAGGACACATCAAACTCAGAAATAAGAAAACATGTGAACATAATTGAATGTACTATAGGAATAGTTCTTTTATGCTAAAAATCACCATGCTCCTTAAAGCAGTTTGCAAGGCAACTGACAACAAATTGTAAATAACTGGAAGAACCTCACGAACTGTTAACCAAAGTAAAAATAATTTTTCCTTAAGGATGTTGAACTCCAAGTTTCACCTTGGCCTACAGGCAACCAGAAAGATGGTACATGCATTAGAGAGTTATTTAACTTGTGATAAACATTAATTAATAAATTTAATACTTTTAACATATTTCCTTAATCAATTTATCACTGTTTATGTAAAATAGATTTAGTTCTGATTTAATTATGTCAGCTACTATATTCATCCTCCTAAAACCTAGTATTATTTTAAATACAAAAATATATATGCATATTGAGAACATTAATGTAAAAATCTGTTTTGCTGAGAAAATGACACAGATAATTCCGACTGTATTCTACTTATTTCTGGTCATCTTGACAAATAGCACACTTAATTGTTACTAATTTAAAACAAAGGAAAAAGGAATACGTAGAGATTTAGTTCTAATGTGAAACATGACTAACTGCATAAAAATCCCTTTTTTTACTACTATGTATTTTTTGTGAATTACACTGGAATATGGGGACAACCAAAATTATTTTAACGAATTTACAGTTACATCATTGATTTATTATGCTCCCTCTCCGTTCTCTTTAACTTCTAAAGATACAGTACAAAAATATGTTTTCAAGTTTATTACTTGGTAATAGAGAAAAAAATCCTGTCCAGTCTCTACTAACGCAAAACTCTGATTTTCTTCCCATCGTGTTGCTTTTCTTTGCAACAGCATAATTCCAGTGACTTAGAAAAAAAGTATTTAATTCTATGAGTCAGTAGAATGAGGCCCACGGTTGTAAGAATTTTGCAGTGTTAGAAACTAATCCCAGGATTTGAATCAGTGAGGCTCACATGTTCTGACACAACATTGTGATAAGGGAGAATGCCAATTTAAGGAGTTCTTTCACAGAACTATATCCAAACTAGACAGCAAGTGTAAGTTAGTATTCCATACCTTTAGGTTACAAGAAAAAGGTGGTTTCTACATTTTCAGGTGATTTGTAGCTTACATATAACAATAATGATTACACTGTTACAGACACACAGGAATACATACACTACATGAAAAAATTAGTCCTACATTTAGATTATTGTTACAAGAATGAGTAAGGAGCTTGGAAGGAGCCTGAAATATATCTCGGTGCTGAAAGTGTGCACAAGACCTAAGCACAGATTAACTCTCATTTGAATTCCTCAACAAAGGCAAGTTTAAGTGAGACAGAAATATGCCCACATAGAGTGATTTTCATCCCTGAAAAGATGAAAAACAATGCCCCTAAAATGAGTGCTGCATTTTATCTGCAGTGAACAACAGCATAAAAACATTCAATGTTTCAAAAGAGACTCTGAAATAAATTATGGAAATTTAGTATAACGTTAATACAGCACAAGTCTCAGCAGTTCCTGCCCTGTTAGTAGCTATACATTTGTACTGACCACTGTCACTTTGCATCAAGGTTTCAATAGTAAGGCTATGAGATCCCCCCTGTTTTTCCTGCGCACAGTACCTGTCCCCTTCCAACAACACCCCATCCTTGTACCAGCGGACACTGGGTGGGGGGAAACCAGTCACAAGACACTGGAAGTATGCTGAGGCACCTACAAAGGTACTGTAGTCAGAAATGAGGCTCAGAAATTTGGGAGGGGCTTCTGTGACCCGGAACTCAAAGCTGCAGCTCTCAGAGTCCTCTGCCCTAAATTCAACCTGTTCCTCTTGGGACGGCTCTGCAAACACATCAAAACTAACGTTGACACACTTCTCCCCTTCCACTTCCTGCTCTTGTTGAGTCACTGCAAGCAGACGGATCGCTTTCTCTGAGTCATCTATGTGTGGCTCAAACTCAAACTCCAGCTCTATTTCTGACTGCTCACCCGGGCTCACAGTCTCACTTATAAGCAAGTCACACTTCTGAGGCCTGCCCTTGACTGTCACACTCTCTGCCTTGGCACTTGCTCCTTGCTGAGCCTTGACTACAAGAGAGCCTTTGCACATTGCTTCTCCCAGCCTATTGACTGCCTGACAGTGATAACAGCCACCATCAGAAGGACCCACATTTTGGACCTTCAGACTGTGAAATCCCTCCTTCTGACTCACAACATACTTCCCCGTGGCAGATGTCACACAGGTGTCACCTCGGAACCACTGCACAACTGGGACAGGAGTACCTGTTACCACACACTCAAACACTGCCTCCAAGCCTTCTGTCACCTCAACATCTGCAAAGGGCATGGCAAAGCGGGGAGGCATTTCGGTTACTTGAAAATCAATTTTTATATCCTCATTCTCCTCTGTGGCCGAGCCTGCAGCTTGCTCCAACAATGCAAGTGGAAGGACATCCAGGGAAACCACCATACTCTTCTTATCTGGGCTAAATTCAGGACTGGTTATGATTTTGACCTGCTTCTCAAACTCCTTCACCTCATTTTCATCCAGCTCCACTTCCAGGAGGATTTCCTGTGGTGAAGGTGACCTTGAAGATGTATCTTGCTCCAGGTCAAACTGTATAACATGCTGGTGAGTGACAGGGGGTGGCAGTGCTAGTGACCGCCCATCTTCAGACAAAATTTCCACCTGTGCAATACTTTTAGCTTCTCCAACAATGTTCACTGCATGGCACAGATACTGTCCTCCATCACCTTTCTGGATGTTAGCAATCTCCAGCACGCATTTGTCCCCATCCTTCTCTATCCGCACTCTCTCATCCAGCTCCAACAGAGATTTATTATGGTACCACTTCACCCCTGGCTTGGGCACACCAACCACCTCAGCCACAAAACTCAGTGTGCTGCCCTTATACAGCCTCCTCCCGCTCAAGGCCTTGAGGAATGCAGGTGGCATCTGCCTGCCTGATGGCTCCAGGGCTTCACAGGGAGTCCTAAACATCTCAGCCTGTGGCTGGTCTGGAGGCTGCTGCCTTCTCTCACAGAGGGGAAGCATGGCTAGGGCATCCACATACTCCCCAGTGGGTGTCCGGTAGCGCTCTGGTGGCGTGCTGTCCCCTGATGCAGAGTAGGGTCCCCCGAAGGGTGTGAAGTAGTGCTCTGAGGGTGTGTTGCATTTTGAACCTTCAGAAGGTGTGGAGTAGTGCTCAGGTGGTGTGTTGTACACTGAACCTTCAGACGGTGTAGAGTAGCGTTCAGGCGGTGTGCTGTACCCTGAGCCTGTGGATGGTGTGGAGTAGCGCTCGGGTGGCGTGCTGTATCCTGAGCCTGTGGAGGGTGTGGAGTAGCGCTCAGGTGGTGTGCTGTATCCTGAACCCTCGGACGGCGTGGAGTAGTGCTCTGGTGTGCTGAGTGGTGTGTGGTAGGATGCTGATGAAGCAGTTTCAAAGATCTCCACTGAGGAGGGAGGTGTATAGAAGCGGTCTGAATCAGGAGCCTCCTCTCCACTCCCACTCTCCAGCTCTATAGACATTTCTGACTCAGGAGAGAAGGGCCGAGTGAGTTCCTGTTGGTTGTTATAATAGTCATAAACCATGCTGAAGGTAACCTCCTCCACTTCCAGTGAAGTGATGGTCTCTCGCTGCTCCTTCTGAACTCTCCCTTTGAGATCTGGAGTTTCCTGCATCCCAGTTGACCTTAAATACTTGGTCAGGGACAAGTCGGGCTCCAGCTCTGGGACTTGAACAGCACTGGGCTCTGGACCTGCAGAAATATCCTCCCGCAGTCCTCCTCCATCCAGGCTATTTTCAGAAGCTTCCTCAGTGGAAGCCACCTTCTTGCCCCAAGACTCCTTTCTTTGCTCCTTCTGTGCCACAGGATCATTCACTATTAAACCAAGTAAGAGCTGCCCAAAAGAGAAGGCCTTGGTTGTGTTTGGTTCTTGTTGGGTGTCCCCGAGCATTTCCTCAGGGAAATCTGTGCTTTCTGTCTCACAGGTGGAGCTGCTCATTCCTGTCTCAAAGACCTTTTCTATTCCAGAATCTTCCTCCTTCTCAGCCTGATGCCCAACCTGAGGTCTCTTTTCATGTGCAGCTTTTTTCAAGTCAATGATGAAGCTGTCACTCTGTGAGTCAGTGGTCTCCAGTTGTTCCCCACTCTCCCCCACATGTTTTTCCTGCACTTCTCTTTGGGAATCTGCTGTGGACTCCACCAGAAAACTGTGAATTTGTCCCTCAAGAGAATCTTCCCCACAGACACTCACCTCGGACTCATTCATTTCTTCAGCAAAAGATCCCTCTTCAGCAGATATCATGATGTTGCTAAGGTCCCCATTTGGGATTTGCAAATCAGCCCTTCTGATTTCTCTTGGCTGTGCCTCTTCCTGGGTACCGACCTCCTCCTGTTGCATCCTGTAGCTCTGACGCAGTTCCTCACTCAGAGACATCTCTTCCACAAGCACATCATGCTGATGCACAGGGGAGATGAGCCCAGTCACTCCTACCTCCACATTCTCCACAGATGTGGGGTTTTCTGCCTGTTCTGTGCCCACAGTCTCTGCAGCTGGTAAAGGCTCCACAAATTTCTTCAGATCAAATATGATGTTGGTCTCATCAGTTTCAGATGGCAACAGCTGCTCTTTGAAATGCATTTCTTCTAGGTGAACCTCAGCTTCCTCAGTAAAATCCTGACCTGAGTTCTCTATGCCAGGAGGAGTGAGGATTAGATCCAAAGACTTGCCTGCATCAGAATCTATTTCTTGCAGCATTTGTCCATCATTCTGCATTTCCCAGTGTGCACTATCCCCAGCATCACTCATTTCCTCTTTACGATGATCATCAGCCTCAAAATCCTGTTCAATATCAACTGATCTCTCTTGCTCCTTGGTCTGCTCTTCCTGCTGCTTTTCTGTACAGAAGTAATAAAAGCCAAACTGCTCTTTTGTGGGCGTGCTTGCAATGTTGTCCTGTAGGTGAGGCACACTTGACTCTTCTGTAAGAGGCACATCAGAAGAGATTGCCTCCCAGGCAGGGGCATCGCTCTCCTTCATGTAAACATCACTCCCCTCTTGCACCACAGGTGATACAGGAATGAAAATCTGTGAATCCTCACATTCCCTTGCCAGAGCAGACTGCTCAGAGGAAGGTGTTTGCCCTTTCACTTCCATAAATGGTGATTTCAAGATGTCCCAGGACAGAGTATTTGTATGTGGTACCACTTTGTCTCCTTCAGGCTCCAGCTCCTCTGAAAAGTGACCCGAGTCCTTGGCCACCAGTTCATGCTCTTCCCTGGACATGCTGGGGTCCAGCTCAGCAGCATCAATTCCAAAGCTGTTTTTCTCAGAGACAGCTTTTCCCCTGTGTTCCCTTACCTCAGAAACACCTTCTGTATCCCTCACGCTTTCTTCTGTATAACCTGTTTCTTGTCTTGCATAAAATTCTGTGATATCTAGCACCATCATTTCCTCCATCTCACTTTCCCCGAAGTGAGCCATTTTCTCACACTCCTCTTCCAACTGCTCACCAGGAGATGGAGACAGCCTCAGGGAACAGGGTAGGTGGGCTTCCTCCTCTTTGGAGTATGTGATCTGTTCCTCTTCAACATTCGCAAGTGTGCTGAGGCCTTGGAGGTGCAGAACATGGTCCATAGCAGGCAGTTCCTCAATGCCTCCATCCTTTCTACACAACCTGGGTGCACTGGGCTGCACTGTCAGCTCAGAGGCAGTCTGTGCTGTTCCAGCCACATTCTTGGCCACACAACAATACAGCCCAGCATCCATAACAGAGACCCCTCGGATGTGTAAGCGGTATATCCCATTCTTGCCTTCCTCAAACCTCAGCTTCTCACTGGCAGAGAGGCTCTGGCCATTCAGGGACCAGGCTACAGCTGGTAGAGGCTGCCCAGACACAGCACACTCCAACACCACTGCTTCCCCTTCATGGCAATGAATGTGCGCTGGGGCTTCTGCCACAATTTGGGGTGGCTCATTTCCCACATCAAATGAAAACTTGAACTTGTGCTTTATGGTGGGAGCAGACTGGTTTGGAGAGGGCCGCATGGTCTCCCTCATCTCTGTGTCTTGCTCTGGAGTTGGAGTGGGGGCAGTGATTTTGATTTCCACAGGTAGTGACAGCAAGTCTGAGCCTGGAACTTCACTTGGCAGTCCCTGCTCTGCTGCGAAGGCCAGCCCAACCTCTTCCTCCTCCTCCTCCGCCTTTTCCTCCTCTTTCTCCTCCCCCTTCTTCTCTTTCTCCCCTTCTTCTTCCTCCTTTACCTTTTCCTCCTCTTCCTCCTTCTCTTTCTTCCCTTCCTCTTCTTCCTCCTTCTTCATGGCCTCATAGGCAGGCATCCGTGGCCTCACATAGAGTGCAGCTGAGGTGCTGACTGTGCCCAGTGGGTTGAAGATCACGCAGGTGACAGTGCCACCATGCTGTGGGAGCAGGCATGGGAAGGTCAGTGTAGAGCAGCACTCTGTGGTGTGAACGGCAGTGCCCCGGATACGTCCCACGGGCTTGGTGTTGTTGTACCAAGTGACTGTGGGCTGTGGGCGGCCATGGAAGAGGCAGGAGAAGGTACATCTGTGCCCCTCAACAGCCTCCTGGGGCTTGACTTCCTGGACAAAGAGGGGTGGGCAAGGCTCCAGGAGCCCCCCTTGCATCTGCCATCTCTCCCCCACAGCCTTGGGCCTACAGTACCCCTTCAGTACCTGCACTGGACGGGGCTCAGAGCCATCCATCGTGGCAGCTGCCTCAGGTAGGCTGGACTTCCCACGAGAGCCTTGCTGGGACACAGATATGAGGGATTCCTGCTTCTTTTTCAGTGCTGCCTTCTTTGCCTCCCGCAGCCGCTGCAGCTTCCAACGGATCTCCTCATCCAGCAGCTCATCAGCATCCTCCACTGTGCCACTGTGCTCCCTACTGCACGCCAGCCCTGAACGGTGAGGCCCCACCTGTGGCAGCTTCTGGAAACGGATGGTTCGTACCATGCCCCGGGCTGAGGAGAGGTCCCCAAGCAACTGCTCAGCCTCCTGCCCCTTGTCAAAGGGTGAGCCAGTGCAGCGGAGCACCACCCGCAGCCGGTCCTCCTGTCGCTGCTGCAGCAGGCACTCCCAGCCCTTCCGCTTCCACTCTGCTCTCCCTGTGAAACGCAAGTCCTGCTGCTCTCCACTGCGTGCCACCAGCAGTGAGGCAGTAGACTCAGCTGAGCCCTCACTATTAATGGCAAATACCCTGTAGCTGCCAGCATCGTGCTCCCGCACATCCCGCAGCTCCAGACTGGCACGGTGCATGTGCTCCTCACTCTCGGTGCGGATCACCTTGCGACAGTTCTGGTTAACTGGCCGGTTGTTGTGAAACCAGGACATGTGAGGTGTTGGGCACGCCACCAGCTTGCACTGGAAGAGTGCAGGGTCCCCCTCCAAGACAGACCTACACTTGAGGCCCTGTGTGAATGTGGGTTTAAGATTCTGAGTGCAAGCCTGCACCTCTGCCATCTCAGGTCCCTCGAGGTTCACCTTGCTTTGCTGATCTGCAAGAGAAGGAGACTAGATTACAACATGCCACACTTTGCCTGCCCTCTGAATGAAAAAAATGAAATAACAATATATTGAAATAAAAAATGGGCATGCAACAGAATTCATCACACACCCAGGAAAAAAAAGTAATTCACTCACCATATTTGTTCGAATAAACGCAACGCCTTGCTCTGTTTTAAAGATTGACACGAAAATCGTTCGTTGTCTGTTCTTTCTTCAGACTGTGGAAATTTCTTCTTGAACAAGCAAAAATGAATTTCAAAATAACACGTTCTTCTGCGTGTATGTTTTTGATGCCTGGAAAAGCTGTGTGTCTTTGGGTAGCAAAGAAGAAAATCTTACCTGACTTGCAGACAGTAGAATAAACGCCCTTTCTGACCCTTCTGTTTGTAGATTAAATGTTCAAACAATTGAGAAAAAATATTTTGAAAGATATTTTTAAAAAGTAAATAATTAGCTAACATGAAATGAGAAGGCGTTTATTCGAACTAATACAGCCAACTAACTTCACAGTGTTATGCACAGGGAAAAAAGCAAGCAACATGAACCACGTATGCTATCTGCAAGCCAGGGTAAGACATGTATAATGATTAATTAATGTATGTAAAAAAAGTGCAGAATCAATGGGAATGTGTGGCTTTCACGTATCCTAAACAACAAATGCTTTCTAGTATACTTCATCCATCGATCCAATAGTGTCCGTTGAAGTGATTAACGTTAGGTTGCTAACTTGTTTAAAAATAATACAATTAAGATTTGTGTAACGTCCTTCTGAAGTAAACTATTCCATGCATTCAAAAGGAAATTGAACAACTAGAAGCTTTATGAACAGCTGCAAAGCATGAAGTAAAATCTAAAAATACGGCTGCAAAATTATAAATTTGAAGTTTTAAACATATTTTAAAACTTAAATAACCTTACAATGCAGGTAACCCTTTGCATATCAAAACAAACATGCAACATGTTCCAATATGCTTTAAAGTATGTCTTTCTTTCCCCATCAGACATTACATGTAAGCAGATAAAAGCCTTTCACGATGTTACTAATTAATAGTACTAATTGTTCAGTGTAACATCATTGGTGACTGTACCTTTCACTTCCATTTCAATCTCTTCCTCTAGCTTCTCATGAATAAATTTTTCAGGAGCTAGAATAAAAAGACAAATATTTTTGAGCTATAGTTGCCAAATATGTCAACCAACACTTTATGTAGTAAAAACATCCAATCTCTCTTGCAAATATACAGAAATTCACACATACATACACATAAATGCATGCCAAACAATTAAAACACTTGATGAATTTTGAGAACAGAATGCTTTCAAACTTGTTTGCAAGGTACATTTTCTATAAGATTTTCTTTCTTTTTCGCAGGGTGGGGGAAAGTTTCTAATGTAACATGCCTTTATCATGCCTTAAATCCTGAAGAAAACATTCAACAATCCACAGACTAATGAGATGCTTCTCGTTCTTTATTATCTCCCAGGAAATGAATGTACTGGAATGCAATGATGCTATGCATGAGGAATTGATATTTGAAAGGAACATGCAGTTGCCAACCTGTCACTCTCAGATGGGTGCTGCACTCGGCTTGTCCTGCAGGATTAACTATTCTGCACTTGTATATACCCTTGTGGTTCTGACCAACTTTCAACAATCTTAAACTGCACAGTGGACCATCATGTTTTAAGGAACACAATGCAGACTCCTCAACTATTAACTGATTGCACAGCCAGACCACACAAGGTGTAGGCACACCCTTCATTATACAAAAGAGTAACACATCATCTCCTTCTTTTACAGTGGTTTCTGAAGGCAGGGTTTCAAGAAACCCTGGGGCTTCGGCATCAGTTTCTGTGATGTCTTCGCATGGCACAACATCAGGATAGTAGACTCTGTTTCTTTGCTTCTCAGTTTCATATGGTCTTTGGGATGTAGATATAAATAAGCTTGAGGTTTTCTTGGAAGAGTCTTGCTTAACTTCAGATGTTTTAAACTGACAATCTTTGGCTGCTTTAAAGCTTTTAGTATCTGATTCAATGGTAATTTTTGTTACTGCTTTGGCTTGTGCTTCTTTTGCTAGGTAAGAATAAAGTTAGGAAAAGGATTAGGTCATGTGTTTTGCAGGAATAAAAAATATGCTTACACTTAGAGGGAAAACACCAATAATTAGTATTGAAAGAAAGTCCAGCATATTAGTGCTACAACTATGCTATTAAACATGAGTCATTACACATTTAAGAGCTCTATTCCTGCTGGTCAAATTCTAGATATCAGTTAAGCCTATGGGACTTTCATGTGACCAAGACTTGGTCTGTAATGCCTAATACAAGCACATCTTTACTTTAATTGAGACCCTCAATTTAGAAAGTAGCAGCAGAAGCTTACGTAAAATGCTTTGCACAGCTCAAGAGTGAAGAAGGAAACTTCAATATGTGAAAGCCAAATCAACAGGGTCAATGTCTTCCACATTATTCATCTTAGTTTTCTGCTCTTGATTCCTTTGAGCTCAGCAGAAATACTATCACCTGTTCAGTGTGGTGACAATACATTTTTGAGTCTTCACTAGTGGTAACACTTCTAACATTTTAATATGCTGATGTCAGGAAGAAGTGGAAGGAGTCTTAGCAAAAATAAATACTGATAGCTCATGTAGAGTGAAGGGTAGAAGACAGATCATTATTGCAGTAATGCAATACTTGCATACATGAACCCTTTCAAGTACATTGAGCTATATTGTCAAACTTGGAATTGGAACCTTGGGTTTATTGGAAACAAGTTGGACCCATAGAGTTTGAAATGACCTGGTATCTAGTGCAATGTTGCTTATCTGACATTCTTATCTTCCTTAAACTCCAGCTTCAGGATTTCTCAAAATGTAATAATTCCCATCAGCCTATTTTGCTTTACATTTCGCTATATATCATGAAGGAATAAAAAGTCACAGACACCTGTGACTTGCTGGGAAGAGGCATGAAGTTACAATACCAACTTCCCCGTACTGCACATGTCACTTATGAATAGAGCTGTAAATGTGGATGGAAACCCCAAAGCATTAGAGAGAGCTTTCTCAATTAAATACTGATAATAAAGGCAATATGAGTGAGTTGTAGGAAGTGATAATGAAGTTGCAAAAAGTAAGTCATAATGTTAAAAGTCAGATAACCACCTTTGACTGTTAGTATTGCAGCAGTTGTTGTCCCTCCGTAATCATTATATACAGTGCAACTGTACCGTCCTTGATCTGTCAGCTGGGCATTTACAATTGTGAGCAGTAGAACACTTCCATTTTGGGATATCTTCAGTTTCTCAGACACTTCTATCCTTTCACCTTCATGGGCCCAAAGAAACTCAGAGAAGAATTCATTTTCTAAGCCACATACAAACTGAGCAGTGTCACCACATTTCACAGTTAGGTCTCTGAGCTGCAAGAGAATCTTTGGAGGGACATCTTTCATTTCCTGAGCGGTGGTCATAGAGATTTTGGTGCTCTGAGATGTTTGGGAATGGACTGTTGTGCGTATGGCTTCCATTTCTTCAACTGACGTAGCCTTCATGGTCAAACTTTCTGATACGCTTTCAAAAACATGTACACCCAATTTCTGTGATGGTTTTTGCATTGATTTAATTTCTTTTTGATAAGTTTTGATGTTCTTCTTTGTGAGAGGAGCAACATGAAGTTCTGATATAGCCTGTGACTGGATAGACTCTTTTACATCTTTCCCAGAAATTTGCCTATCTAGGACTTGCACTGTGTAATCAAGTAACAAAAATAACAACAATATTAGTATCTAAAGAACTTTACTGGGCCATGTCTGAACAAAATCAAACAACATGGAGGATGAAAATGGATGATCTTCATTTGAAAACTCAGCATGCCAGATGCACTATGCTCTTGACACAAATATTATCCATTCACATACATGAATGACAAGTGATGCCTAAGCTAGTCATGCAGTTGATGCTTGTCTCTTCTTTCTCTGAAGTATTTGAAACTTATTATGGAACTTCTTAAGAAGGTACTTTCTTTTTCTTTTTTTTTTTGTTTCCTACAGGATAGTGCAAAATACCTCAGTCAATGCTATAAATTAATTACTTGTTTTAAAAATCTGAATGCCTTTTAGCAAAATGAGTCTATTGTTTAAACTATATCAAGATATGAAATTGAAAATTTCCGAATGTTGCAGCTTAAACAGCAGAAGTGAGAATGGCTGGGTTACAGAGGGTAGGTACTACTAACATTAGCTGTTAAAGAAAAGGTGTGAAACAAGGAAAGAAGAACATTAGTAACAGTGTAAAAGTGTGGTATTCAACAAACTGAATCCCTTTGAAGTAAAAATGGGGCTTTACCTTCTGCAGTCACTGTAAGTGTAGCTGTACAAGTTGTTTCTCCAGCACTATTTCTTGCCTTGCAAGAGTATTGGCCAGCATGCTCTAAGAAAGCATCTACTATTATCAGTATAGCTGTGCCTGTAGACTCATCAAAGTGGAAAACTAAGTCTTTTGTTGGCAGCATGAGTTGCTGATTATGAAACCACTGGATTTTTGGTTTGGGCATGCCAGAGACTCTAGCTTGAAATCTGACTGATTCCCCGCTGCATACCCTGCAGCTTGAAATAGGCTGGATAAAGGTGGGCCTTTGGCCAATATACTCCTCCTTAAGTGAAACTGATGAAGAAATATGCCAATGGGACTCTGATGTAACTTCTTCAACCTTTTTAAATCCTGAAAAGAAGCATGCCAACTTTTAATTTCTTACCCTACACTACAATAAATTTTCTCTCTCATTCAAGATTTTTTTTCTAACTTACAACTTAACAGCATGAATTATTCTAATTCATCATTTATAAAATCTGTTGCAAAAAGAAAACAAAATATTTATGGTTAAACATATCAAGGACAATATAGAATTTAAATAGCAAATTCTCCAGACAATATTTCTACTCTAAAACTTTGGTCAACATTTCACCAATTTATATGAGTGTACAATATTTCTTTTCAGCTGCCCAAGTACCTGGTACACACCTCTAATTATCAGGTTTTCCAAACACTTTCAAAGTAGTTTGTTTTATACAAAATCTCTTACTGGGTCCTCCTCACAGACAAATCAAAGAGTGTGTAAGCAAAGCACTTACTTTCTTTAGAAAGTTTCTACAATGTTTGGTGCATGACAGATTCTAGTACTGGATAGTGAAACTATAAGGTGCATGGAACATTGAAAAATTGTGAAATAACTTTTCCTGTACATCACCTATATTTTGGAGACATAAATGTATGCTGTGGACATTGTAATGGTAGACATTAATTGAGTTAAAAGACAACATGACAGACAGTGACTCACATGTAATCATCCGTATACATTAAGATTAGTATTGGAACATGACCTAAACAAGGCATCTTAAATTGCGCTGTGTACCTTCTAACTTCAAGGTAGCAGTGCTTGTCACTTGGCCTACAGAATTACTAGCCACAAAGGTATAGATTCCTTCATCCTCTGGATAAGCTTCAGCAATCTCCAGTTGGTAAGTGTCTTCAAATTGAGTCATTCTAAAAAACCGTGATGGCTTGATCTCTCTCTCTTTGCTGTACCAAGAGACTTTAAGATCTGCTCAAGCAACAGAAAGATGAAAAAAATGTGTAAATTATTATATTAGACTAGCAAATAAACACTATTTTTATATTTATATCTCTCAGAAATCCTAATCTCAAGAATCTTTTTTAAGTTTAAATGTGTCTTATATTACTTTGCTAATGTATGCTCAGTGGAAAGTGGCCTACTTGTTGTTTTAAGTTTTGATTTCTTTATAGAAAATATTTGTATGGGAAAACTGATTCTGGGATTGCTATATTTCTGAGTAAAAAGAATTCTTCCTTTCCCCCCTTAACGTATAAATTTCAAAATATTTTGCTACTACTAAAATCAAAGAGTCTCATTTTTAAAAAGAGATTCTGATACAATTCTGCTACAATAGCCTGATTAAACAGGCTATAAAATCACTAGGCTGAGCTGAACAGGTTAAACAAATTAAAATGGAATATCCTTTTGCTAAGGACAGTGTGCTGCCTCTTTTTGTTGCAAATATTGTAAGTTTTCCACCTCACATTTCTCAAGAAAGATCATGTCTTTGTACTTTTTTAAAATTCCTATGTAAAATGTTATTTCACTTGACTTGTAGATTCCTGTTGACATGGGAAAGCAGAGGACTGAAGCAGACTTTAACCTTGTCTCTCCACCTGGCACTATATTACATCATGAATCAAACATTTGCACACAAATAGTGTGTTATTACTGTCATCAGAAGAAAGAGACAGCGTTATCAACAGCCAGTTGCATATAGTGTACCGTGAAACAACTGTATTTGCAATCATGTATTACCTAACCTAATATAAAAGGTTTGCACAACACAAGTGAGAGGTATGAAAATCAATTTGGATACAGTATTCATCAAAGGAGATTTTCAAAAGGAAAAAATTCTTCACTGAGAGGGTTATCAAGCACTGAAA
Source organism: Aegotheles bennettii (assembly GCA_013398125.1). NCBI lineage: Eukaryota > Metazoa > Chordata > Aves > Caprimulgiformes > Aegothelidae > Aegotheles > Aegotheles bennettii. The sequence continues at coordinate 90,410 of VZRW01000368.1, forward strand.
CAATCTGTCTAAGGACAGGTTCAGTCACCATCTCTGGGGGTATTTAAAAGACGTGTAACATGTGGTACATGGTTTAGTGATGGACTTGGCAGTGTTAGGTTTATGGTTGGACTTGATTATCTTAAAGGAATTTTCCAACCTAAACAATTCTACGCTTCTATGATTCTACTAAAGAGGACCTAGATGAAAGGATCCTTATGCTCTGTGCTATAAATGTAACTTCCACATCCACATGAACACAGTTCTTGAAAAAAAGTTACATTAGCATGCTTTGCACAAGGGACAGGCCAGTCTTTCCAACATACATCTACTGAGTCTTAGTATCACTTCTAAAGCAGAATCAGATTTGTTGTAAAGATTTGTTGTAAAAAAAAAAATTGAGTTTGATTTCAAATGATGGGAATGCAAATTGTATATATTCACATATATGTATATATTACTAATTTTATGTGGATTTTTACACAGCTATCACTCAGGATTATTTTTAAATTTGGAGGTTTATTTATCTTTAAATAATTGCAAATTCTTTGGGATCGGAACTGGATCTTATTCTGCAGTTTACTATGTGAATATTTTGTTACTAGTCAAACTCAAGACCATTTACTGAACTGAAGATAGTTTTATTTGGGTTTGTGTTAATTTGGAAATGTATGATTTTAATTGTAGAATGATATTCTATGTAAATACAATTAGCAAACTTATTTAAGGAAAATCTACTTTTAAAAAGAAAATCAGAAAACATCTTTTTATGCTAGGAAAAAGAATGTAATTGCAATTTACTGTTTGCACTGAGATACCTAGGAACATTAGGATAAAGGTTGAAGCACAGATTCAGTCTGTTTGTTCAGTTAGTTGTGACACTGTATGTCACCAGAAACTCTGTCATGTTCATTTAACATGATAATGTTTTTCCACATGACATTCCATGTTTTGGAACTCTGCACTTTACTCACTGACATTTTTCCAACATCTGTTAGCATATGAAACACTGAGAAGTTTCCAAAGACAATTTTTTTTAAACAGACCTTCTTTTTAGAAATGCTTAATGTTTATGAAAGTTTATAACTTCCATGCTTGATGCCATCTTTGGCATGTGACTTCTTCAATTCATAGTTGCCAGTGAGTAACACTTTGCTGTGTGTGTATATCAAATAATTGTGCTTCTAGGGAAAGACCGATCCCAGCATATATACCATTTAATTTTTTCTGAGTTCAAGAGGAACAATTCTGATAGATGAAAATATGTACAGTATTTCATTAAACCCACCTGTCCCTGTAACTCTGCACTGAAAGCGAGCAGACTGTCCCTCAGATGTAACAGCATCATGTAGTGGCACTAAGACAGCAGGTGGATACACTGGCACTTCTAGCTCAGGAGAAACAACTTCTGGGACTAAAGAATAAGAAAAAGAAGTAATTTTTAAAGGTGAAGAAGATCATACACATGCGGACAATCTCATTTCACAAACATTATGAGCACGGGAAACTCACTTTCCACTGAAAGTGAAGCTGAAGTTGTAGCAACTCCGTAGTCATTTTTTGCTTCACAGGTGTACACAGCTGCATCTTCAGGGAAAGTTTCAATCAGCAACAGAGTATATTCCTGTGCATCATGAAGAAATTTGCACTTGAAACCCGAAGAAAGCTGTTGATCATCTTTGTACCAGGAAATTTTGGGCTGTGGTTTGCCTGATATCATAGCACAGAAGCGGGCAGGTTTGCCAGACTCCACAGTGGTTGGCTCCAGCTCCTTAATAATCTTTGGTGGCTCTGGAGCTGCAAATTGGGCAAGGAAAGGAGAAAGAAAGAGAGAGAAAAAAAAATCTAATTATTTATATTTATCAAGGCTTCAAAAATATTAGCAAGGAATTTATTTTTTAAAAAATCTCATTCCCAATCTTGCATGCCCATTCTTTGCAACAGGGTGAATGACCTAGCAGCAAGTGCCTTAACATAACTAGCTGTGCTGGGTCCAAGAAGTGTTAGGTTGGTCCTTCTGACTAGGCATATTTGTCCATATGAACAAATAATTTTTATCTGGACTTGAGAATTTCCTGGTCTAAATAAACATGGCATGGACAAGAACTGCTATAGCATTTTCATCACCTAGTCAGCTATCTCAGTAGAGCAAGAAACATCTGTGTACATGAGGATTTTGGTGATGTTCTGAATGTAAGACTCTCTTTGGCATATTTATTTATTTTCTTTACTTTCAGAGTTAGAATTCCAGAAAAGCTATATAGAAATTAGAAAAACATGGTAATAAATAAATAAATACTATATATAAATATATATGTGTGTGCATATATATATATGCACATATATAAATACTAAATAAAGAGTCAAAGTATTGTTTGTGGGGACACATACCATTCACATAGAGAACAACAGAACTCCTATTCCGTCCTGCAACAAAAGTATATTCTCCAGCATCAGAGTAAGTGGTTTCCAAGATGCTCATTCGGTGAACTCTCCTTTCCACCACATAACTGTATCTCTCCTCATACTGGAAGTTGATCTCAATGCCGTCCTTGTACCACTGTGGTTCAATGTCATCTTCATTGACTTCAAATTCAATTTCAGCTCTTTGTCTCTCAATGACCTTTGAACAGGTGGAATAAATATTAGAAACAGCATTTGTTTCTACAGATGGTCCCACATTCCAGTTTCCTAGAACAAGGCCCTGGCCTTATGATTACACATTTTTGCATTAGGACGCTTGCTGGCTAGATATTGTTGCTTTCCCTTTGCATTATTCTTTGAATGACAAAGTTATGAAATATTTATTCTTCTGTATAGGTCATACCTGAATATCTTTATGGATGCTTCTGATACGAATGTCACGACCTTCCACTATTAAATTGGCGCTGGATGTGTTTCCACCTGCCACTACAGTGTACTGACCAGCATCAGACATTCTTGTAGAAGGAATGATGAGACGGTGGACATATTTCTCTCTCTGAATTTTCATCCTAAAGACATGAAAAACAGAAAATGATCAAGTTATTTTCTGGGGGAAAATAAATAACAAAAGTCAATATGGTGTAGAAGCAATCATTTACCTGTCACCGATCTGGAGTTCTTGTCCATCCTTCATCCACTGGACCTGAATGTCAGGTTCTGAAATTTCACATTCAAAAATAGCTCTCTTCTTCTCCACAACCTTGATGTCTTTAATATGCTTCCTAAATTCAATGTGACGAGCTAGGGCAGAAAAAAGTAGAATGAGTGCCACAATGCTACCTAAGCCACTAGAGGTCGCTAAATATACAAATCAAAATGGCAAATACCTTCCACATATAAAGTGGCTGATGAAGCTGCTTTTCCAGCCACAAAAGTATATTCTGCAGCATCACCAAAATGCACATTCCTTATGGAGAGGGAGTGTGTGAGCTTCTTTGTTCGTATCTGGCATTTATCAGTTGATTTTATTTCTACCCCATTCTTTAGCCATTTATAGGAGATACCTTCATAGTTAACAGTAACTTCAAATGTTATTGTATCTTTCTCCTCAGCATTGATGTCTTTTAGCATGGATGTAATTAGGATGGCTAAAAGAAAAGAAATGGACATGGGTTGGGATTTTTTATTCTGTTTTGCTTTATTTTAAACACGTGTTAACTGGATCAGAGATGTTTAAAATTATTTAAGATAGATTCTGATTTATGGTAATACTGAAAGTTCTGCATCCAGAATCAATACTACAATTAAATTTCCCAAAACTTCTGAATGACATAGGTATCCAAATTCTGTCTCCTACAGTGATTTGGCATTTAGGCATGTTGGCTAAAACCAAAGAATCCATGATCTAACTTTCAAGTTCACAGCTTATAGATCTCTTTTAAAAAGGTAATTGAGGCAGTTTAGGGTTATATGAAAATAACTCTACAACAGTGCTTATTTTGTCTGAATTGCACCAAGTGCATGTATTAACACAAACTCTATTATTGGTAACTGTAAAATATTCTGGTTAATTTAATTTTTACGTACGTTTTACGGTCAGAGTTGCACTGACTCTGTCATTTCCACAGACAAATGTGTATTCTGCGGAATCCTCACTGCTTGTGTTCATGATATTGAGCTGATGGAGTTTCCCCTGGACCACTATTTTGAACTTTTCACTCATTTCAATCTCCACACCATTTTTCAGCCAGACAGCAGGCACATTGAAATGAGAAACTTCACATTGAAAAGAGGCGATTTTGGTCTCAGGGATCTCAATATTTTTCATGGTCTTTGTGATGTGTATGGCTAAAAGGGCAAAAAAAGAAGACAAAATAAAAGGATTTTTTTTATGTTAGTATGTGTGGAAGACTGCAAAAAAACAAGAGTAATAGGCTATGAAGTGTCAAGTTGTTCAATATGAGTTGGTGTAGCAATTCATATAATTACTTACTTTCTTCAAAACTTACAATACTTACTTTCAACAAAGAGTTTTGCTTTACATTCAATTTGCCCAACAAGAGCTGTGTATTCCCCAGCATCAGCAGGAGATATGTTATGCAGCATAAGCTTGTGAACTTTCCTTTGAGAGATCATCTTGCATTTATCACTTTGTTTAAGCTCAATATTTTTGTGAAACCATCTGACTGGTACAGTATCATGGGATACACTCAGTTCAAAGGAGACAACAGCATTTTCTAAAGCAGTCACATCCTTCGGCTTTTTAATGATCTTGACAGCTTGAGGAAAAAAGTTAGCAAGATTCAGCAGTGTGTTTGATTTGAATTTCAAACCATAAATTAAAGTAAATATTCAAACCAGATTGACTTACTTTCCACATGAAGTCTGGCATTTGCTCCTATCTTTCCAAGCTTAAAGCTATAAACAGACTCATCAGTGACAACACAGTGTTTGATTTTCAGTGTATGAACAGTTCCTTTCACTGAAATTTCATATTTGTCATTTGATTCAAGTTCAACACCATTTTTAATCCACAGAGCTCCTTTCACATCAGGGTGGGTCAGTTCTACACTGAAAACTGCCTCCTGCGTTTCTGTCACAGTCAAGTTTTTTAGTGTCTTCTTTATCTTAACAGCTAGGAAAAAAAAAGGAAAGAAAACACTTAACAAAACAGACCAAAATTTAAAAATATAGTAAATGAAATAATCTTAATAAAACTGAATAATGGTGCTTCATTTTAAAATCTAGTATGTATATATTTATACAGTTTCCACCGAAGTGGTGTGCTTGGAACACAAAAAGGAACACTTATTTGTAGTATCCATGAGAAACAGGTTTTTTTATTTTGATATGTTTAGTACACAACTAGCAAAGAATTTCTACCTGCTATCCAATATCTTTAATAAAATGTATATTTATTAAAATACTGTGATAAATTCCAAATATAGAGATTCCAAAATACAATAAGTTTACTACCTCACAAAGTGTGTCATAGTATAAAAATACTTTCTAAAAAGTAAAATATGATTGTATCTTAAGGGCTGATCCCAGACACAGTGAGTGATGATGGACTGAGTCTTAAAAACATCAGTTAGTTATAAAAAATACTGACCTTCAACCTTCAGTTTGGCAGATGTCTTTGAGCTTGCTATTTCATAGCTATATTCACCCATATCCTCCATTTTTGTGACAGGGATATTAAGTCTTCTCTTTACACCATCAGATTCAGCACGGTACTGATCTGTCATAGGTAATGGTCTACCATTTTTTAGCCACTGGCCATCTGATTCAGGATTTGCCACCTCACATTCAAAAACAGCTGTCTGGGACTCAGCTACAGTCAAGTCAGTGAGAGGCTTTGAAATGGCACCGCCTGTTGGGAAGCAAAAGCACATGTTTTTGATGTGACGCTGTTCAATTTTCCCCCAAACAGAAATGCAACAACTTGGAAAGTTAATGCTGAAATTCTTAGCCTTAATTTGCAGCTTGCCCATAGACATTCTGAGTTCTGTGAAAAATCAAGAATAGAATGTGAACTCCACTTCACAAAAAGATGTTCCTTACTGCTATCCTAATTATTCTCATTTGCTATTTTTATTATCAGCACAGTTACATTGAACATTCAAGAAAAAAAAATCTTTTTTACATTAATTATATCAAAAGCATACTACAACATTCAATACTATGGCTCTGATTTAAAACAAAATATAAGCAACTACTTTAAATCTTTGTTGAATTCAAATTATACCAGTCACATAAGATAAAGGGAAAAGCAAGAACATTGAATAAAGATAAATTAAAGACATAACAAGTACAGAAACAGCACAACTGCTACAATTACAAAATAAAGTACATTGAGCATTGTTATTAAATCACAGTGAAATAAAAATCTTAGGCTTTAAACCTACTAACCTGCTACTATAAGCTTTCCAGATGTTTTCTTCTCTCCAGCATAAAATACATATTCTCCTTCATCATCTTTCATCATCTTAACCACTGTCAATTTATATATTTTGCCATGTGCTTCAATTTTATGTTTCGGACCAGCCTTGATTTCTTGGCCTTTGAAATGCCAGATTACATCAATCCCTGAATGGGAGAGCTCTACCTCAAAGGATACGTTCTGTGTTTCGGTGCAGGTGATGTCATGAAGACCTCTAATAATCTGAATTTCTATAAAAAGAATATATTACAAATATATTAGTTGCTTCCACAGTTTTGCATTTAAAGAAATAATTTCACAAAGAAATGTGCGTCTTAAAGGAAACCTACTTTCAACTGTAACATTGCAACTTGTTTCAACTTTGCCAACCATTAGCTTATAACGTCCTTCATCTGATGCATGGGTTCTGTTAAGCACTAGTCTCTGTTTAGAGCCTTTACATACAGCTTGTACACGTTCATCAGGCTTTATCTGGTGATCATTTAGGTACCATTTGGAAGAAGTCACATCAGGTGCTGAAATTTTGCATTCAAGGATAGCTTTTGTTCCTTCAACTACATGAGCATCTTTTAAAGGCACCACTATTTCCACACCTGTGAAGTTACAAAAACATTCATCATGAAAAAAACTATGCCTTTAAGAAGTAGTCCTGAAGGATCGAAAAATCAAACACAACTACAAAATCATGATAATGACTTACTGTACACTGTGATCTGTCCAGTTGTTGACAGTTCAAGATCAGGAACGTTAAAAGAGTAGGTTCCACTATCTTCCTTTGTTGCATCTTCTATCAGCAACATGTGTGACTGTTTATCTAACACAATGTGAATACGATCACTTGATTGAATTTCATGACCATCTTTCATCCAGACACCTTCCACATTTTCTAGGGAGACTTTAACTTCAAGTTGTACAATATCTCCCTCACAGACTTTTTGATCAGTAAGTCCTTGAAGAATAGCCATGGGACGAGCTGTGGAATGAAATTGATTAATCCTCATAACAGATAAGCAGAATACTGAATATTAAGACAGTATGGGATATAGTGATATAGCGATAATATATGCTGTAATACAGAAAATCTATAATATAGAGACAATAGAAGTATTAGAAATGCTTACGCTTCATCTTCAGTTTACACTGAGTCCTTTTTCCTCCAACAACAAAGCTATACTCTCCTTGATCATCTTTATTAACATCTTTAATAGTGAGGATTTGGCGACCACGGCGGGATGCAATCACATATTTATGATTAGAAGCGAGTTCAACATCGCCATGATACCATTTCCCCTCCACATCTTCTGGGGAAACCTCACATTCAAGTTCACCTGAGAAGGATTCTGGTACTTCAACATCCTCAAGTTCTTTAATAAACTCAACCACAGCACCTATAGGCAAAAATAATTACATTCCTTAATAAGTTTAATTGGATACCCCTAATAAAAACATTTCTTATTAAACTAGTCTAAAGAAATGAATATGTATATACTGTAACCATTTTACATAAAAATATTTCCAAACTTTCATACTGGATTCTAAGAATATGAAAGCAGCTTGAACATTTCTTAATGTGTTAGACATCAGTTTAAACTGGGTTATTTCTTCCTGAAGCTGATTTCATTTTAACAGCACTGTATGGTACTGAGCTGTGGGCTTCTTACCTTCAACATTAAGTTTTGCAGTAGTTTTTATGAATTCATCTTCTACCAGTGCACAGCTGTAGTCATCATCATCAGACATTTCAATTGCTAGTACAGAAAGAAAATGAGCCTTTCTGTCTGAGTGCATCCTGTACTTGTCTCCAGAATGAATCTCAATTCCATCCTTAAACCATTTCACTTTGACAAACGGTTCTGATGTCTCGCATTCAAAGGTTGCCATGGAGTCTCTCTCTTTAGCAACAACATCTTGTAACTTCTGGGTGAAGCTGATTAACTGCTTGGCTGCAAAACAATATGCAATGAATCAACAATGTACTGGCCATACAGACTTAATATACTATGATAAGCAGTAGGATAAAAGAAAGTGAATTTAAATTACCTTGTACTAACAGGAAAGCATGGCTAGAAGTTTCACCAGCTATATTGACTGCTTTCACCATGATGCTGGCAGAATCATCAGAAGTAACATCTCTGATGACTAATTCACAAACATTATCTTCAGGCCAGTACCAATACACACGGTCAGTCCTTTCAATCTGCACACCATTTTTGAACCACTGGCACTCAGGGTCTGGTTTTCCCACCACTCTCACACGGAAGTGTGCATCTGTTCCCTGGGCTACAGTCTGGCTTTGAATTCGTTCAAATATCTTGGGAGCCTCCATGCTTGGACTAAGCTCAACTTTCTCTGGTTTGAATGTTGGAATAGTGATTTTGCCTTCAGGAGGAAGTTCTTTCTTCTCTTCCTCTGGGATCTCTTTGGTCCAATGAAGAAGTTCTTCTTTTGTCTTCTTTAACATTTCTTCATATGATTCATCTTTTTTGCGAGACTTAAGTTCCACAGCAGTGATGGCTTCATAATAGCCCTCTTCTGTCCTACGCTTGAATTTACTACGCAGCTCTTCAGATTCCTCTGAAAGTTTCTCATGAGTAATCCTTTCAGCCCTTTTAAGTTTAACCACTTCTTTGGCTGTTGCTTCTGCAGGTTTGTCTACCTTCTGTACCTCAAAGAGAAGTTTTCCGTGCTCTGTCACTGCAGGTTCATGTTTGGGTTCAGGAGCACGACGAAGAACAGATCTGAAGTCTTCTCTCTGTTGGATCTCAAGTCTCACCTTATGTTCAATAAAGCCTTCTGGATTCTCTGCAGTGACTTTCACCTCTCCTGTGTCATATGATTTGCAGTCCACAATATCCAGGTAGTAGATTCCATCGTAACGGAGTCTAAACCTCTTGCTCTTACGGATGAGCTGTCCATTAAGGTACCAATTGACCTTGGGCAAAGGATATCCAGTCACACGGCAGCGGAATCGTGCTGTTTCACCTTCCAGAACTCTTGCAGGTTCAGGAACCAAAACAATTTCTGGTTTTTGTTTTTCCTTTTGGTCTACTGCAACTGCAGGAAGAGCACCCTCATGGGCCATTCTTTCTAACTCTTCAATTCGCTGCAGTCCTCTTCTGCCTTCTGGCAACTGGGATTCTTCCACAAGGCTTTTCTCATCCTTCACGATCAGAGTAGCGGATGTATGGTCTGTACCATACTTGTTAGTTGCCCTGCAAGTGATCACTCCACTGTCTCTGGAATAGGCTACTCCATAGTCCAGGCTACAGTACCCAAACTCATTGATCATGCGGAGTCTGTTAGCTGCTTCCAAGGGTTTGCCATCATGCAACCACTCCACCACCATGGTTGGGTCACCAATTGGTGTAAGCCTACACTCAAAGTGTGCTGGTCCAAATTGCTTGAGTCTTAAAGATGTGAGCTTCTTCTTAAAAAATGGCTTCTGTTGCTTTTCTTTGTCATAGAGATCTCCTTCCTCCCATTGCTCTTGACCATAACGCAAATGGAGAGGCTCTAACTCTGGTGCTGCAATCTCCTTGGCTTTGTAAGTTCCTTTTGGAATGATTAATCTCCTTTCTGGTTCAGGTTCTGCATGTTCAACCTCAACATTTACTTTGCACCGAGTAGTGTCCCGCCCAGCTTTATTGATAGCAGTAGCTGTATACCATGCAGCATCTTGCCTGGCAGTAGATTCAATTTTAAGAGCAGCTGCTCCTTTGGCTCCCTCAATCCTGAAATAGTAAAACAATATTTTCAATATTTTTTAAAATTTTTGCACTGCTTTGTTATTCATTTTTGCCCTTCTCCAAAATTAGGTTAAAGCCTCCAAAGGCAAATCTCTGGAGGAATTAGACGTGTTGTTTATGTTTGTTCATGTTTATGAGTGCAGTGCCTAAGAAGCAAACAGATAAGGATAATAATTAATTGAATTCAACAGCAGTTTTTCCTGCAGAAGGCTTTCAAATCAGAGACAGGTAAAGGTTCCCTAAATCTCTGTTGTAAAACCATTGGCTTTATGGAATACTAATTCCAAAAACACACAAGCTGGAAAAAAATAGAGTGAGTCCTACAAGATATTTTGTATCTCTTAGTCTTGCTGCAATGCAAAAGCTGTTAGAAGCTTCAGTAGCCATTGATCTAAACCCTTAGTGAATTCCATTTATGGAATCAAAGGTATTCAGCACACGGTAAAGGTACTTTGCAGGATGGTGATTATTACCTTCTTCACTAGTTAAACAAAATAAAAATACTTACTTTATTTTGGGGTATTTATGAGGTACAATTATGTCACTGTTCTTCAGCCATACAATGTCAGGATTAGGATTACCAGTAGCTTTCACTGCCATCTCAAGTCTAGAGCCCTCCTTTACGCTAACATTCTTCAGTCTTTGCACGAAGTGTGGTCTCACTAGGTCTTCCTTTGCTGAAAGAGCAAGGCGTAAGTTATTACCAAAGCAAAAGACGTAATCATGGTTTTTAATAAGAAACACTCCCGAGCCTCCTAAAAATAGTATACACAATAGATACCTTCTACAGTCAGTGTCATTGAGACTGAAGCTTTGCCTGCCCTATTCTGAGCAATTACAGCCCATTCTCCAGAGTCATCAGGCATAGCAGGAACAATAATCAATGACTGGGTGCCATCTTCTTTAATCACTATTTTATGGGTGTAGTCATTAACCACTTGCTGACCTGCAGATACACATAAAACCAAAAAAATGCACTCAAAACAGTGCCTTAACAAGATGTAAAATGCATATAAGATTATTTTTTAAGATAATTTGTTGATAAAAATGAAGTTGATGTACCATTATGGAACCAGTATGTCTCTGGCATAGGTCTGCCAACAACTTTTAAGTCAAATCTTGCTGTCTGCCCCTGTGAACATTTAAATGATGTGGGCTTCAGCACAAAAACTGGCTTATATAGTCTCTCTAGTTGTCCTTCATCAGTTTCTTCTAATCTGCGGGCAGGAGAACGAGAAGGAGAACTGCGGGCAGGAGACCGGCTTGGAGACCGTGGAGAAATAGACCTGGAAGGAAAAGATAAAACAGGTATGTATGATAACATCATATAGCAGTGGGTTGACATGATAAACAGAGTTCAAATTTTTCCTTTAGCATAATTTATTTTAAAGAGGTTAACCACTTTATCCATGTGAGAAATTGTGACAAAAATAATTTTTATTTGTAGTAAATTTTCTTTAGGTTTTTGACAGCAATTTGTGTAGCTGAATAGTATTAGGAAACACTACAGCCAAGGAAATTTTTGGATTTTGGATACTGTGCAGATATGGATGTAACCCTGTGTACATTTATGCATGTGTGTGTATGCATATGGAGACAGAACACAGTAAATGGCAACACTGGATTTTTTCTGTCATAGAAATACAGCTATTTCAAGGGTGGGAAGTAAGAGTTGCACACTACTAAAACTCCAAGTGTAGAAGAATTTTTTTCCAAAATACAAGTACTTTAAGAAATCAATATGGTTGCTCAGGTTGTAGATCTGATACTGTGGCTGGATATGCATATGAATGATGGTACTTTGGGAACTGTAATGCTCATTAAGAAGGCAAATCAGACAAAGAGTTGGCTCATAAATCAATATAAGCCATGTAAACAGCATTTAGAACTTCTCTAGAGGTATGAAAACTCCAGCCATTTAAGTTGTTTAGCTGCTGTTTAAGTTTTTGGACTATATCACAGCAGACTGAAGTCTCATGAAATTTATATATTGCTGTGTACCTACCTATATCTTCTCATAACTTCTGGTCCTGGCATATAACCTGGAGTTGCCGTGGGCGCAACTGGCTCAACGTAGAGTTTTGCTGAGCAAATGGCGTTTCCTTTCATGTTACTGGCAAAGGCAGTATAAATTCCTTCATCTTCAGGTAAAACAACAGGCAAACGCAGACTGGCAGTGCCGTCTTGCAGAACTTCCATGTGGTAGCGCTCTCCATGCCTTATGCGCTTACCGTCTTTGTACCATGCAATCTGCATGGAAATAAACAGTGGAATGCTATGTGAGCTCTCCTACAGACAGAGATCTAGTAATGACCCATGTACACAACATACTAGATCTTGTTTTTCATTGTCACAGCCCCTGTATATATAACATATTTACTTGAAGTAAGACTAAAGTACCATGCTTTCACAGTAGCTTGAAATACAAGTTTTGGAGCTAGAAACAAATATAAAGCCCTTTTTGATGAAGAGCAAACTGACCTAGACCAGACTTGCTACTATGTTCTTCACTTGTGTGGACTAAACTGGAGATACTCGGAAGCAAACAAACTTAACTGGTAAATCTAACCTACCTCTGAACTGGCTAACAAACCTAACACTATTCTATTAAGGGTCAAAGGGAAAATTCAGCTTGATATCAAAACAAAAGACTGGATTCCCTTTGATATTTGCTTTTCTCTATGCAGACCGTAGAATGTCTGACAATGAGATCTAAGGGATTTTTCAAGTAGTGCACCAGATGTTTTTTTAAATAGATTAATATCATACAGGTTTAGGGTACCTTCGGCAATGGATATCCAGTCATCTTGCAATGGAAAGTAACTCCTGTCCCTTCAAAGGTTCTGTAATTTTTTAATCTTAAATCAAATCCTGCTTCTATAGCTTCAGATTCAGAAATATCAACCATCATCTCCTCTCCATCTTCTTCGAGAAGTTCATCTAAGGTGGTCTTAATAATTCTGAGTTCAATTTCCTTGATAAGTCTTTCTTCGAAAGAAGAAATATGGAATTCCTATACAGAAAAGCAAAACCATTAGTCCTGTGTGTCAGATCATGACCTTGTAAAGAAATGGTTTGTACCAGTAAAATGTCAGTATACAAAATTAGTATGGAGTGGTAGACATACCTCATCTTCTACAAAAGTTCTGACCATCACTGTATCTTTTGCCATTTTCTTCCTAATTAGGGCTTGTTCTTTTTCATATTCTTTTTCAAAGTCGCCATAGGAAATAGCTGGGGCTACCTCAGCCACTTTAGGTTCCTGTACGTATGCAGTCACCTGAGTTTGGTACATCATTTCTTGTTGAGATTTTATGTAGGCTTCATAATCAGCTAAGAATTAAGAGCACATTAATTTTGATAAGTTTTGGTGGTTTTCACTGGATTGAGAACATGTACAAACTTATTTTACTGTTTCTGGTGATTCAAGCAGAATTTCTGTCTGTTTAGCCAATAAAAAGACCAAATAGTAATAAAAGGCAAAGACTGATGCCTTCAGATAAGCTTTATAACCAGTTAAATTTTTACTATGTTATTTAGGTGTTCTAGTTCTCAAATTGGAAGCACCTGTAAAGACTACTTTACAATTTCTTCACCTTGGCTTTGTCTCCTGCAAACTTTCATGCATTTTTACAAGGACAATTAAAAAAAAAAATGTTAGCTTCTTTCCCTGTAATAGAACAATCTATAATCTTATATTATGTAGACTGTCAACTGAAGAAGGTTCCTATAGCTACATTTTCTAGCAAGGAATACAAAGTCCTCCAAGAACCTGATGTCAAATACTTTGTCTTGCAGAAACAGAGCCACCAGATCTCTATTTAGGTTTCTTGAATTGACTAAACTAAGCTGCAAAGAATTTACAGCAAAATTTAAAATCTTTTTCCCATTTTAAGGTTAATTTTAAGAAATATTTTTCCCACTGCTTTACTTTACAATGTACCTTCTTCTAGTAAGGAGACCGTTGCAGAAGCTTCTCCGTATTTATTACGGACAACAATAGTGTATTCTCCGGCATCATCGGCAAAAGTCATGGAAATTTCAAGTTTGCATTCCCCAGTTTCTCTTTTGTAACTCACTTTGTATCTATAGAAAACATAAAAGTACCAGATCTCTATAACTCTGATGAACAGACATTTTAGTGAATTTGCTTTTAGTAATGCAACTAATCAGAATCACTCCTAACTTGTACAAGACAAAAAAAGAGACACTTTTGCAGGCAATTCTCACTCAGTGAATCTGCAGAACAGCATAGGAAAAGCAATCATGCTGAAACGAGAGTACAGGTATGCTTTCTTTCTGTTGTCACTAAAATAAATGGGATGCAAACAGCCATACTGAAATATCAGAGATCTAGTTACCAGAAGCAGCAAAATGGTATATGCTGTGTGCACATAGTTTGTCCTAATATGGGTCATTATAGTATATGTATGATAGATTTCAAGAATGTTACAAATGTATTTTTTTTCTCTGCTAGAAAGTATGTTGCTTTCTATTGACAATATTTGCATAGACAGTATACAAACATTGCACAGACAGAATAAAACAAATGCAAAACTTCTTCCTGATTTGTTTTTAAGGATATGTAGCATTTCCCATTTTATGGTCTTTGGAATATTTACATTTTAAAACATAGCAGCCACCTAAAGTGTCACATTAAGACATGCTATGATTTTTCCATTTCAAAAATAAAATTTCACAAAAATCAGTGATTCTATTTAGTTCAGCGTCACTAAAGAAATCAAAATTATGCTACTGTCATTTTTATGCATTGTTTTGTGCATTGTATTCAAAGTACCTGTAGCCAGTCGTTAGAGGAACTCCACCTTTTTTCCAGTAGACATGTGGCTTTGGGTTGCCCCCTACTTGGCATTCAAAAATAATGCTCCCACCTTCAATTAATTTATGTACAATGGGTTTTCTTATGAAGAAAGGAGGTATGGGTTCTCCCAATACTTCCTCTGCTGCAGCAGAGACATCTTCCATTACAACGTCCTTGGTCTCCACATATCTGAAATAAGATTCCAGTGCAGGTAAGTGAGCTGATGTCTGAAGCTCTCATAAACAGAGTGCAAGAAACTAATGACCACAGTAGGAGCAGTCTGTTTAGGAAAGTAACTTTACCGTTTCTCTTCTGTAACAGCCTTCTCAGAAGTAGTTTCTCGAGACTCAGTTTCTTCTGAAACTGCAAAGCAATTATGATATAATGGATTTAAAAATATTCCAATAGTGCTTAAGCAGTGAGTTTAGTTGACACTGAGACATAGAAGGTTAAGCAATTAGTAAGCTCAGAGAGCCTCTGAGGAAGGAAGTTAGAAAGTCTCCATGAGCCCGTAACTGGCCTTTTCCTCATATTCTTACAGCCCTTTTACCTAACAGCCCTGGAATGTAACTCCAGACATACATTCTACTTGGGAGCTGACAAAATGTCTAAGTTACAAGTAATATATATTTAACAAAACTGTAATCTTTCTACAGTGGTACATATACTTACCTTTCACATGTAAGTGGCAAGATGTGCTGACACTCCCAGCCTTATTGGTAGCAGTGCAGGTAAATCTTCCACTGTCTTCTGCAAAGGCTTCACGAATCATGAGGCGAGCAAGCCCTGCTTTGAAAGTGATCTGGAAGTCCATTGAGCTCTCAATCTTGTAGTCTTCCCTGTACCATGTCACAGTAGGTGGAGGATGACCAGAGATATGGCACTCCAGTGTGACAGACTCACCTTCAGTCACAGTCTTATTTTTGAGGCCCTGTATGAAAAAAAATATGTATCACAATCAGTATATATTTTCACTACTAAACAGACATTTAAATAACCAAAACCCATTTGAATGGAAAATTCAATGTCTACTTTAAAACAGTGTTCTGTTCAGCAGTGTATCCAGGTAAAAAGAGGGATTTTTTGAAGTGAAGTATTTGAAACTGGATTTGGGATCCCAGAACATTACCATTATTAACAAGAAAATTAAAAGGCAGGTTGATGCTTGCGCAGATCATGGTGAGAAGTTGTTTCACTGCAGCAAACGTTAACCTACTGTGTGACATTAATTGTGAAGAATCACTCTCATAAAAGATTTTCAGAATAGTTTGTGTCAGATGTAAATTGTATGGCTGAGTAACTCTAAAATAGAGTTTAGAAGATTAAATAAAGCCAAATTTTCATGGTCAGATTTTCCAAGAAAAAAATTAGAATGCAAAACAGGTGAAAAAATAGTGTAACTCCCCTAATCTACATACAAATTACTTACTGAGACTAAGGTGGGTGGAGTAGCAGGAATTTCTGCAGGCACAGGAACTCTGGCAGTTTCTGTCACCTAGGTTATTTAAAGCACAGTTAATAAACACCTTATAAAGCCAAGGACATAAACAGAATTTAGATAAGATAAGAAAAGAAATTAGGTAAAGAGAACTCCGCTTGTCATAGGTAAGTATTAGGCCTTAGAAGGACTTGTATAAAACAACAAAGATAAAAGTCAGCAAAATGCTGTAAATGAGGAAAATTTCAATGAGGAAACACCAAACAAGTGAGGTTATGCTACATTTTTAAGATGAAAGTCAGTCAAAGTGATGGAAATTTGCTTAATAACATACCTTTACTTCACCTTCTTTCCGCAACACTTCTTCCCGCATTGCTTCACTTTTAATGCTTACACCAGCCTCTTTTTTAGTCTCAGCATCATAGCGACTTTTGTAGGTGTCAGTAGCCTCTCCAAAGGGAAACTGCGGAGGGGCAACTGGCTCCGCTTTTATCCTGACTTCATGTGGCTTTAGCTGAGGTGGTTTCACGGGCTTGGTGATCTTTTGCACAGCAGAAGTAGCTGATAACTCTTTTTCCAGAGTAGCCATGGCAGATCCAGCTATTGAAACCTAGGGAACAGAAGAGAAAGAGTTACAGCTTTGTTGCTGTCTGGTATCATGGTTTAACTACACACAGCTTTAATAAAACAATAATGATGAAAAATAAAATCATGAAAATCAGTTCTGTTCTGGCTCAAACCAGGACACCTTGTTTTCAAAAGAGACAGTACATTTCTTGAGCTGATTGCATATGCAGCAATTGCTTCCTTACTTATTTGTTGACAATGCAAAAGCTATATATACAAAAATGATTTCTAGTTTTAGATTGCAGCAGTAGAATACAGGAGATATAATATCCTTGTATTGGTTTTGATGTATCTAACATTCAGATATCATCTTCCTTTTTTTTTTGCTTTAGAATTTGATCTTTAAATGGTCAAGAATCTTGAAGTGTCACATGAGAAACATCCTCTAAATTTATTCACTTGAGGCCTTGGCTTCCCATTTAATCAGTCTGATACTGCAATAAACAATACTACTAATTACATAATTGTCAGTGATTAAAATAATTAAAGAGATTTCAAAACATTACCGTAGGTGTAATAACTTTGGAAAACACAAGTTTCTAAACAGAAAAATATTTTATGTAATTTTATAACATTTAATTATGTTTCAGGGGAAAAAACCTGTTAATTTTTAAAGTCCAGGTGAAGATAGAAAGCATGCTTGAATGAGAAAATTAATTAAATGGGAACTTTTAATATTATGTGAAGGAGTAGAACAGAAGAATGGAAAAAATAATACTAAAAATGGATGATGTCATATTATGCAGTCTGGATTTTTTCTACTTCAAAAATTAGCTTAGTATATAGTAATCTGCAAGGAAAAAAGTACTGTTTCCAATGTACTAATGAACTGATGCACATAATAAGATTGAAGGGGGATACTTCTGCTCTTTGAAAAACAAGTTGCATGACAAATGTTTATGATTTCACTGTATGACATGAAGTATTGAAGCTGCATCCTTAAACAGATGGAAAGATTGTTTAAATAACTAATAATTATAAATCACATTTTAGCAATTCATGTATCTGTTTACAGCACTGCTCTTTATTAGTCAAACAAGCCAATGAAAACAACTGCAGAGAACACTCTTCTTGGGATAGCACTATACTGGAGTGGGAGGAAAAGCCAAATCGAATGAATGACGTGCTGGTTATTATAAATGAGCATGATGTTCTTCTTGGATATAGTTTTCACTTCTTACCTCATATGTATGATCTGGTTTCGGAACAGCAATTTTGGAGACTGTGAAGTGGGGACTTGGTGTGCGGGGTCGCGGATGTTCAACATGAATTGTCTCAGTCTTGGTTTCTGTTGCTCTTTTTGTCTACACAAAGCAATGAAAACATTTGTTGAGCATGATACTTTCTCCAAACTGAAACAGATTTCACTGGGACATAGTTATTGGAAAAGAATGCAATGTAAACTGAGTCTAACCTCTGTTGATATATGAACTTCCTTCTTTTCAACAGCTGAGATATGTTTTTCAGGAGGAACATAGACAGTTTTAACTTCTTTAGTGACAACATGACGTTCCGCTGGGGCCTCAGCAACATGGTCTTTTACAGCGTGCTCTTTATAGCCATATTCCACAGTTTTCTGCTTTACATAAGCTGCTTCTGCTTGTTCTGGTTCCCAGGGTGATCGAACACGTGCCTGATCAACTGCTGCAACAACTGTAGCTACAGCTTCAGCCCTTTTCCCAGCTTCAATCTAGAGATAAGATTGGTAGAATTTATACAAATATTCATCATTATATTAAAGGCTTGCATATCTGGCAAATACTTACATATGTAGTGCTTACTAAAGTACATTCTAGACAGAGAGAGTACACAGACATGCAAAACTAATAACGTAAACATCAAAAGTGCTCACCCATAAATACACTTCAGAGTCAGTAGATTCAAATACAGACATATTTTTTTCTAAGCTCTACCCAAGCATATTCAAAGCATATTTATGCTTGTGTACTTTATACATATCAATATTTGTATGCAAGCCAACTTTAAATACTTCATCGTCACATTTATGGCCACTCGTCTAAGAGTATGA
Organism: Aegotheles bennettii; assembly: GCA_013398125.1. NCBI lineage: Eukaryota > Metazoa > Chordata > Aves > Caprimulgiformes > Aegothelidae > Aegotheles > Aegotheles bennettii. Next base: position 109,418 of record VZRW01000368.1, read on the forward strand.
CAGGTATCTAAATGTGTGCATAATTTTAAAGTCAGCACGCTCATCAGCTCCATATAATTGTTAGATGCTACTAAAAATGTAGAGAATTTGTCTAGCATCTGATGTGAACATATTTACTAAGTAATATATCCATAAAAATTTAACACAGGCATATTTACTAGTTCAGTGCTAATCTATTTTAAATGATTTTACAGAAGGAAAACCAAGCTTTCTGAGAAATTAGAAATAATGCAATTGTATCAGGACTTTTACCCGTTTCTAATAAGTGATAAATGCTGTCAACTTGTATATCTGGGGTCCAAATTTCCATCCAGTCAGCCAACAGTAGGTAATAGGGTGTTTACTAATAGTGTTTATTATTACTGTCATAACTGATTTGGATGCAGCAACAGAGTATATGAAAAGTATGCCTTGTAGATGGGAAAAAACCTAACAGATAATTTCATGCTGATTTTAAATTCATTATCACCTTAAACTAAAATAACTTAAGTGAAGCCAAAATGTGGTTGTTTACAGAGATTTTGTTTTAATATTAAAATAATGTTTATGTAACAGGGACCTCTTATTCAGTATTGTTGCTGATTTCAAAATAATTGTTTATACCAACTTCAATTTGGCCCTAAATTTACATCATCTAACAAGCAACGGTAAGCTCTTAGCAGTTCTACTCCTCTGAGTTTTAGATGCTATGCTCTTCTAATTATATTTTATAAAGGTATTTTACTACAACACTGGCACTGTTGGCACCTACGTTATTCTTCCACATATGAGAATTCCTGGCTATATTATAATAGAAAAGATTTTCTACTGTGGGAATCCTAGTGGAACAAAGCAGTGTCAACAAGTGTGATTGTCAGAAGTCATAAACTGGACAGACTTGAATGGATGTTAAAGTTTGTATTGTGCAAAAAACAATACAATTCAATCCTTAATGAAGAGAGGTTGCTTCATCCATGATATTGCAAGGAATCATCTTGCAGAAAAACAAGATTGCAGAGTCAGAAATTTGAACAAGTAAACACTAGTGAAAGTCATTGGTAGGGAGTAGGTTTTTACAGAGAAATCTGACTGCAGTCTTAAAAGTGGAATTTCCTAAGAGTGAAACATAAACGTCTTTATCACAAGAAACTTAATCACACTAACTCTGTTACTTGACAATGATCCCACTTAGCAGGTATGTTATCAGGAGTTAGTGTCGGGATTCTATTGTACCCAAGTAGCTCTTAAAAGGTGAGGCTTGCAAATAAAACAAATTGTAACAATGCCTTTCACATCTGCAACAACTATATTCACCTGATCATAAACTAGATTAATTTGTTCTTGCTTGGTTATAATTTCTTCTCTAGTTCTGGACATCATATCTGGTGCTTTGGTTTTATCAGTGGCAATTATTTTTTGAACTACAGTAGTTTTCTTAGCTTATTATAGAAGAAATAAATGTTTCAGTTACATATGATCCCAAAAGATATTTGAACAATGATAAAGTGTTTTGGAATGAGAACAGGGAAGAAGAATTAAGGGTTTATATCCTTGTGCACTGCACACAGCTCACTATTACATGTATACTAATAGGTAATATTACACTCTGACAACTAAATTAAAATTAAAATTAAAGTAATGATTAAAAAAAAAAGTTAAAATGGATTTCAGGAGTCAGTCAGTTCATTCCAAAGGTCAGTCAGAAAAGAATTATGAGCACTCTATTAATGAAAACAGTTAGGAGAGAAAGATAGAGGTGGAATAATATAGTCTAATTAACAGTGGTTCTAAAAGTTTTTAAGTGGAATGAATCTTAGAAAAAATGAGCTAAAATGTATAGTTAGTATTTTTTGAGTGACATATCAGGTTTGTAAAGAAGAGAGAGTAAAAAAATAAATATTGTAATAGCATTATTCACCTTTTCATGGGTTATGCTCACTTGTTCTTGTTTGGTAGAAATTCCTTCTTTACTTTTCGATATTAAGACTGGTGGTTTAGGTTTATCAGTGGTAATTACTACCTTAGGGACATAAGTCTTCATATCTTCCTCTCTTACCTAGTTTTTATGGCAAAGAAACACTTTGTCAAATTGTCAAATTACACAGCTTTTTGCGAAAGTGGGATAAGGTTTCCGAATGTATATCAATAAGAGAAAAACATCACCTGAGAAATAATTCCTTTCTGTTGACCAAGGTATAGCCTATCTTAAATGCTAGCTGAACTAAGCGCATTCAAAACCATTAACATCTTGCATTAATCTATGCATGAATTAGAGAAGAATATTCCCACTTCCTACCAAATTGTGATATATCATTATGTTTAGCATTACTGACTTAATATTTACTCCCATCAGTGAATGGAATTATTTCATCGGTTACTCCAACAAACAATAGTTCCACAATATGATCTAACAGATGCATTCAGTTCTCACACAAACTTCATTAAATCAAACTCCACATGTAAATATCATATAATGAGAAATAACCTTTACAATTTATCTTCAGACAAAAAGCAAAAGTCATTAAGCATCAGATGAAATTCTGAGTAACCTGGCAATAAAAGCCGTAGTGCTCAAAGGACATGTAGGAAGGGCAACTGCACTCTACCTCTGTAGACAGAGATGCTGTGAAGTCAGTAGAACTGCAACTGCAATGCTGGGCCTACAATTTGGAATACCTTGTTTTATAAAATTTTCTTTTTTTAATCTTCTTTTCATAAAGAAACAGAGCAAAGTTTCATATTTTGATGAAGAATGAGGTTTTATAAGCTTATTAGAGTATAACAATGAGCTAAACATCTAACATTTATTTACCTTTTCATGAGCAATGTGCACTTCCTCATGTCTGGTAGATATTTCTTCTCTAGCTCTTGATATTCTTTCTTGTTCCTTGGCTTTTTCTGTGGCAATTATTACTTTTGGTACTGGAGTTTTCTCTGGTTCTTTTCTTACCTGGATGTTTACAAATCGAGAATTTTAAATTATGTATTGTTTAAAAAGATAAGTTATGTGATTTTCAATACATTTGGAAAAGAGGATACAAACAAAAGGGAGGAAAACTGTCAAAGTGGATTTCAAAACCATCTACTCTGGAAACAACAGTAATAACATAAACAGACTTTCTATAAAATGTATATACTTTTAGCATAAAAATAATAAAACATTCCACAAATGCTTGCTTTGCTGCTGAAAGCAGTAATAAAAAAAAAACTGGATCAGAGAAAAACTGTCCTGCATCATAAGCAATTTGAGAAAGTGTAGGATATTAAAAACAAGTTTTTGGTAACTTTAATTTTGCCAAGTTCAGATGTAATCTGCACATAAAAATACATTTTTTTTCCAAGGTGGATTCCACGTCTCAGTACTCAAAAGAAAATTTACACTTTCTTCCTCACACATTTCATCTAGAATGCAAATGTAACATTTCTCTATGAAAGCTGGTCTTCCATTAAATCACATTCGTCTGATAAAATACATGCTAAAATAATCTGAATTCAAATCACTCATCAGTATTTTTGTAATTGATTTCAGTACAGAATGAGTTTTTCCTCTTTTTCTGACCCAATGTGCTGCCAACAAACAAAGCAGGCTACAAATAGCAAGTTTAGAAACAAAATCAGAAAAAAAAAGGAAAATTTGAGAGGTATTTCCTACGTATCAATTCTTTAAATGATTGAGAGTACTATTTTGTAAATCACCATAAAATAGATAAAAATAGATATTTTTTTCCAAATTAATGTTTTGAAAGTTTATAACATTCCTAGATATTAATAATGGAAGTGAAATAAAAAAGGAAATACAGTCATCATCAAGGAGAAATAGGAGAATGATAGCAAGGTAAACTAGATGAGTGAACATATATATAAGGAAAAAATATCACAGTATGTAATTTTTCTTGTTCATAGGCTTGTCTTTTTGATGAGAGATTAGTTTTCTGAACAAGGTAGGGTATGACAATCATAGGTAACGTCTGTATTCACCTTTTCATGAGAGATGTGCCTTTGTTCTTGTGAAGTAATAATTCCTTCTCTAGTTCTTGATATAACTGTTTGTTTTGTGGCTTTATCACTGGTAACTACTATCGTTGCCTCCTTTCTCATCTGATTTTTATAGCAAACAAAAAAAAAAGCCTTAAAACTCATTTTAACAAATTGATCATCAAAAGGAGAAGGAAAAATGAGAGGAATGCAAGTGAAGGAAAAATACTAAGGGAGAATTATTTTATTCCTAGTGGGGAAATTATGAGACAATTAGAGGAAAAATTTCATCAGTGTAAGAATACTGTTAGAGAATAAATGACAAAAGAGAATACAGGATCACTTTCATAGAAGGTATTCTTAAACTAAAAAACAGTTTAAGAATAATTAGTTCAAACCTGCTATGATGAAAAGCAATGGAATAAGTGATCCACAAGCATTCTTTTATAGTTCAGATGCTCTATATGAGTATGCATGCTTTTGCAGTGCACTGAGTAACGTCTTGTTAATTCCTCACAGTGATTCATGCCTTGTTTATATGTGGATGAAGGGATGAAGGGGAAATCATAGGATATCTGTGCTCTATTTCTACCTGCTCCTGAACAGGTTGAACATGGACTGCAGTCATTGCTGTCCTTTTAGCAGTTTGCTCTACAACACTTGGAGCTGGTTCTCTCACCATGGCTTGATCCACAGCAGCAACAACCGTAGCAACAGCTGCTGTTTTTTCACTGTCCTTTCTCACCTATATTAGTTATATCAAAAGATATTTTTTCATGTTTTGCATACATTCAGAAGAAGCACAAAACAAGTACAGAGAATGTTGCAAAGAAGCATTTAAATATTTGCAGCAGAACTCTCTCAACAACAGATACACACATGTTTTTATACACAGACTCATTTAGCAGATCTATTCAGCAGTGGTGAGTCCACACATAGAGCAAAATCAACACTTTTTTCCAAAAATAGACTTTACCTCTCTAGCACCAGCTGCAACCTCACCAGCAGCAGCTCCACTAATGGTAACTTGTTCTTGGACCCCGTATCTCCCCTCCCATCTTTCTTCAGTTCTTATTTGGGTAGCACTTGTAGATACTCTTGTTTCCTTCATCTGGGCTTCTGCAGTTGCAGCATATCCTTCCTGCCTCCAAGGAGGAAGGACCTCAGCCCCAGGTGTTGTCACTATTTGTGTTTTATGGATTGGAGATGGAGATTTCACAGGTCTAATAGGTGAGGTGGAGATTCTTCCAGCAGGAGAAACTGACCTAATGAAAAAAATAAAGTATTAATATAATTAATGCAATGTCATATAATGACAACTATATAAACTTCAGTCTGAACTTGAATTCACTCTCCATTTAGGGTATCTTCAGTATATTGTAGTTTCATGTTAAAAAAGGTTTTGAGCTGTTCTACTTGTAAATTACACTCACCTGTTTTTAACATTATGCCTAATGAGTGTTTTTGTCGTACTCATAACTAACACATCTTTGTAGTAGCTTAGTTAAATTTCCAAAAAGAAATAAGTAAACATCAAAGGGCGCTTCACTCAAACATATATTTAAAATATAAAAAAACATCATTAGTTTCCATTTGCTCTCCTAGTAGGAATAATAGAGGCCATGAGCATTACATGTTTTATTTGTGGTCCAGTCTCTGTAATGAGACAAAATTATTAATGTAACCACTCCTTGCAGAAATATCATGTGGCAGCCACCTAGCAACAGCATAACTGTATCTACTCCTGCACCACATCTCATTTCCATATGTCATCCATACATGTGTTCAGACTCCAGACAAGCTTCTGATCAGGGCATATATTTTTTCCCATACTTAAGTTTACAAATCTCGGTCAGAACAACTGGCAGTCACTTGGAAAGTGCTAGTTTCTAAATTCTGATATTCCAAAAATGCAATCCCAGTCCTAGCAGATAATTTTAAAGCATTTTTCAAAATGCTTTAACAGCCTTTCTAACTTACCTTTTCTTTGAGAGGAATTTTTTTATTCTGCATTTCACAGATAACATTAACAAATTGCAGCAGTAGGGGGCAGCAGCATCCTATTAATTTTTAGGTTTAGTTTCTAATGTGTTACATGCCTAAAAGTGGTTTGTCTAGCAGGGGAGTACAAACTTCTAGTTCCATATGCACTCTAGATGGCACTATTGAATTATTCTTTAGTCTATGCAGTTAGTTATTACTGCCTACTACCAATCCGTTTATTCCTATCTTTGCAAGTTATTCTCAATGGGGCAACATTCTCCAGCTTGCCTAGCTCTGGCAATTTAAATGGGGATCTTGTGTGCACTTAGCTTGGAGACATTCTTTCCATGACACTCATGCTTCAGGATACTGAAACTGCAGGACTTCCAAAGCAATTTTTCCTTTACCTGCCTCTCTGCACAAACCTCAGGGTCTCCTACACCACAACCCCTGCTCTTCAAATCACTCACTTTCCCTCTCAAGATCCTTTACACTGCAGAGCCAAACTTCTGCAGTCATTACCAGCACACGCACAGAACCAGTGTTCATGGGGTTTTTTACATATCTTTCCATTCTGTTCACCGCTCATCAGCATATCATTGCTTTTTTAATCTAAATAATTTTTTCATCTTTTTTTTTTTCATCTAAAATAATCAATGGCCAACTGCTCTACTGTTTTCTTCTCTTTCCTCATGAGCTTGGAGCTTTGAGTGCTTTTGATACAGCAATCAAATGGGATATATTCTCTAAAGGATTCTCCTCCATATGGGATAGAAAATTTACATAAGAGATATGCATTTCTACAGCAGAGGCAAATACAGCACATTTTAGCTCAGTCAGAATAACCTCAGTCAGTATTGTCAGTGCATTCTTCAAATTTGTACTGTGCTCTCTTTCTACATCACTGCTATATGTGAAAGTGATTCAAAAAGTAATCTTGTTTGAAAAAATAGTAAATTTACCTTACTGGTGAGGGTGTTGGTGCTCTGACATGTCTTACAGGTGATGGTGATTGTCTTACAGGTGATGGCGATTGCTGTCGTGTCATTTGTGCTTTTGCAGCAATTATTGGTGGGGTTGGTGATTTTGATGTAGGTCTAGGAGGCATTCGTGGAGGTGCTTTGTGTGGGAGCTGTTGGGCTGTTGCACCTTCTATGACCATTTCAACACTTGTAAGTGATCTGGCATCAAAGTGGGTTTCAATCTTCTACAATCAAATAAAAAATAACCAAGTTTGAGATACTGTGGAAGTAACAATCCACATTTTAGCCTTACCTGCTTTGTTTCTGAAAAATATACCTTTTCAACTCTGGCTTGTCTTGTTTGTGAAATCTGAGCAGTCGAAACAATTGTCTTGGTCTTTTTAGCAGGAACGGCTTCTTCCTCACCTTTTGGAAGAGAAAACATGATCAGGAGATCTGCATATGGCAATAAACACTAAGCAGTTGCAGAAATAAATGAAAGGTCAATTCCAATTATATATAAATGTATATAAACAACAGAGAAAGGATTAAGCAACCATCTGGTTTTCCTGCAGTATCTATAGACACACAATTGTGAAAATAGTTGAAATAATATTTCTGCATTACTATGTCATCTGAAAAAAACCCCAAACAAAACACATTTATTGTAGATTCTTCAGAATCAGTCCTGGATCTCAAATAACTACACAGTCTGGAAGCCTGAGTGAGGTGAAAACCAAGAAAGACTGCTCTGGGTAGAATGATTCACAGCTACAATTGTCCTCTATCTAATAACTGTCTTCATCCTTACCAGGTTCATTTATAAGACAGCTGTGCAGTCTAATATATCTATTCCATCAAACCACCTTACAAATAAAACTTTGAGAAATCTACGGAACAAAATGAGAACAGCTGAAAGTATCCCACACTTCTTTCTGTCTACTGTAGCCTCACTTTAAAGAAGACCCATTCTAGAGAAAAGGTCCTTTTAAATTCTCAGGCAAAAATTTTTGGCAAATTTCACCAAAGACACTGCTTTTTCACAGCATGTTAATAACTCTTGAGAAAGAAGTTATAAATTAATTTATTGATATAACTTTGATGAAGTGGTGCATATTTTACCATTGCAACTACAAATACCCTCTTATTTTGATGGCTTGCAACTTCAACCCCATTACCTTGAATTAGCAATTCAGCTGTTGAAGTAGCCCGTCCCACATTATTTGTGGCGTTTACTGAATATGTACCGGAGTCTTCAGGATATGCTTCTGCAATTATTAAGCTGTAAAGGTCTCCTTCTTGTAAAATTTGAAAATCGGGGGAGCTTTGGATTTCTATTCCATCCCGATAGAACTTCACCACAGGTGTAGGGATTCCAGTCACTTTCACGTCAAGTCGAACTTGACTTCCCTGCCTTGCAGTCATGCTTTGTAGTCGTTGTGAGAAGTTTGGTGGTGCTGTTCCAGCTGCAGTTTTATTGAAGAAATAAATAGAAAAACAATAATGTCTGCTTAAAAGAACTGTTTTCATGTGTTTAAAATTTCTGATATTTTATTTAGACCCATGATTGCAAATGTTTCTAGAATTAGAGATACATTGATTAGAACTCTTGGGTATGGCCCTTTATGTGAGTTATTCTGTTAGATATCATTTGTATCATTAAATATCATTAAGGACTCCATCCTGCAGAACTTTATCCTTTCTTTTATGCATAGTTTGAATGTAGCCATTGTGACAGATCACATAAGCAGAAGTACACAAGACTAAGCCAGAAGTTTGCAAATGTAATCAAGAGTTTATAAGATCAATATTAGTCTTTATACTGTTAAGGTGTAAAGGATACTGTTAGAAATCACTGCTGAGACTATATCACAGAATGTTAGGGGTTGGAAGGGACCTCGAAAGATCATCTAGTCCAACCCCTCTGCCAGAGCAGGACAACCTAGAGCAGGTCACACAGGAGTGTATCCAGTTGGGTTTTGAATGTCTTCAGAGAAAGAGACTTCACAACCTCTCTGGGCAGCCTGTTCCGGTGCTCTGTAACTCTGACAGTGAAAAAGTTCTTCCTTATGTTTACCCAGAACCTCCTATGTTCCAACTTGCACCCGTTCCCCCTTGTCCTATCACTGGACATCACTAAGAGCCTGTCTCCACCCTCCTGACACTCCCGCTTTACATATTTATAAACATTAATGAGGTCACCCCTCAGTCTCGTCTTCTCCAAGCTAAAGAGTCCCAGCTCCCTCAGCCTTTCCTCATAAGGGAGATGTTCCACTCCCTTAATCATCTTAGTGGCTCTGCGCTGGACTCTTTCAAGCAGTTCCCTGTCCTTCTTGAACTGAGGGGCCCAGAACTGGACACAGTGCTCTAGCTGCGACCTCACCAAGGCAGAATAGAGGGGTAGGAGAACCTCTCTCGACCTACTAACCACACCCCTTCTAATACACCCCAGGATGCTAAATATATGCTAAATTCTAGACTGCTTTTGAAAATGGAATTTGGTTTGCTATTGCTTTGCTAATCATGTACTTCAAATCCAAATTTTTTTCATTATCTGTGACACTTCTGCTATTGCTCTCTCACATTGCTAGTAGAGAGAGGTGCCTTTCTTTAGCTGCTTGATACCTGTGACAAGTAGTTCAGCAGTACTAGTTGCTTGCCCAGATCCATTGGTGGCTTGTACGGTGTATCTTCCACTGTTTGCTTCTGTCACGGTGGGGATCATCAGTTTAGCGCGGCCATCACTAAACGAGATCTGCACACCGGGCAAAGTTGCAGCAGAGAGAACCTGGCCATCCCGATACCAGCTCACCTCAGGAACTGGGAAACCTAAAGAAAAAGGAAGTCAAAAGGAGATTATGATGCTATGAAATGCCAGATTTCCAAAATTACCATAATACTCACTCATGTATACACAGTTATAGTGGAGTGTGATGGCATAGGCACAGATCTATGATTATACACCCAGTGACACAGTGGTAAAGAAATTTTCTTTTTAGAAAGGTCTTTAAAATACACAGAGCAATAGGACAACTGCACAGGCTACTGCAATTAGGAAATCACTTGTATAATGAGTGGACTCATCAAGTGCTGTTAATGTTTTGGGGTTTTGTTTCTTTTTTCTGGAGTCAGTTATGTTTGAGATTGGTGGAAAGCAATCATCTGATCTTTTGTTGTTCAAATATATTGTTTTTCTGTTGTCAAGGTCATGAGCAAGACTCTTCTGGTCAGAAGAGTTTCATATTTATCTACAGCTGTTTTTTTAGCTTTAAATGGTGATTTTAGATTCCTCATGGAAATTCTCTTCCCAGTGTGCTGCTCAGCCAAATTTATTGAGCAACTGAATACCACTTGACAGCTAATTTAAGGAAACAGTTTCAGCTCAGTCTTTCTTGTAGTCCTAGAACACCATTTATACAAAATGAAAAACCCTGCAAATTTACTTCCCATACTTCTCAGGCCAAATTACCAATTGCACTGCACAGGGGATCAGGAATGAGATCTGAGACAGAATTTACTAGAGGTGCTCTAATTTTCCTAGTTCCACTCTCTGTGGCTTGGAAAACCCCAAGACCACAGAATTCTGCTTCCTTTCTAAAGTATCCATCTTATGAACTCGTTTAATTATTTGGGGTTTTTATGTGCCAGGAATGTGACTGTGTGAGACTAAAATGAAAGAGAAGCTCAGATGTGTAGATTGAAGCTTTTACTGGTCATCTGCAGTCACATCAGGTTTGGTTAGGAAAGTTTTAAATTTTACTAATAGTTGAAAAACTGATTTTTAGATATATGTAAAATAGAAACACACAGAGAGAAAGATAATATGGCTAGTTTTAGAGATGACTAGAAAACAAAAGGGTAAAAGTCCATTTAAGCATGGTTAATTTCACAGTTTGAAATTATCAAACAACTCTAATGGGGTTGGTAACATTCAGTTTTATACTACTGGCAATTTGTGCATTATCACCATCAATATAGAGTATCCAGCAGATCCCACTACTTTCATCTAGAGTTATGTGTCTTCAACATTAGTACAAATCAGTTTCAAAATGTTTTAAGCTAGGCAACTAAATATTGTGTTGACAATAGTGAATTTCTTGAAACATTGCCAAAATGTTTTATTTTCTTGGTGCAACATCACATGGTAATTAGCAAACATGGGGGGGGAGGGGGGTGGTAGGTTGAACAAGGCCTACATTTTTAAAAAGGGAGTCTATTTTGATTTCTTAAACTGGTATGTTCAAGGGATCCAAAGTTAGAAGCCATTTTGAAAATCTGAGCCCAAATTCACATTAAAAGAAACTCAACTTCACAAATTTACTAGCACTCTGCTAGTCCTGTGCCACGCAGAAACTAAAAAGCAAGATTTACCTCAGATTATAGGTATTTTTACCTGGACTATATGGAGTAGGGACTTATTTTTATACATGCCAAATTACACTGTGATTTGAGCATTAATTATTAGGACATTTCTTTTCACTTTAAAACTGTCCTCGAGGGGTTTTGAGCTTTACTGCCAAAAAGAAGAAAATTAACCTGAAGTGACTCAACTTCACTGCTTAAGTAATTGAATTAAATGACATTGTCCTGGCAATGATGTGACAGGAGCTGCCAACCTGTGTACAATCTATGTGCTGCTTTCAACAATATGCAGAGTGTAAAGGCTGGCTTGCATTGGGTAATACCTGAAAGTAATTGGTTCAACAAAAGTTAAGCCAAGTCCTAATTAGTTCTTTATGAACAAATTCAATACTTGATCTGTACTGCAGATACATGAGGATGGGTGGAGTTCTAAAGACAGCAGCACTGCATTCTTTCTTACTAGTAATGTGCTGTCTTATGTCCCCTCAGTCACTGGTCACCCAGTAGGGCTCCCTCTGTGATGATATCCTAGCAACTCTGGTATTTACTGCATTTAATCACGGTGCCTGTGTGTGCTGCACTTTCTGAGTGCAGGGGAAAGTACTGGGTATTTTTGTCTGGTATCAAACCTGTGTGATGTGGCACTTAATTCACAGTCTGATACAACTGTACAATTCATTTGTTCCAGTTTACAGACTGCAAAATTGCACCTCAAGTGGTTGCTAGGCTCTGCTTGGTACTCTTAGATTAACTGGGCTTTGCACATTTGGATAGTGGCTTTGTATTAATAATTGACTTGTATATAAAAGGGCAATGTTATTGGAGATAAACAGAAAGTCTGAATTTTAAATTCACAATTGTTCATGACAGATAGGAAAGCCAAACAATGTAGTAGAATAAAGCTCTGTAGTCCATTATTTAGGCAATTATTTCAAGAAATAAAACCTTCCTATTTGCTATTCATTAGAAAAGCTAAATGCCAAGCCACTGTCAGATCTGTCAATCTTGGTGGGTGCTTTTGGGGCAGGAAAGATATTCCAGAATCCCACAATGCGAATAATATCAAACAGCAGATTGTCTCATATGATATTTAGGACTAAAATACAAATATGGTACATGCTATTAGAAAAATGGCTGTATCTCATCTTAGTAAGAAGTCAAGTTCCCCTCCCAAGTACTCCATATCACACAAATGAAAATACCCAAAATCACACATTGAGCCATAATATTAGCATCCTAACTTGTTCTGATTATATATCTCTGTATTCATAACAATAGTAAGTATTATAATCATCAACGGAAAGAACCTTGTCACAGAAAATTTACATCATACAGACAAGATAAGGTCAGGGCAACTAACTGAAGACTTAATGCAGACTACAGGATATGTTCAAACACCTTGTGTGAACCTTGTGTCAACCAGCATTATCCCAAGGGACCAATGGATGAACCACAGTGGACCACAGATGTCAGAGATCTTTATAGTTGGACAGATCATGTGTTTGCACCTGTCACAGAGCATCTGGGTAGTGTTTTACGGTATGTGGATCATCACATTTCTAATGCCTGTAAGACAATATAATTCCATCAGCGGGAACACATGTCATTTCTCCTTAGTCACTGCTGAGGTCAGGGTCACTTTTAGAACAGGGCGTTTGCTATTTGGTAAAGTTATTGCAGGGTTTTGCACAAGATAGGGTGTTTTAATAGTGTGTAGACTAGCAAAGTTAAATAGTCTTTAAAATTATGTGGCATCTTTAAATTGCATCAATAAATTCTATCAATCCAGCCTTGTACTACCATCATGATCCCCATACACATCTACTATCTAACAAACTAGGGTTTTTCCATCCTCTTCAGTAGCCGTGTGGACTTCGCTTTTGTGCTTTCAACCCCACTGCCAGAACTCTGGATTGAAGTAAACTCAAGGGCACTAAAGGCAGAAATACAGTTTACCCAGAGTAAGGTTCAGCACTAGGTCAATGCAAAACTAGCATCTGCCTTGCCTTTTGCACCTTGACTCCTCATTCATTCTGATCATCAACCAAACACGATTACTTTCTTTGCCTCCATATGAAGTTCCCTTACTATCATAGTATGCATTTTTTTGTATATACCTTTAATGATATTTCCCCCCCCAGTTTTGATGATTACCATACATGAGAATTAGACACCAATCTCATTGGCAGGATGACTGGTTATTGCCTGGGAAGCCTTGTAACTTTATGCAGTATGTTTCTGGCTATTGACAGCACCCCACAGTGCTGATCAGTACTAAATGATGTAGATATATATTCACATTTCAGCACTGATCTTTACCCATTCAGATCAGACTATGATCTATGAAAAGGGTTATTGTTTGTTCTAGCACAAACATTGACAAAAATAACAATAAAAAATAATTAATCCTGCAAGAATGAATCAAAACCTTACCACTAATATGAGCCTCAAAGGTTGCGGCACTACCCTCCAGTGCCACAACACTTTGTAAAGGCTGTGTAAATGTTGGTGCTTTTGTCGTCATCTTTACAGGCACTCTGAAAGTAACAAAAACATAATTAGACATCAATGGTGAAATTATTACATGCACATTTTTCTTGCTAGATTTTAGAAATATTTGTAATTATTTTTATAACAATTTACTCAGTTTTAAATCACATTGACTTGGTGAAATGCAAAGACTGTAGATTTTGACAAAATTGTATAGCAGATTACTCTTAGGGCACACTTGGCTGAGTTGGATGTGAAACATATTTAGCAAAGCTGTGATTTGGCATTGTAAGTATGCAGCAGGAGACAAAGTTCTGCTTGATTCATTGCATGACCTTGAGCAGGTCATCTAGTTTCTATTTGTCCATTAATCTCCTTTATCTAAAGAGAAAATAATCTCAATGCAAAAATTTTTTTTTACTTATTTGAAAATGTTTTGTTAGTGCAAAGCATTTGCATTGTCCAACAGGAAGACAACTAGTCACTAAGTAGCAATTGAAAAAAATGTGAAGGTCTACAATCTATTTGGCTTTTAACAGTTAAAAAGACGCCAGGAGGCTCTCTTTTAAAAGCAGTCTGTAAGTACTGAGTAATTTTACATAGAAGCATATTGGGATTAAAGATGCAGAAAAAATTCTGTTCTTTCTTAAAGAGTAACTCAGTGGAATTTTGAATATGGGAAAACAGCCACCTTCGAAATGTGAACTAGGATATAAAGTAGCCACTGACACTGATGGTTTGGACAACTGCAGATGCATGTGAAATCTGAAAGAAAAATAGTTTTCTTTCTCTTCCTATGCCACAAGATCCTACTTTTAAGTAGCACACTACCACTAGAAAAACTTCAGTATAAGGAGTATTTTATATTTGCATAAGCATTTATTTACTGATGTTGAATTGTGCAGGTTTTTAAAATGTAGCTACTGTCCTCTTAATAGTATCATACAACTATTGAAGTTACAATTTTTCTAATCTAAAAATTCCCCTGAGAGCATATCATGTCTTATTAAGCAAGCGTTTGCAGCATATTCTTTCCAAGTCAATCCCACTCACACACTGTTGTTTACTTTGGGTTTTGTGCCTGATTTTATGACAGTCCCAGGCTTAACTTCAAAATTAATGAGAAAGTGAAATCTCTTTCACTATGAGCCAAATTTATGCTACCTTTCAAAGGGATGAAAATTCTTCATGACGTCCTTCATTGAAATCAATGCCTGATGCCTACATAAAATAAGTGCATAAGGGATGGATATCGTATTGGGATTTTCAGGTGTGTTTTATTGCCTTTACTGGTTATCCAGATACTTGTTTGAGCTTGACAAAGGAACAGCCTTTTATCAAAGCTTTTCAGCTTCAAGGGTTGGGGGAAATGAGTTCCAATTAGAAAGAAATGACTAGCATTTCATCATAACACAATATTAGTTTTCTGAAAGGAAGATGAAGACAAATATCTGTCACATGTAATTCATTAAGATCTACTTCAGTTATAACTTATGCTTTGAAGCTCAGCTAAAAGATAGGGAAATAACCTTACAATATAATTAAACATTATGAAAGCATATATACATATATATATATATGTAATTTACTGACTGAGGAATAGATTGGAAATCATTTAATTAAGTAGAATTGAATTCACATGAAGTTTATACATTTCATTGTCTAGGCAAATTTCAGTGATGAAGATCTGATCTTATAAGGCTTTTTGTATAATTAGAATTGAGAGTATGCATCTGAAATGTCATGTTCCAGAAATAACCTTCCCAGCTGTGAATGACAGCAGACAAGTGTTCCAGAGCTGCCATGTAATTGATACCTTAGCAGCTGATTCCCTTAAAAAGTCATCAGCGCTTAGCTGATACCATATGCATTTTATCAGAGCTATTCTTGGAGCTTCTCAGTTTATCTCTCAGTAGCATAACCTTGGACACTCCCAGCAGAAAGGAGTTTATAAGTTAAGCATATGTTTCCATGAACTTTTAAAATCTTAATTTATGTAGTCTTTAATAATAAATATACTGGAAAAACTTTTTGCTGAGTGTTATTGAAATTTACTCCCAGAAATTCAAGACATAATCTTGCCAGAGAATTTAAGTGCTCCATGTCTATGCTCTGGAACCTATACCCCCCTGTGAGCAAATGTATAAGTAATAAATCATATCAGGATCATTAATGACTGATAAAATTCTCATTACACTAGCAGAAACATGCTACTAACCTGATTTCTCAAAGTGCCTGTTAAGAGTGGGCTAAGCCCAACGAAATCTTCTTGAACGACGTCCTTATCCAGAGTAAGATTTTTTTAGACAATCCCAGCATGAGAATTGTAGAGCCTCTAATCATAAAAACAAAACTACACGGTCTTGACAGTGTAGTTTTGTTTTTTTGCAATCCCTACACCCGAGGCGAGGCGGGGAATGCACGACTGCTCAGAAGTGCTAACATAGTTGTTTTGCCTTATATACCCCAGCTCTGCTGATGGCTCTGCCTCATCACGTCAGTGCCAGTTCTGATTGGTTTCCTAAAAGAAAGTATGCTGTGAGAGGGAATCCATTCTGTGTAACCATACACCACCTGTTGATTTGATTGACAACGCTAATTTTGGAAGCACAAAAGAGATTCACTGAGGAAACATCATCTGTTCCAAAGATTTTGATTTATACTTCAAGTTGGTTTATAACATGCAGTTTACAAGCTGTTGCAAATTTCCTAACTCATAAGCACAAGACAAAGAAAGTAATAAAGAAGTTTTATCAGAGGACACAGACAAGTCAGAAGTAGTCTTATCAGACTACTGAGATTCAGCCTTACTTTCTTTCATTATAAAACATCCAAGAAGCTACCAAATGCATCTGTCAGTCACCACACTAAATAAGTAAGCTGAGCTCAGACATGTGACTGCACATTATTAGAATACACTATTTATTTTTTCCATAACTTTGAATTCTAAAATTATATTTGGTAATATATAGATTTGGTGCTCTGGGGTTTTTTTGTTTCCTTCACAATTTTTCTGTTCGATGTTCCAAGCAGCTAAACTTAAAAAACAATAGCATACAAAGTGCAGAAATATGAATTCTATGAAAGTAAATTAACATAGAAAACTACTGTAATTTCTAAAAAATCAGATTTTAAGTCTAATGGCTTTTTTCTAGACATGTGGAGGCCTTGTTCAGACCACAGATTTAATCATCCATGGAACAGTATATTAGTTTGTAAACCTCCACTAGACCAGCTTTGTCAGTCTACGCAGCTAATTGTACCACTAGAATGGTTGCCTCTGAGAGGTCAGAGCTAGAAGACTACTCTTATCTATAGCTGGAATGTTTTGCCACAACACCTTATCTGCCTGCTTCCATTGTTGCCTTCTTAGTAAAAAATTCCTTTTCCTTCCCTATGAAGTGGAATATATATATAACATATCTAGCAAGCTCTTTAAGCACAAAACTGGCTCATAAGACTACTTATGTGCTTAAAGTCAAGCATGTGCTTAGGTGTTTTGGTAAATAGAGGACTTCACTCTGCTGTTACCAAGACCCACATTGAAAAGGATCTTCCAGGGGATACCTGGAGAAGTAAACACAGGCTGAACTTTTGTAATATCAGCTGCTGTTGTGTTTGAAAACAACCTGAAGGAAACCTCCAGCAGGAGCTGCAGAAGATGCCAAGGAGAAAGAATACCACCACTACAATTTCTGCAATGGGGTATTATACTGTAGATTGCAGATCTGAAAGAAAAAAGAAAGGACATATTGCTGTGATCTCCTAAAATAACTTGAGAAATTTGATCTGCCCTTTAATTTATCCATCCCATAAGCTGTCAACTTTATGGCTACTCTTGGCATGCAGCAATAACAACAGCAGCAGAAACTGGAGGAATAGTCTCTACAATGGTACTATCTGGATTCTCACAGAGGTTGAAGTCAAAGTACTATGGCTTGTTTTCAACTTTATGTTGCAAATAGATGTAACGGTCTAATCTCTCTGTGTAAGTCTCAGTATGATAACAAATGCAACTTTACGCATTAGTGGGGAGGACATGTTTGCTTCTATTAA
Organism: Aegotheles bennettii; assembly: GCA_013398125.1. Lineage (NCBI taxonomy): Eukaryota > Metazoa > Chordata > Aves > Caprimulgiformes > Aegothelidae > Aegotheles > Aegotheles bennettii. The sequence continues at coordinate 127,225 of VZRW01000368.1, forward strand.
AAGATACAAAATTTACAAAGAAATCTGTGTAAAGGGTATCTAATTTCTAACTCTAAATAGTGACTTGCTAAATTAGCAGATGGCTGCTTTTCTCTGTAGTTGAACACTTAAATATTCAGTGAAAAATCAGATTTGGGCAAAGTACACAGGCTAGTATCTGCAAACTTAACAAACACAGCCAGCTTAATGATGATGTCTAAGTCAAATAAACAATGAAAAATTTATTAAAGTGATAATTTCTAAATGACAAAAATGTGCAAACTGTCACTTTTGAATTTATGAGGTGGTCAGAAGTTCAAATATTTCTATTTCAATTAAGTCAACAACAATTAATGACAATAATAGAAAGTTACAAGAAATAAATATTGCTGCATTCAAATATATAAAATATGTTGTATTTTTAAAACAAATTCCTTCCCATTTTTTTGGAAGTTTTGTATTTGTTTTTCACCACTATTAAATCTATTTCCATTCCAATAGTTTGTACCTTCTCAACTTTTTGCTTTTGCTGGTGAATTCAGAAATGAAATTGAACAGTGAAATTTTTCTCTTATGTTCTCAAGGAGATACAAAATATTTATATAACTTACCTTCTGTTAAAAGAATGACTATCAGCCCAGTATGATTTCTACATTTTTAGTGTCACATAGTGTATCCACAATAAAAAGCAAAAGGATTACTTGTCTTATTATTGTGTAGCAAAGACACTGCTGATAAAAATTACATTATTTCTTTGCTCCAGCGGCAAACAGAAGTCACATCCAGATAATGACAAAGAAAACCTCAGCATTTGCTTCAGTCTGCTATTGTTTTAAGTATAAACTATACATTGCCAATGTAACTATAGTATACGTACACATTGTAGGCCAATAATGCATTTTAAAAATAGCAGGTAATTGTCAACACAATGAAACATTGTGGTGTGGATGTCAATGAACCTCTTTGTATGTGATTCACTTTGATTCATTATAATAATCCTATTGACTTGATGAGTTTAGCTTCACAAAAAGAATTACTACTTTAGTAGGCCAACATGATGATGTCTTGAAAGATGAAGACTCAAGTCAGAACTTCAAGATAAAATCATTCTTTCTTGAACGTTGAAAGTGTCAAACTGCTGCTCAGGCAAGTTTTCAGTGTGCTTTTTTGGAGTGGAATTTCCTAATTGTTTTTTTTTTAAATCACCTTTACTTTTCTTCATCAATTTACAGACAGTAGTAGCGTACTACGTGCTGCAGCTGCACAGCAAATATAGCATAAACCATACTATCTTTCCTAGTCCTTCAATCTATCTACACATGCTAATTCACAAGCTGCACAAAAAGAATTACTATCTTTCCCATTTCCTTCTCTATTTCCATTTCCCTCACCCCCTTCAATCTTTGTCCTGTTCTTTCCTATACAATGTCTGTTTATCTCCTTTCACATAGTATTTCCATTTCGCTCTGCCCCCAAACCAAATATGCAGCACCAAGGGAGTCATGAAATAAATCATTTGGTCACTTTAAATTAAACTTCTCACTGATAAGATGCTGTCCTAAATCCTTACAGAACTGCCAAAACACAAGCTGAAATTTTTTTAGATATTATATCATTCCTGAATTTCCATTTTTCTCAAGTCTACTTTTGGGGAAAAAAAAAACAAAAACAAAAAACCAACACAACTTTCCCTCCTTCCACTCACCTTTTCTTTAAACTTAGAAATAAATAAAAAAATTATGTTAAAACTGTTAAACAATTAAATCCTGATCTGAAATCAAAACGCATTTCCATCACCTTCATCAACTCCCCTTGCCTGCAAATGCCATCAACAGTACTTCGTAATGACACCTTTAGAACCTTAAAGACTATAAAATGCATTCTATTCACGAGAACATCCACAGTTGTGTGATGCAACTGGCTTCTGAAAAGCTGCAGCATTTTCAGATGTTAATGTTTCTTATCTGAGCTATTGTTACTGATTATGTAAGATATACTAATCTTTTTCAATATAAACCAAAACCTGCTTGCAAAAAATTGTTTTACTTGTTACTGAAGAAGATACAGCCAGTTGCTCCCAAAGCAGAAAAGGCATTAAGCAATTTTTGAAACTACTTCAGCTATTTCACATGTGAACAACTTACTAGAAACTGTGACCAGATTTGAGTGGGTATGGAATAATTATTAGGGTCCATATTGACCAATTTCATGATAGTTGTCACTCATATAATCTCCTCGGAAATGTCTAAGGAGAAGACTTACAGATATCACTTCTCCCAAATTTTCCTTGTATATTATTTCTTTACATATAATCCCCACACATTTACATATGTGTAACAAGGAAGGAATAAAAACATTACTTACCCTGTATAAAGACTATATTTATGAACTGTTCCACTTCCTTCCACAAAACAATAATTAAAATCATAATACTGGGGACAAAATTTAACTAACATATAGATAGTCCTTAGAATTCAATAGATACATAAATCCTGTCAAATTTAGCAGACCTTTTAACAAATTTGTGGGCATCGATGATTTAGAAAATGAAAAGACACAAACACACTTACCATGTTTCATAACAGATCCATTCCCTGGGAAAACCTGAAGCAATAGCAGTGTTCCTCAACAGCAAAATAAGGTTGTGGGGTTTTTTGTTTCTGTTTATAAACACTATTTTCTACTATTTTGTAAGAAAATCATAGGTAAGAACAGATACACAGATTTCTGTTTTGCCCCATGTATTTAGAAAAATATTAACACTCTTCTTTAAAGTCACGTTTTGTGAATCACGAGGGACAAAAGCCCACCTCAAATATTAAAGTTTAAGTTGTTCTTACAGGTTGACAGTCAAGAGGAAAAGCAAGAATCCAATACCTTAGATCTGCTGAGGAATCAAGATCAGCAGGCACTGAATTCTACACTTTCATTTTTATAGAACAGGTTTTTAAATAGGAACTCTTATATGCCATAGTTACGGATTCCAGCTGATAAAAGAACATGCATTTTAGGTTTTTCAAAACTTTGGGGGGAACATCTGATATGTACTTTGTTCAGTCGTCTGAACACAGCTGTAGTTAGAAACACACTATCTTCTGTGAAATCTTTAAATCTAAACATGTATAAAGGAGGGGCTTAGTATTCAGAAAGGTAATTGTATGGAATCCACAAGATATTTTATATTTGTCTCCATTCGATTTTGAAAAAAAAAACTGTTTGAGAGAGACAGAGGTTAAATAAGCAGAGCAAAAATACAGTAGCTGAAGACTGAGGTTTGTGTGCATATACACAGAGCCTTGAGACTCTTTTATGGGCAGGATGCCACTGACATTTCCATAACATCAAGCAAGTGATTTATGTGATCAGGTGAAGACATGTACACAATATTTTTTTCATCTCATTTCCTCTCTATGCCTATACTTTAATTTGGAAGTAAATTTAAGTTTCTAACACTCAACATGCCTCTTGTTGAAGACAAATGTTTAGTGTTCTGGTATTATGATTTAAGCAGCTCTCAAAAACATTATTTCAGTCCCATGCAAAGTGGAAAAGACACCTAGACTCTGAATTCAGGAGATGGAGTGGTATGGATTAGATCCAGTGGGATGAATTGGAACTGGCTGAGTGGCAGATTCCAGAGGGTCATGATCAATGGTACAGAGTGTATAGTTGGAGGCCTGTCACTAGTGGTGTTCCACACTGGAACAGGTTGCCCAGGGAGGTTGTGAAGTCTCCCTCACTGGAGATATTCAAGAACTGTCTGGATGCAATCCTGTGCCATCTGCTCTAGAATGACCCTGTGTGGACAGAGAGGTTGGACCAGATGACCCACTGTGGGCCTTTCCAACCTTACTGGTTCTGTGATCCTGAGACACAAGTATATAATAACTGCCCTACAATCCAATAGATTGAATTTCAGTTCAGGTTTTCTTTGTACCTTGAATGGATTCTTGAGGAATTTTATCATTGGAAAGTCCTTGGCTAAACTAAGGATGTGCTTTGAAACTAGCCTGGGTATCACTTCATAGTTCACTCTCTTGGACTGTAATGGCACGCATCAACTGGAAATGGACTGCTTTGTCACAGTAATCCAGTCCTGAAAGCAGAAGCAAGATAGCAGAAGACTTCTCCATTATGCTTCCTTAAAGAGATTCTTCCCTGACGACATTCTTGGTATTAAGCATGCATTAGATAAGGTTTGCTATCATTAGTAATCACTTCTTCTATTCCAAGCTTCCTTGAAATGTCTCAGAGCTGTTAGAAATAAGGTAATGAACACTGTATTTAATAAAATGGAGAATTCTGTATTTACAAACTCGTTTTAAGTCCTCGTTCATTTGTGTCTGAATTCTCTATTTAAGATAGTGGGAAGAAGCATTGATGGAATTTGTAGAAAAATAAAACTGGGTACTGATGAATCACTAAGGAGATCTGTAATTTTAAGGGCTAATGTCTCTTTTTTCGATCATCCTCTTCTGTTAGATTTGTCCAACAAACCAGAATAAAACCACAGGAAATTAGAAATCACTGTCTAATATATGCTGTGCACAGGTGAATTTTATTGATTTATAAAGAAACTAAATACAAATTGTAACCTAGATATAAATCAAATAGCAGTCAAAGATTCATCATCTCCTCATCCATGGCCAATATCTACTAATGGACACAGTAAACAACATGAACACCCTCATGAATCAGGCATCTTGCAGTTTAGTATGTCTTCTGATCCTCTGCAGCAGGCATGACAAGAACCGGATCATGTTCCAAATTGAAGCTAATCTCTTGCAATGTCTCAAGTTCAAGATACACTCCTTGAAGCCAGAGTTTCTCTTTAAACCTGTTTTAAAAAGATCCTTTAATATTGCCAGTGTTTTTTAATGGTGGCAGCTGCTATATTCCCTTTCATAAGCAACACTGGGGTGGTTGACAGACTGTTTTCTGTGATCTTGAGAGAATATGGGATTAGAGATCAAATAAAGAGTGATTCCAGACAGAACATAAAAATCCTAAAACTCATCTTAATGACAGTAACAAATACCCAAAAAGCACTTTAGTTATAAGGAACAAAAGAGATGAGAAAAATTAGAAGAAATTTGACCTTCCTGTGTGATCTACATGTTTGACTCATACTGAACTCTCTATGTGCTCTAAGTAAAATTAACATGAGCTTGTATTTGATTTTTTCACTTTGGACTATCTGTCATCTCACAGCACTATTGACAAAACTGAACAAAATATATAATGCTTGATGAGCTGGACATGAGAAAAAGCATGCAGGAAGCTTATAAAATCATAGAATCTCTCTGGTTGGAGATGACCTTCAAGATCATCAAGGCCAACCATCAACCCAGGACTGCCAAGTCCACCACTAAATGCCCCCAAGGGCCACATCCAAATGTTTTTGGAATACCTCCAGGGACGGTGACTTCACCACTTCCCTGGGTGGCCTGTTCCAATGCCTGACCACCCTTTCCATAAAAAAAAAAAAATAATAACCAGCCTGAACTTCCTCTGGTGCAACTTGAAGCCATTCCATCTTGTTCTATCACTCAGCACTTGGGAGAAGAGACTAACCACCCCCTCTCTCTAACCTCCTTTAAGGTAGTTCAACGAAAGCAGGAAGGCCTCCCCTGAGCCTCCTCTTCTCCAGACTAAACCACCCCAGTTCCCTCAGCCATTCCTCATAAGACCTGTGCTCCAGGCCCTTCACCAGCTTAGTTGCACTTCTCTGGACCTGCTCCAGCACCTCAATGTCCTTCTTGTAGCGAGGGGCCCAGAACTGAACGCAGTATTCCAGTTGTGGCCTCACCAGTGCAGAGTACAGGGGGACAATCACTTCCCTAGTCCTGCTGGCCATGCTACATCTGATACAGGCCAGGATACTGTTGGCCACACTGCTGACTCTTGCTCAGCCAGCTGTCTACCAGCACCCCTAGATCCCTTTCTGCCAGGCAGCTCTCCAACCACTCTTCCCCAGCCTGTACCTTCGCATGGGGTTGTTATGATGAAATAAGAACAGCTTTTGAATCAATATATGCAATAATTTTCCTTTACTTTTACATGTTGCTAAATCTAGATAGACAAGCCTCAGGAACTTAAAGACAAAAGAACACTGCTCTTTTTTTTTTTTTTCCTATGGCTTTTTGCCATAGAATTGACTATGTATGAAATTTCTGAAACATTCAGACACTTTTAGGTAACAAATGCATTTTTACGTGACCAGCGTAGACGTAGTATTTTGAGCAGACTGTGAAAGACTAGCCTGACAGCAATCCCACAGATTCTCAATGATACGTTCGATAGACCTTCTAGAAAGAGAGCTATTTTACTGTATCATCATGAAACCAGCTTTTCATCATAAAACAGTGCTGCCAATAGACATTATCAATAAAATTGTTCAGGTATTTTCTATTGAAAACCTCTGACAGGATGCTTATGTATACAATTTCTTCCTAACACCCACTTATATCCCTTACATTTCCATTGAAACAGCGAACTAATAATAAAGTAAACCAGATTAGTAGTGGTCAAAGGGTATAAAAACTCTCTCATCCTTGAATATATTACACAAAGGACAGGCAAGACAGGCACTTCTAGCACCATAAAATACACTAGGCTGTCAGAGTTTAAATTCAGGAGGCAAGACTTAACCTTGTCACCACAAGAACTATCGACTTCATATATCTCATTTAATCTTCTGAAATTGCACATTTATCATCTTTAATCAGTTAATGAACAATGACTGTTCCTGTACTGTTAGGAATACTACTTTTTCTAAATAAAATACTTACCTAGTAGAAAATTTTGTTTACACATTCTTTTATGGAAACCTCATGTTCATGTAGTTGTATCAATTTGAACTTCTGGAATACTTTGTATCTTTGAGCTGTTCAATCTTACATTAATATCTAGATTGAGATACCTAGATTTTAAAAAACTGTTTTACTAAACTGAATACCTTATTACACAAACTCCATTTTCTATTGTATTACGTCTTTTATATAACAGAATTACAGATCTTCTGATGAAGAATTAAGTGTAAAAGGCAGTCACACATTAGGAACTTTATTTACATTATGCACAAATTCATAGGATGAATAGAAAGAGTGTTTGGTGTGTGTTTTGTAAATTAAGGTCCTTGCAATTATTGGAGCATTACAAGTTGTAACACAGAGTAAGCTACAAGTTACCTTACTGAACGATGTCTAGCCACTGGCCTTTGATCTCACACACAGTGTGTACTCTGGGCTTGTACTAGCCGAGTTGTGGTGACATTCACTTCTTCTGAAAAGTATCCATCTTCCCATTCTGATTTAGCCTGAGTTACAGTGAAAATTTCTGGGTTTTTATTTTTCTCTGAAACAAAACACGTACATTAGTAAGTGGAAACAAGGTGCTCATTTAATATGGCAACAACATGACTAAAAGAACGCAGCTGGCAGGATAAATCACCTATCACTGTTACAAAAGCAGAACAGTGTGCCTTTCCAATTTCATTGCTGGCAACACAAACATATTTCCCAGTATCAGCAAGGCCTACATTTCTTTTTGAGAGGTAATAGGTATCTCGTAATTTCTCAACCTGTAAAACAATAGAACACATATAGGAGATTATTAGTAACATAAAGCAAACTATATTATCTTTCTCACAATAAATATTTCAAGAATATTAGAACATACACTGAAGTCTCCAGATACCACTTGGATACCATCTTTCATCCAGCAGACACGTGGTTTGGGCTTTCCATGTATAGTGCAATGCAGGATTAAATCTTCTCCTTCTTGTAGAGTTGTATGTCCAAATTTTTGTATGAAGTTTGGTTGTTTTCCTTGTACTGAAAACAGAATTATCCACTGTATTTTAAAAGGCACAACTAAAGCAACTAAAGAAAAAAAATCCATTCTCGTAACTGTAAGTTCACCATATTGTATGATAAATAGAGCTTTTATTTATGTCTGGAATTCATGATAAGTTGTTTGCACGACAGTTAGTAGCAGGCATCCTTTGTCTACATAATTTCAATTTTCTTGAAACACATGGATATTAAGCAGCCAAGAATTTCATGCATTTGCGTAGTGATATTAGTTCCATGGTAATGCTAAAGAATCGTGTTCTTTGTGTAGGTAGTAGGCAAGTCTATGTGGATTACTGTGTTTCAGTGAAGGTGGAAGAGTAAGTATTCCCCATAAATTTAAAGTGACAAAGTCCAGAGAGCAAACTTCTGCATTTAGTGGATTGTTGTGTATCACACTCTTTTTTTCATTTTTTCCTATACTTCTAGTAAAAAAAATGTAAAAAAAAAATAAAAAAGATCTATAAATATTTGCAATGTTGAAAGCCAGATTGTGGTCTCTGTACCACTTCAATCAAGATCATTATTTTGGCCATCATTAATACTGAAACCACATATGACCAGATCATCCAGTACAAACCTGATTCAGATCAAAGATGGGTAAATAATTGCATTTCTATTGCAATAACCAGAGCACACAAGACTGAGTTTGTGCTGACTTCATGCCAGCTGTGGTGGACAGATGAGCCAGTACAAGGCCTGGCTAATACAAATTAACCCATCAAAATTGTTTGAATAAATTTCAATCATCAGAGTCAGTTTGTACTGAACAAAGCACTGCTTCATGTGACATATAACTTAATGATGTGTAAAGCTGGATTCACTGGATCACTGTACTACTACTTAAGGTTCGACTTACATTCCATCTCCAGAGCCACAGTAAAAAAGATGACAACTTCAGAACGTTGACTAAGTATTCTTGACACAGAGAATCCAAATCAGCAGAAGTTAACATGTAAGAAGCACACACAAAGACATATACTACAACAAAAATGAACATTTTGCAACCCTATCCCATAGAGAATATCTTCTTGTTGTTCATTACTATAAATTGTACTATGTGTCCTGTGTCCCCAGCATTAAACTGTGACAGTGTCCATAACATTTTACAAAAGTAAGCACCAGCCTTCTCAGAAACTTAAAGTTACTGAAATGTGTGACAAATAACAGAGCCTGAAACTGCTCTCAACAATGTCAGCACTACTCCACTGTTTTAGGATGAAAATTTTTTCTTTATGCTATTGTGAAACAAAAATCAAAGTATCTCAAAAAAGGTGTCCAGCAACTTCTAAACCCAAATGTATCGAGCCCATGGTTATTTTTGCCAAATGTGGGACTGTCAGCGTGGTGAGGCAGACATTTTCACCTGCTTGGGTGAGCTCTTACTTGCAATAAGATTTCAAGCTTAGCCGCTTTTACATTCTTCCCATGTACTGTAGAACTGAGGTCACAATATAGAACAGACGTATATGAGTTTTACTCTTTAATACTTGTTCTAATCTAAGGTCTGCATTAGCCAGTCCCAGCAGCTCAAACAGTTCAGTTCTTAGCTGTTGAAAGTTAGCATGTGCAAGCTGCCACCACCATTGCATTGCATGCAACTGCAGCACAGAAATTTGGGACCTGCAGCCTCACTTCAAGAGAACCAAGCTTACACCCCTGCCTCCTCTTTTCAGGCAGCTGGCAATAAGTCACAAACCGTGCATGATTAGCTTGTATTCCAGTAGAAAACATTAAGCCAGCATCAGCCGCTCCTTGTGATATTTTTGGCTGGGTTTCATTACTTACACAGTTTCTATTACCTTGTGAAGTCAGGCTGCATCTCATACCAGGATGGTTTTTACCATTAAAAAAAAAAAAATCTAGGTGGAATGGTGATAATGATCAGATCCCATCTTGATTTTGTATCAGTAAGTCAGCAGAACATAAAACCTAAAATGATCAGTTTCTAGAAAGCAACGGGAAAGTATTTGCAGAGAAAACCACAAAGTCAGAAAGGGACAGTTACTACAACTTTATAAGGCACAGTCTAGGACTCAACAGGGACACAAAAGTCTGCTGTAAAAGTTCATCCTCTGACAGCAACCTTCAAAATAGATGGTTATATTTCATCAATGGTTTTCCCATGATATTGTAATGAAACGTCAGAATAAGCTAAGACAACTTGATTAAAAACAATTTCTTGGCTGGACATCCCATGAACCACAAACATAAGAAGGAGCACACCTTTTTTCCTGCATTATGGAGGGAAAACATTTCGGGTAGTCAGTGGTACTGAAATCCTACTCTGAAGGCTTCAGGTAAGAAAGTTGTCAAATACTAAATATTACTTAAGTTATTTGTAGGAACTAGTAGAGTTCTGATACAAACTAGGGAACCAGCAACAAAAACTCAGCAGTGTGGAGCAATGCAAAAACTGCAGGTGGAGACATCACTTGCACCTGGCTTTATCACAGTTTTCACCCTTGCCAAAGTCTCTCACACACAGATAGTACCAGGTCAAGCCAAATTGTTTTCAGCAGTTGTTTTCCATTACTTTGCCTCACAGTTAATCTTTTTACTGTGGGCATATATTTTCTAATTTCTGATGTCTTGAAAGATCCATAATCCAGAGCTCCAGCCTCCTTGAATACCATAGTACCTCCTTGAATACCTCATTACGGGAAGTCTGAGCAGTAATTTTTAAAGACACAGCTCCTCAGAGTCACAAAAGATATATACACACAAAAATTACCAGCTTACCCTAGCAAAGTCTCCAAAGGTCCAGAAATAGGCATACCTTACCAGTCATTTTAGAGGAAGCCACCTTCTCCATTGCAGCTCCAGCCACATCTGATCCAAAGCCACCAGGGGAATGCCTCATCCTCCCTTTCCCTACTGACTCACACCCGGGCCCTCAGATAGGCTGCTTCTTTTGAAAAATGACAATAATTAATCCCTTTCCCCTCAAAACTTATGCACCCTTGTGTAAATACCCCCCCACACAACTCCACATCTTGTAGTCAGGCCATCTCATTCACCACTTTCTTTCTTAATGGGCATCTGCACAGGGGAAAGGAGGAAAGGGGGTTAGGTTAGTAATACGCTTAAGTCTAATTGTTGTAAGGCTAGAGACATTGAGATTTAGATCTGCTCTTTAAGAGAGCATTCGGGAAGATATATACATTCTGAAGTCTTAAAGTAACTACAGGTTCTAAACTGTGATGGAGGGAACTCAGCACTGAGAGTAGCAGAAGGAGAACAACACAAAACACCTAGATGTAGTCCCAGCTTCTACAGTATGGTTAAAAGGAGGAAGTGAAGCTTGCAAAACATGAACAATATATATTAAAAAAAAAAAGAGGAGGAAATATTATGTTGAAATTCTTGCTGAAATAATGGGTGTGGTTTTCCCTGGGCATTGATTAGAGTCCTTAAATAAAGAGTATTTAACCCCAGACTGCCAACACAGCACTAATCAGCATTGATTACACCTTTGTTTACAAAGCAAAGCATTCAAGCCAGGAGACTTCCACTATCCTGCTGTGTATCTGGTATCTCTAATCTCTCTCTTTTAAAAAAATCTTGATTCTTGCAGCAATTAAAAATGTGGTTGGTACCCACATACCCATTAAAAACTGTGCATTTAAAACTATTTTTGATTTAAAGTAGACATAATACTATACTCATGAAATCAAGTTTTGTCAATCTAAAATTCACAGAAATGTTCAAATTCTCAGAGGAATGATTTAATAAACAAAGAGATTATGTATTTCTACAATGTTTTAAGTCCTACAGACGTGCTAAGGCAATTTCTGATCTTATAATTATGAAATGCAAAAAGGTGTAATATCTGACTATGCAAAAATTACAACATTCTCACAAGAGACAAGGTGTTTGTTTTGACCTTTTGTTATTTCAGTCTGTTATATGGCAATAGCATGAATGCCATATTTGTGTGTACTATTGAAAAAAAGTGTACTTGGATTCAAAAAGTTGAATACATTTGCATCAAACTTTCTCTTCACAAGTCAGACTTGAAAGATCTTACTTAACATTTTCATAGGAACTGAATTCCAGGATTTAATCCAGTAGCAGGAAGCTTACTTTTAACAGATAATATGTTTGAGTAATAATGAAAGTGGGTGCATTGGCAGAGGAGTAGACCATGAGTCACTTCAGCTGCTTTTGAACAAAATAGCAAAACAGGCTCACTTTCCTTAGCAAGGCAGCTGGCTTCCCTGAGTGACAGGTAATCTACTGGGATCCTCCATATAAGCTCTAGACCCATATAATTTTGATCAAGGTATACAAAGATCTCTGAATTAACCTACCCTTCCTCAGTGGAATAATTTTGTTTTGTCTCGGCATAATTGGAGAAAAGTTCACCCTTGATATCTTTTTTCTGTGAGGCTCTGTTGGAATCTTGGCTACCTTATTTGTCAGTTACCACAGACACTCATCGTTCAATCTGGAAAATGAGTGTTAAGCTCACTGAGTGTGGCATTTCACCACCATTCTGCTTTTGTAGTTTTTTGGGCAGAGGGCAGCTTTCCTTAAGTGACTTTCTAAATAGAAGTGGCTTACAAATGTCCCCCAGACAATAAAATTAAGGATGGGTTCTGTTTCAACACCACATCGTAGCAGCAAACAGTGACAGAGGCATCATGCTTATACAGCTTTCTCATCTGGAAGGCTTTCCTGAAGCATATAATCCTAAATCAAGTCTCAGATAGCAATGCCTTGAAAAAGTCCTTAAGATAAACTACATTTATGTCTTGTTAAGTACATGAACTACCAATAGTACTTTCAAAATATGATGAAAAAAGATTAAAATAGATAAGGAAAATACAAACTTTAGCAACAGGGGTAATTTCATGAACTATTTAAACCATAACTCAGAAGAAAAAAAAATAAGCATTGTATTGATTTTAGATGTTTTTCTGCTAAGGAGGCAAAACATAAGTATATTCAATTAGACACATGCAGCACAATACATACTCAGAATTTTACTAAGGGCAGAACATGTTTGTTCATCGGCATGTGCAGCACAGATTTGTAAATGTTTTAATAAAATCTGCTCTCTCTGAGGCTTCTCTAACTTCTCCCCTCTTAGAGGAAAGATGACAGTCCTCTTTGTTACACTTGGAACTGGAAGCATAAGCCAAATGTGGACTAGGTGATCTCCAGAAGCCCCTTCCACTCCCTACCATTCTGTGATTCTGTTATGAACAGGATAAAGTTATCAAGCACTGGCAGGTCCTACAGCATGTAGGAGAGGCATTTTGGTTTGTTCTTACCACAATATTGCGTAATGTACCGTTTATACAAGTCAACTTGCTCATATAGGCTTTTTGCTGTATGTTTATAACAACAATACATAAAGTCACAAGGGCACAAAAACACTAAACTGAATTTTACTTTTATGAAAATTGAAACATTCAAAATCATACCAGTTATTTAAAATAGTTTTATTATGAAATGTAAAGTACAATCTAGGAAAATAGGTGATTCTAATACCTGAGAGAATTCTTATGAATCAATGTTTTTGGGAGATGACTGAACTTAGAAAGTTGTTCATTAAGGCTAATACCAATTTTAGTTAGAATTTAATTTGTTCCCCTCTTTGGTAACCACCTCCTCCTCCTGCTCCCTCTCGTATTGCTGTGAGGTTATGTTCCCTTGAGAACTACTCCTGTTTCAAAGTTACAGGAATTTTAATGAAGTTGCAGTCACTGGGCCAAAATATCTAAATGTCAGTTTTCAATCTCACTGCCTCCCAGCAACTTGTAATATATATTCTGCTCATAGTATGCTACACACAGCAAAAGACTTACTTCATTTCAGCAAATTATGTAAGAGAAAGTAAATATTTCCTCTATATATATTTTCCACACCAATGCAGTTGTAATACAAAAGCCGCAAATCAAAGATGCAGGAAAAAATCATGTAGTTGTCAATTGTTTCTACTGTACAATTATAAAAAGTAGTGGAGCTAAAGAATGAAGCCACATTTGAGGATTCATAAATGAAATATTCCGCTGGCACAGTTATATCACTGTTATCAAATATTTAAACAAATTACTATAATAAAATATTTGTGGTTGTCCTTGTCAAGAAGGAAATGCAATATGTAGGTGAAGTAAGTTCTGGTTTGGATTTACTGCTTTGAAGCTATAGGAGAATTTTTTTGACTGAAATAAAACTCTTTTTGGTGTAAAGACACTTGAGTATTTTCCAAATTTGCTTGATTCTGTTTGAAATCAGTGTTTTAAACATTTTCAAATATGTACAAATGCTCACTTCAAAAACTATTATCTTTCTTGTTTTATATTAACAATTTAGTAGATTATTAGAAATATTTGTATCCTCAATTTTATAAGAAGGCAGAGAAAGTATCACAAGCACTTATCTAAGCAGATTCATATGTTGGAACATCTCATTTTATAAACATTTGGGATTTTTAGTCTACTGTATGCTAGGTGCCACTTACACAAATCCTGATTATTCTGGGTCAAATCTTTGTAGTGCAGATGACTACAACCCTTTTGGAACTACTGCAGTTTTCGTTTTTGAAGACTATCTGCTGGGCTAAGACAGATTCAAGTCTGATCTATGCCAGAGCAATCACAGAAGGTATGATTTCATTAATAAGAAGCTTTATCCTACAAATAGTTGGATTTTTTTAAGTATATGAGAAAATTGTGGTCGGAAATAATACATTCAATGTTCAAAAAACATTCCAACACCCTCCACATCCCCTCCCAAAGAAAGACATATCATAAAATATACGTCGATCTGAGCACTCTATTGTTATCTTGACATTTAATACCTATAACCATTAAAACAAATGTTGGCGTTACAAAGTGTTTGAAACAGTTTTCATGTATTAAACATCAAGATAAACACTTTGTAACGCCAACATTTGGCAGAAAGCAAGGCTGCCTCAAAATCTAGAAAATATTTGTAAATTTCTATCTCAACATCACTATAAGAAAGGAAAATGAGCACATAATACTGGTATTAAATAAACAGGCAATATATCAAGTGTGACATAAAAGTGGTTTGATACAGATTGTGAAAGATGCAGTGTAAGAAAATAAATTTAATGTTGTCTTAGCATGTGAGAATTAAGTCCAGTGCAGTCAATATAGTACTTACTTTATGAATAGCCAGTACACTACTGATATGCTAATATAAATGACAGACAGCATTATCCAGTCTATTCTTGTAATAAGTGGCCTGTTACCTTTCACGTGGAGAATGGCACTTGATGAGATAGTGCCGTTCAAATTTTTAGCCCGAACAACATAGAGGCCAGCATCTTTATCACACACCTTCTGAATGAACAAAGTATGCTTTGTCTCCTTGTGTAAAAGCTTTAAGCGCTCATCTGCAGTCAGTTTCTGTCCCTTCTTGTACCTGAAGCAGAGAGTCAGTTTTCAAGTCAGATTTATACCACTGTACACCAAGCAGAACTTTGTAAATACAGACAACCTCTGTAACACTACATTGATAGCAAGAGATAGAGCTCACTTCTGAGCTCTCATTCCTCAGTTTTAAAGTTATATGTACGTACGATGAATGTTTAAACAATTAAAAAATAAATTAAAAATTAAATTCAAAATTCAAATTGCTGGATAATACATTCTTAATACTAGAAAATGAGGTTCTAAAAGTGGTTTTCGGTGGACAAATCAGTTATCTCATATTAGAGAGAGTGGCTTGGGCACTCAGTTTTGTGCTGAAATATTTTTGCTAGTAAGTTGTTGAGTCAATCCACATTCAGCTCATAAATGGGCTCTTAAGATGCATAAACAGCATACAAACTTTTTGAACTTGTGTCTTTAGTATAAAGAACAGTCATTTACTTATTTCACATCATCAGACAGGATAGAACAATGCAGCAAAGAGTTATTTCAGAGAACTGGTGTCATATTCTAACACTTGAGGATCTATCACCATGTCCTGATTACATATTAGAAGTGAGGGGAAATTCTGGCTCTTCTTGCCTCATGATATTTCAGTATAAGCTACATTTAACCCAACACATAGGAATTTTTTTCCACATGTATGCCCAATAAAATATCTACATCAGTACAAAATATATAATATTGTTGAATTTTTAATTACAAAACCCCACATTTTTCTTTTTTCATAAATTTATAATTTGCAAAATGCTTTCAGTTGAATCGTATTATATGAGGACCACATATCAACAGTGTATATATATATTTAGCTGAATTAATGCTTTCTTCAATAAAACTGAAGGTACCTCTTGTTTCACCAACAATACTCCTCAAAGTGTAGAATACTGGGATTTAAAACAAAGTAACTTTATTGATATCGACACAGTATAGCAGCAAGTTTGCAACATCCAGTATTTTTCTCAGTGCCACAGAAAAGAATTCAGTTTACTAAAAGCTTATAGTTTGCCTATTTCTTTACATGTGTAATTATAATCTTAACATCAAAATGTTTTCAGTAAGAGGCATATCTAATTTTAATACATCAAAAGAAAGGCCTCCATTGTGAAAGTCTAATGGATTGAGTAGAAAAATGGCAAATAATGCAAAATTTTAGGAAACTATGCCAACACATAGAATACTACTACCAAAATCTTGAAATCCTGCCCCTCTTTCCATCCCTGTTCCTTTTGACAGGGAATTTCTAAAAAGTCATCTTAAAAGACGTTTATATTACATCATCTGTATTTCTCACAAATGCAGTATAAAGCAATTTAATACAGCAATTCAGAGAGAGAGTGCACACAAATACATAATATAAAACTGTTTAATTTAGTGCAGACATTTAGGGGTTTTTTTAACCTATAATCTCACTCTAGTTCTCAACAACTGACTCTCACATATATATAAATGTGTGTCTCTATGTAGTGCCTATATAAATCTTTTAGTGTGTGCACACATGTATGTGTCTGTCCTTCCATATATAATAACAAGATCCTGAGAAAATGCAGGTGAATTTACTTATGGTAAATTTGGAGTGCACAGTTGTTTTAAGAAACTATTGAACAAGTGGAATATCATATTCTAGAATATAAAAACTATACGTTGTATTTGCTTAAAAACATTGATTGCAGTGGTTTGATGCTCTCATTATTCATAAAATTAAGTACAGAGATTATTTCAAGTAGGTTAATTGTCAAAAGCAATTTTGAAGGTGGGAATCATGCAAAAGTGTGGACTAGAAAGGATACAAGCCATTTATTCTAGTCTATAGATACATTAATTTGGTTATAAGTGGTTCAAGGTGTTTTGCTAATAGGTATATTTACTACTTCTCATTATAAGCTACCCACCATGTCAGTGTAGGCTCTGGGAATCCTGTTACTTCAACTTCCAAAGTTACTGGAGAACCTTCCATCACAGTTTTGTTAGACAGAAGCTGGGAGAAGTTAGGCGCCTGTCCAGTTAGGCTGGCCATGCTGCTCTTTTCTGATGAACTTTTAATCTCTTCTCGGGTGACTGTCTGCCTCTCACAGCTTCTGGTGGCGTCTGATTGAAACATGAAACCTGAGAATGCATCAGGCAAAGCATGCAGCCTGTCCTGGGTTTTAGTACAGTCATTTAAGTCATGCAATTGTTCTTGTGTTTCTGTCATGCTTTTACGAAGTTCAAGGTGTTGCAAATGTGTTTTGCACACTTCACTCATCAAGCTATATACTGGTTTGGCATTTACAGTGCAGGAAGCAGTGCTAGCTTCAGATATTCCTTGTAAACTACAAGTCAAAGGAGATACTGCTCTGACATTTGCACCAGAATCTGTTGAAAAGATACAAAACTTCAGAAACTGATCTGATGGGCTTTCCATTCTATCATTTGCAGCATCAGCATAAGCAGAATTTGTTAAGAGATCAGATGCTTCCATCACTTTTTCAACACTAGTGGTTTTCTGCATTTGCAAGCTATAGGAACTGACATGCAGACTATGAGAACTACAACAGCACTGCTCTTCTAGCTCTGTTTCAGAATGCAAGAGGTTGGATTCTGGTGTTTCAGAAAGCGGTGGCAAAGAGATATCATCGGGTGATATACACTCATATTCATCTCCGGAGGGTATTTCTTCTGCCAGGAATTCAGTCTGTAAACCATCCTCTTTGGCTGAAGATGACAGCTCTGTATCCCGTGAAACAAGATCCTCACCAGCTGGACAGATAACTGGAATATCAGCCAATTTATTCCTCTCCTTAAATTAGGAGGGAAAGAAGAGAAGGGAAAGAAGAAAGAGAAAAACAGAGAGAGAACGAGTTATCATTCTATACATCCCCTTTTCATGCAAAAGCTATAGCAACGATATTTGAAATATTTCTTCTAATTAAGCTTAATGTATTTTGAGAAGCAGAAGGAAATACGTGGAAAAGGATAATTTGTCAGAAAATTCTGCAGCAGCTAACTAGAATTTCAAAGTATTTGGAGAGATTCTATCAGATGTTGTTATAAATATATAAAAGCATTTATTATAACAGTAGCAATAAAAGAAAAAATACCTCTTCCTACAAACAAAGGAGAACCTGTGAATTTCCTGTAGGTGCTGTTCATAAGAGCATTTGCAAAGGGAAGGTAAAGGTGGCCTAATTACATCAAAATGGGAAACAGATGGCAAAAAATATATTAACAGCTAAGTTACTGGACCTTGATTCTCTGAGAGAGTCACTGTTTATGTCACCAGTCATGTTTAAGATTCACAGAATTAGATCAACATCTTGAAGATATTTTCCAAGCATTTTATATTTCCCTCAATTTTTTGCCAGCTGTTTCACAATCTTGTCCGAACATTAACAGAAAACAGAAATAATTTTTATATTATCTTGGATCCAGAATAAAAAAAGAAAATCCCTCTCATCATGTTTCAAAAAGAACTGGAGTGCACTAATTTCAATTACAAAGGATCAAGGACATTACCTGATTTACTAATTACTTCTCTGCCTCTTAATTTTTACATAAACATGTAATCACATATTCAGGCCTATTTCATTTGTGCCAGGACTCTCAGCAAAGGTGTTCATGGAGGATGAATGTGTCATGAGAAGGTTTAGGCCACTTTTTAGAGGGTGATATTTATTACTGAAGTAGATTAAGACTGCAAAACTAGCATGCAGAAGTATAGACAAAATTAGAGATTGCTGGCTGACTACTAGATGAGGGGGCTGGGGACGGGCCAGGTCTTTTTTCAGAAAGGATGGAAATGGAAGACAGAACAGCTCTAATGAGAAGAACCTGCTACTTCTTTAAGTGAAGTATGGAGTGATGAAAAGGGTGGAGGCATCATAGTCACCATACTTCATATCTGATATTTGCTGTTTTGCATACCCTTGACTTCACCCCTTGGCAGCTGAGGCACAGTCTGTCAAGGACTAACAAAGCTGTGGCCAAGAAAAGTAGGAAATAGGGCTATGGACATCTGCTGGGAGAGGTGGTTCTCCTGAGAGTGGCTTGTTGGAACAGTCACAAAATTTTGAGTGTAATCTAGGCTACAAGTCAATGGTGAAACTCCCACTGACTTGGCATGGAGGTAACAAAATTAATTAGGCTCAATTTTGACTCATCAGCAGACTCCAGGACATTCTGTACTGAACTGAAGGAAATGTTAGTATTAGTTGCACTTCTATAAAACATCACAATTTAATGTCTTGTAGTATTGGTCTACATTATCAGCTTACAAAATGGAAATGTTAGCGCTCTAAAGCAATCACCACTGTATCCCACCTTTTTAAAGTTTTAAATTTATTACCCCCCACTAAAATTTACCAGACTATTTTAGATAGTCAATTATATACATCCAGGATCCCAAGGCTTCAAAATTTTCTTCAAGCTAAAGGAATTAATCTCATAAAACTTAAGTCTGGTTTCGTACTGACTGTATTTTTAAGACTATATTTGTTCATTGACAGTTCATATTCATTTACTATATATCCATGAATAAAACATGCTGGCCTACCAGGATTTTTATCATTCTGAATGCATACTTAGTCTTTTACTACCTAATTTCCTTTTATGCATTGTCCTCAACATGCAATCCAACCTTTGGAACTTATCTATGATCTCTGCTGCACAGAATTTTGGCAACTGAAATGCAACTTAAGTGTTTTGAGGAGAGGGTGAAGATGATTCTTTGATGCTGAGTTCTGTTATTTAGTTGATGTGTCATACCAACAGTACAGCATATTATCTGTGACATGATGTCATGCTGAAACTGCTGACAGCTGTAGTTGTGTTCCTTGCCATGACTGCTTTCTTGTTATTCACACCATTGCAAAAGTGAAGCAATTCTGTGCTTGGTTTGCAATGGATTCTTGCAATACTGTAAATGAGAAGACAATCAAACCCCACTGATCTATAACATTACCCATCACTTTTGAGAAACAATGATTTTTAATCAACTTGATTAAAAAAATAATAAGCATGAACAGCAGATACCTGTTTAGTGTTGGCAGGAGAAGAGAGAGTATTGTTTCTGTTCTCAGTAATGCCTTCTGAATTTGTAAGGAATTTATCTGATACCATCTGAAAGGAAATTGTTTAAAAAACACTTTTTTTTCCTGCTGAAGACCTTATGATTCAACAAAGCATCATAATTTCCATCATTACTTAGTTCAAATTCTGAGCTATGAGGCTTCTCTCATAGCATATTACTTATAAATCAAATACTTTCACAGCTTGTCTCTGGGATTTATATTAATACTAGGGCTCTGGGAAATATTAACAACAATCCTCTATATTGGTTCGTATATTTCCTTAAGACTTTAAAGGAGAGAGCATAATGTATCCTTGAATGTATCACTAAGAGAATATCTGCACTAAGAATACTGTGGCAATAGGACCAAAGGAAAACTGGTAAAAAATTATGAAAATAATATTATTTTAGAAAAGAAAAACAGACACATAGGCAAGTAAAAAGAAGGCTAAAAATAATTAAATTTATAGGAAAGAATATGTGAAATGGATAGAAAGAGGTAATCTAAACCAAAAAAATTGAAAGAGAAATGACCAAGACTACAATAACACCCAAAGAAACATAGTTGTAGTCAAGAAAAAAAATCTAACCAACCTGCTGCTTTTGTTCCTCTGCTATGACTTTAACAACAGCTTCACATGCTTCTTGACCATTTCTTTCTTCTTTTTGAATAGTAACCAACTCTTCAGAAAACACATCTTTCTGCCATGTGAAAAGAAAATTAAGCTTATACACAGTAGTAGGTAGTGATTGTTAACTACATACTGACTTACACTCTTTACAACCGTAGAAAAAAAAAGAGTGAAATGTATCTAAAACCTGTCATCAGCACAGGTGTAAACTGCTTATGCCAAAAATATGCATCAGAACCTCATTCATTCATTCCTGAACAAGCAATGCCAATAGTTTTCAAAGCTGAGGGGATCTTTTCTAAGGCACCAAAGACTGAAGAACACAAACGGTTGGTCAGGAATCTGAGGAATATTAACCAATTTATACCCAGCATAAGTAAGGGAAAATAAAGGATAAAGAAAGTGACACTATTAAGAAAAAAGAGGATAAACAACAAATACAGAAAAAAAAAAAGAAATCAGGATTTCAGGAAAACAGTTCTAGTGAGGAAAAAAAACCCATTTGTTTTGTACAACTTGTACAAATCAAGAATGTACAAATTTGTCTAAAATGTGAAAAGGAGAGAATGTGTTCCAAGCATAAAGCATAATGAGGCAAAATTGGTATTTGTTCTTGTTTTCCTCTCTCCTTTAACTTCCTGCCTGGACAGTCCATAACTACACTGAATGTAGTTAACTGCACTTTAGATCAGCTACTTTTACCATTTTTTTGGCTAGTATTTGTTTCTAGCTTAAGCCTCAAAGACTGCACAACTGGTTACAATGTACTTAACATAACAGAAATCTGGACAACCATACTGAATCTTTTATCATGAATCTTTTAAATTGTCATGGAAGAAGTCTACAGATTTCAAAGAACATCACAGTGGCACAGCATAAAGAAAACCAAAAGTTTTACAGTTATGGTTTTGTGTATTTCACATGTTTAGCTGTCCAGACAAAAGTTACGGTCTTAAGCAAGTTTTTATAAGAAAGTGCTGCATTATTAATTTTCCATTTTAACATTAAACAATTGAAAAAATATTCAAAGTAAAATATTAAAATTGTTTTGAAATTCCACTTCTCTTGAAAACATTTGTATTATGTCAACTTAGCAAAAAAGATCAACATTTCAAGCCCTGTTCTGATAGAACCTGGGTCTACTTTCCTGCACCCACAGTTTTTATTGTATAATTCCATCAAAGATGAACGTAAAAAATTCAACATCAACAAGAGAAGGATATTTAAACATCTTAACTCTTCCAGCTTCACAGAAGAATTAACCCATCAGCTATTACTGCATGTGGGAGTTTTTTAATGTATTACTTCAAGATTAGGGGGTGGAGTAGAGAGTCTTCATTGCAGAAATCTAGCCCTCTCAGCTGTCTTCCATAATTCGTCCTCAGTTGATACACTCTACTTAATTACACTTAAAGAAACTTATCAGAATACAAAACTAAAAATGCTGTTGTTCTCTTTAATATTTAGGTTATAAGCCATGCTTTACTCATTTAAATTACTTTGGTTTAACAAAATCTGTGTTTTGGGATGATTTTTCTAATACAGAGCCAAGCTGGCTTGTTTGGCATTTCATAGATCTAGCAATTACATATATTACAGTACTAAGGGAAAAAGAAATATGAAAAAACTTGTTGTCTAGATACTCAGGCAATGGTGGCATTTTCCACTAAAGGTTACTGAAAGCAGTAATTATTCTGAAAGAAGATGAGAAAAAGAAACCTAGGAAGAAGGTTTAGTGCCCAAACAAGTAACACTTCATTGATTCATTACAATCATTACTTAAGATACTGGAAAAGTGAGCAATTAAGAAATGCTTCATACTACTATAGATGATCTTCAATTAAAAGTACTGATTCAGATGCTAAGGCTGATAAGTTGATGTAGATGTAATATATTCTCCAGATTAAAAAAAAAATACCTTAATCTCCTTAAGTTCTCTCAGAGATCTACACAACTCATCAATAGAATTAATGATTTCTTTGTACTTCAATACAACTTTTTCAACATACTTCTTTCCTTCTTCAATACCTACAAAGGTAAAGCAAAATGGAAGTAGAACAGAATGCCTCAAACAGATGTGTAACAATCAATGTACTTTGCAACTATCATATAATACAATAATTACATTTTTCTGTGTCTTATTTGCTGAAGGAGTTCTGAAATTTCCCAGCAATGTGCTTTCCCACCTCTTACTAGCTTACTTGAGATGGGCCCTCATAGTTGCTGCAGGCTTCTGCTAGGCTTCTCCTTGAATTACTTTTATCTGGTTAGTGATACTCCTGAAAAAGATGCTGACCTCATAAAGTGTCTCCTAAACTAGTTGCATTATTACATGACTAAGGGGCACTTTGATCCCTGTTGTAAGAAATATAAAACAAACACAGGATGGAGAAGCTTTTTTCCATGTAATGATGTAAAAACACAAATCAGCTTCTTTCTCCCAGTGTTCCTAATAAGCTGATGTCAAGAATCCATTCTGTCAGCTCCTTTCCTATAGATAGGAAAGTGTGTGGGTTTTTTTAAAAAAGAACAAACCCCTGTGTTCTCTAAATAGTCTTTTCGACATTAAATTAGAAGAATTCAAAAACACAGTTTGACTCTGTTGAATTTTTTTCAGATTTACTATTTGAATTGATAGATTACACAGCATCCTTGCACATTTGGATGGTCACCTTATCTTTGGATAAAACAACTTCCACAAGTATATAAACACTATGAGTGGGAGAAAAAAAACAAAACCTGAAGTTTGTTGACCTTCATTCTTTTTGGTCAACAACATTCCAAGTCAATACAATTGCAAATGCAGTATTTACATAACAATCTACATTTTTTGCTAATAAAATGCTTAATAAAATTGGCAAATACCACTAGTTATTCACTCAGCACTGGGGTATATCACTGTAATGTACTTTGACTTCAAAGGCTTGGCTGTTAAGAAATAGCACAAGCCATGAAGTCTTAATTCCAAGCTCATAAGTGTTACAAGGACAGTCACACTTTGATTTCAAGGTGAACTCAGGCTGTATACAGAAAACCAAGTAACTACCAGACTGTTAAGTATTTTCATATTGTTAAAATATTTATTCTGAAATCTTTCATCTCTTCCAGTCAATACTTTAAAACTTTCATCTTAAATGAGCAAATCTAGGAAATCTGCTTCCTTCTGTGCTAAGTTATTGTATTTTTTCCCTATAGTACATTATCAGACAGCTCCTCACCATACAACCGTTTAGCGAGGTCTTTTATCTGCTGAATTTTTTCTTCTTGTTGAGGCACTGTAGGCTCAATAAACTTATTGAATTGCTTGTAGAGAGTCTCTATTGCTTCTCTTGTTTTGCATTCTGCAGAATACTTGCCAACTCTAATGACTGTTGCACTCACATCTTCAAACCAAAATTGACACTGAGGGATAAAAACACTGCATTATAATGAATAATTATTAGCAGTTCAGGCTTTTGTAGAATAGACTAGACTACTCCTAGATTTTCTTTAATCAGTGCCATACGGCATTTCTGACATTTTCCAATTTTAATCTAACCTGAAAAACATTTGTTCATTACCAATGCTGTTTCAGATATTAATAGCTGTTAAATTTTCTTTAAACACTAGATCCATCCTCAGCTTCCAAGCATGGTGAAGTTATGAGTTAATGGTTCTGCAAACATGTTATATTTCTAAGTTTTTTCCACCTATCAACTGAATACTTTCACAAACTTTGTTTCATGGCCACAGTTACACGTCTGTAAGGGCACCAAGGTTGTTTAAATTTAGTCTACTAGTAAACAGGGGTTTTGGTCTCAGCACCATTAAAGTTGCTAGGACTCTTTCTATTGACAAGAATGGGCTTTAGAAACGCTTTTGGTTAACAATACTCAGACAATAGAATCTGGTGTTCACCCCGTATCACCCATATTGCATCGATACAGCAAGCACTAATATTCAACATTTTTAACTGCCATTAAAGTCAGAATTTAAGACTGTACCTATCTGTGGGAAGAAAACTGTTGAGTAAAAGGTGATGCTTTACACCAAGTCAAAAAAAAGCAATCCTAAATTTTAGCTCTAGGAAATAATTTCTTTCCTTCAAAGTAAGGAAGAAGTTTAAAAATGTAAATGTACAACAAATCGTAACAAATTGCTTTTCTAATGATATATCAAATGACACACTGATCAGATCAATGGACACTGAAAACATGTTTTAAACAAAATTTTAGTATTGCAATCCATCATTACGGGAATTTGTCATGCATTTAGATAATTTTGGAGATATGAACAGTGTTATTTCTAAAAATAAACCATGATTGAAGGAATATGCTTGCCCCACAGCAGATGCACCAACACAATGTGGTGAGAGGGAAAATACTGTCAGAAACTTTTTTTCTTTTAAAAAAAGGCAATGCATGAGGCAGTCTTCAAGACCATTAAAATAAAGTTACAGAAGTCTCCAAAAATACAGACTTTGAGAAAAAAAAAAAGAAAACAAAACCACATATATTAACAATATATTAACAAGTCTATTAAAAAAATAAAATGCTATTTTTAAGGAACTGAATATTTTAAATTTCAATTCCAGAACTACACACCACACAGAAAGCTCTTCCTGACAACTAACAAAGTGGATATTGTGATAACCTGGCTCTTGTGGTTTGACGGCTATCAAAGAGGGTCTTGTGGCACTTTCTGTGTTGTCTCAGAATATACTTAGAGAAAATGAGCTCATAAGTATGATAATATGTTGAATCCCTATGAAAGTCTTCTGTGGGTGGAGACCCCAGTTGTATGCATAGCAGTGCAAGAATATGATCACATTGCACCTTTTTTCCACCCCTTTCTCCTCAAAGTTACAAAGAAAATATAGAAGAAAATGAAGATTTTTACCAGTCTACTACTTTCAGAAGCCACAGATTTTTACTTAAGTAGTTATAAGGACTTATATCTATCCCAGTCCTGGATCATTATTACAGACACAGCGAGAATCTCAGGTTTACTAGTACCTCTTCCATCATCTGTTGCAGATGCTCCACGAGATCCAGATTTTGCTTGTAATCCTCCATAACTCTGCTAAAGTCATTCAGCTGTTTTTGTAAGTCACTGATTGACCCCAAGAGGACTCTAATTTTAGCACTAGGTTCATTTGCTACAGAGCCAATGACTTTCTTCTCTAAATTATCCATCTTCTTTTTAAGAATCTGTTTAAAAGATGTACCATGTTAAATACTGTCACAAAAATGTTTGTTTTTAGAAATAAAAAGTAAAAAACATAGGGAAAAATACACAAATCTATTTCTTGTCCTGTGTTTAAAAATTACAAGTTGCTTTTTCAAAATCAAAGGAAACTGGAGGGCATCTACAATTCTATTTAAAACAAACGTAAATTGTATTTATTGAAGGTGGAACTGAGTTTCATTTTTCAGCTTAAAAATAAACAAATATCTGTAGTAATAAAACATAGGATCCTGAACAAAATAACTTTCATTTAATCTGGAAAGGAAAAAATACTACCAAGCCTTTGGAATCTTTCACCAAGTACAAGTCAGTTTAAGCATCACAGTTATTTCTATCCTAGAATATTAACCCATTGCTTAAGAATCTGATATAAGCAACATCAGTCACA
This sequence comes from Aegotheles bennettii, assembly GCA_013398125.1. Lineage (NCBI taxonomy): Eukaryota > Metazoa > Chordata > Aves > Caprimulgiformes > Aegothelidae > Aegotheles > Aegotheles bennettii. The sequence continues at coordinate 153,756 of VZRW01000368.1, forward strand.
ATATAGCATAAACTCAAAGACCAAGGGGAACAAGTATTCATACTAGTACTTTATGATGTCTGGTATAAACGTGACCTGTAAGTTTTGGGATAAGATGGTATACATATATACATTTATATATTTTATATCCTGGGAACACTAATCTTGACAGTTGATCAAGACTTCATTGTGGTAGCTGTTTTACAAGTGATGCAAAAAGACAGGTCCTTGTTTTTTGTTTGGAAAAGAAGAAATTGGTTAAAAATACAAAAGTATTTCATGAACCATTTGTAATTTTCCCTGCTCTGAGGAAGGAATTTTGACCAGATGATCTCCAGATGTCCCTTCCAATCTCAATGATTCTGTGATTTGAATTTCAAGTAAAAACATTGTAAAGGAAGAGACTGACAGGGCAAGTAAAATAAAGTGCTAGCTCTGACTGGCAACTAAAAAGGTTATTGGAGACTTTGGAAGAAGAGTTTCTGGTGAATATTACCTGTACTTTCTCTGTATACGTATCAACTTGTTGAATCTGTATTTTAAGTACTTTCAAATTTCGAGATTTTTCAGTTTTCTTTGTATAGTTAAACTTTAAATTGTTGAATTTCTTTTTGAGCTCCTTAAATGATTCTCTGAGCTGAAACAGAGTAAGCATATTTGTTAGTAAAAAAGAAACCAGCACACTTCAATTTAGGTTTTTTCAAAAGCTGCTTAACAGACCAAGATCTGAACACTGAAAATTTAATACAGAAATTAATAATACTATGCCATCTCATAAAGCATTCTTATATCCTTGGAATTTCCTCCCAGTAGCGGTAACTTCTAATCTTGCTAAATCAAGATTTTTGCATTCTGAAATTGCTGAGTATTGTTTCCAGAATGGCTGTGGGGGAAGAAAAAAAAAAGATTGGGGTAAAGGATGACATCCTTGCTCAGACAATCTATGAACAAACTCTGTCCAAGAGGTTTCATTGATTTTAACTAGAGGCAGATGTTCTTCACATAGTCTAGTCCATTTAGTGGAAATGGTAGCCATGTAAATGTATACCCATGCTTAGTTTCCAGAAAAATATAGTTTTACTGGGCTTGGGCAAGTAGACTTGTATTTACGCAGAGCGCTTCTCTCCTACAATATATTTATTTTAAGTTGGGTTGTTTTTTTGTTGGGGTTTATTCTCCCTTAATTTCCAGAAGCTCTGATTCTGAAAGGAAGGTAGACAGCAGCTCAATTTTAAACACAGAGCTAGTCCAAACATCTGAGTACAATTATTCACAGCATACAAAAATGAAACCAGCTCTTTGTGAGATCAGGATGTAGACTATATGAGCACCTACCTTTCAAATAACTATTCTATGAGTATGGTAGCAGAGACATTCTGCCTAACACAAAGAAAGCCTCACATAATTACAGCTAGATAGATTTGCTTCCACATGAGCATGTTATTAGCAGTTAGCACTGACTTGGAGCAGCAAGCTCAACATTAGGGAAAATTATTCTTATAATACTATAAAATGAGATGAACTAGTAGCTCTGATGATGAAGCATCTGTGCCTTTCAAGACTTTTCAGACAGACTTAGCTCAGCTGAGATAACTACTATTAAATTTAGTTATCTTAAATTTGCTGAAAAGCTCTTTTGTTACTTAGATGGAAAGTTGCTAAATTCTCTTTAATCTATGAAATATTTTAAAAATCCAGAATGATAGGAATGACACCGATGAAGCTTTAGGTAGCTACACTTTCATTTACACACATACATATCCAATGCATTGCTAATTTACCAGAATGAGTTTAATACACATCAAAAAGAAGAGACATATATGATCAATATAATTTTAAAAACTGTGTTTATTTACCATGCAAACTAGTTATAATATAAGATTGTTATATTTACTTTTCTTTTTTTTCCAATGTCAGTTACCTGCTTTTGTCATGTCCTCTTACAAGTGTGCTCTTAATAAACCACGTCATTCTTTGCATTAGTAATGTTATATAAATAAGCATATCATATATACTCAAATTATCTTTAAAGGACTATTAATTTTTCAATTATAAAATTTTATTTTTTCAATCTTTTCTCTGAAAGCTATGTAATTTTCAATTTTATTTACAACTGCAAAAAATCCTTTTAGACATTATTTACTTTTGAATGACTTTAAGCAAGAGACACAAGAACCAGACTAGTAAAAAACCTGCTTAAAATATGCACCCAGTACCTTACAAAAGGTATTATTTTACTTACAATTTAATTGCAACTAAACTGCAATTTCATAACCACATTTTCAAATTATTTATAATCAACTAATATAATTTGAAATTGAAGAATATAAAAATGACTGAAACAGAATTTTTTAGAATCTCACATCCTTTGGGTTGACAATCTTTTGCTTTTAGGAGAGTGTAGAATAAATTATGTAAAATTATACATGTCTAAAGGAACTGCAGCTGTCCTAATGCTTTAGGGTCTCTTTCTCCAGACACACAAATGAACTAAACTTACTTGATTAATGTTAACAAGTTCAGTTCACATCCACAATTTGATATTTAGGGAATATATTTGAGGATTTTTTTATTATAAAGTCCTACAGACTTCCCCCTGGCTCCATCCCCACCAAAGAATTCAGGGAATAATGAATGCTCATTTTGCAGCTACTGTTATTGGAACAGCTAGCTATTATTATTATTAATCTATTATTATTATTATTATTATTACACACTAATGATAATCCAATCAAGGGATATATTCTTCATTTTCATTTCATCTAGTGGGATGTCACATTATTTCAGCAGTGAATAGACAGATGGTGTTCACTTAGTGTAATGGAAAGGAAGGGAATTCTATCATCAGCACTGTGATCTTCAATTAGTTTAAGCTCTTCATCCCACCTAAGTATACAGAATAATAAAATCTACATAAAAGCCCTCTGTTAATAAAACCACTTCTTCAGAACAGTATCTTGTATTCAGAACACAAAAGCCTTATTTGCTGATTAAATTTTAGGAAAAGAAGAGATGAGCAAGAGTTTATTTTAGTTTATTTCACTGGCTTATGCACATACACAGGCTAGTGATCGTTTATAAGGCCAGAGGCTCTCCTCATAGCAGTATGTGAAATTAGATCGCCTTGTTTCAGATATGATGGCTCATGTGTCAAAGGTCTGCAGCTGCTGTCACTCTTCTCTTTTAGCCTCAGTGGAAAAACCAGATTCAGCTCAGACCTGTACAGTACCCCCTCAAAGTGCATGTGTACAACTCACGTTATCATCAGGGATTTTACCAAGGATGATAAAGGTTACCAATTTTTAGAAATCTAAACATATCTCAGTTTTCCACTATTTTCTGCAACATTAAATGAGAAATACTAAAGGAAGTAAATACTAAAAGGAACTTAATACACTTCAGTGACTTCAGCCACAAGTTTAATGGAACTTTGTAACTTGTCCATTGTGCCATAGTCATTAATCAGGCAGCTGTTCCGAACTATCGCTGGCCTGTCAAGGGTGGAGAATGATAGCGGAGGAGAGGGGTTTGGATGCCAATTGCTTCAATTTATCACACACGTACAAAATAAATCAAAAAACCCAGTTATAAAACTGCCTTAAACATGGTTTTAACAGTACAGCTCCAGTAAAATGCTTTAATTCCTGTGTGAGACACTCTAGGTGGTACTTCAGTCTTTTTAGCCACTTACCCTTCCCCTTTTTATTCATGCATAAAAAATTTAGTAGTCTAATAATCAAAATAGCCCATGAAAGCAGGTTATTGAAAATAGATTTGCAAAGTGGCAAAGATTAAAGAACAGACAGAAGCAGAGCCAGCCAGAAATTAGAAAGACAGAAAAGGTGCCATTCAAGTCAAATGTACTTTAATTTTGGAACTACAATCAAAATAAATTACAAGGTGAGAAATATGCTAAGAGGTATCAGTTCCTATTGACTTGTGATCAGAGATAGCTCATTGTCCTCTACGGTTAAAATCAACGTTTTCAGTCATACCTTTCCATAAATGTATATATAATGACATAATGAAGAGGAAAGAAGCACGATGACTGGGGAGAGCTGAGAACTTACTGCACAATGTTACTCTCCTGTTGCAAGTTTTGTGCAGATATGCACAAATATTATTTTTAAAGAAAAGGCTCTTTCATTGCAAAAGTTATCTTGGGTAAATAACTGCGTCACTTACAATCCCATTAACAGATTCAGTGTAGTATTAAGCTACAGTTTCCTGAAGCTTGACTCATCTCTGATGCAAATGATTGCGGCGTAATGCAGTGGAGTTGCAACTCTTCAGAGGCTGCTACCCAAGCTAGCTAGTGAAAAAGGAAGCCCAAGCTGGCAAACACAGATCTTAAGAGTCATATGAGCTTTCCTTATACCTTTCAAAGATGTAGGGAATATAAATCTTTTTTTTTTTTTTAACCTTTGCAAATGCCTTTTAAATTAGATAAGGTGCACAAAAGGCATACATTTTACTCTTCTGTCCTCCATAAACTCATATAGATCCTTGGCTATAAATTTAAGTATTTGTTTCCTTGCTTCTTACAGAAACACTAACATGTTACAAGCGCAGGAAGCTAGCCAAGTCCTGTAAGTATGATATTTTCAAACACCTGTGAGCCCTAATAACCAAAGCCCTCGCTCATGTGCTTCATTTACACACTTAAATCCACCACATAAAACATAAATTAATTTAAATATTTATAGCAGAATTCAAAATATTTTCAGTTGACTTTAAATTTTGCTCTGTACACTGGTAAATCACAACTAAACTATCCGATTGGCTGTTTATTATGTGACAGCTATGAACAGCTGCTGCTTCTTGCTGGCACATGAAATATTTATTTGTTTAGACATAGCAGATGCTAAAGAAATTATTGTTTCAAACAGGTCTGCTACATACTAGCAACATTCGGACTAATTTCTGATGTTAAAATTAACAATTTAAAATACTGAAGTGAATACTCATAACTAACATTCTTGATTTATTTCAGTGGCTGGTTTCTTGATCCCTAAACAAAATTAGTTATAAATACTTAATAAAAAAAATGAAGAAAAATTACAGTAGATTAACACATAGACAGGTACATTAGCCAAGTATTTTTTTAGGAAATATCTTCTATGCTAACCTCTAATAGAAAAGGGATCTAAAGAAAAAGGTATCCACACACCAAATTAGTCTATTTCAGTTAGTTTACATTCAAGATTCAATTAGGTCTGGGGATGACAGATTTTAAACTTAACCAGCCAACATGGCTTTCCCAACTTTAAAAAAAAAATAAATACATAAATAATTTTTGTAATTGAAAATATGTTATGCAATTATTTTGCAGTAGCTGTCCATTAACTATGAGAAGCTGAAACTTTACTTCTTACAATAAAGGGCATGTGGCAAGTAACGTGTCATTGACACACTTTTCATTTCAATTTGAGAAAGAGAGAAGAATTTTGTTTTCCTCTACTTCCTGCTCTCACTGGAATTCTAACAAGTAATAAAAGTAGCAAAATAATTCTTCTTAGAAAGGGGGCACATTCTCCTGCCCTCATTATATAATCCCCTAATCAAACGACAGAAACAAGAGACTCATTTAATATAACAGTGTGTCTTTGAATATGGCCAGCCTCATTTACCTCATTTATCTCCTCTTGAGTGGTGCAGTGTTGGAAACGCTGTAACAGTTTCTCCTCATACTTATCGGCTTTGGAGATCCAGTTAATACTATCACACTCAAATCTAGCAAGTTCTTGTTTCAGGTTCTTTACAGAAACATTTAAGCAATTCTAGACAGGGGATATACAAATAAACTTATGAAACTCAGGAAATGTATTGATTTAACTATCAAAAATGAAAATCGTTTTGAGGCAGAACATGCATAGTCAGTCACAATGGGCTACAGCATAGTATTAAACAAAGACAGAACAATGATGATCCTACTCTGAATAAATAACTTTTCTAAAATTATATACATTTTGCCATACAAATCAGTCTGGAATCCACCTTTTTGTTCTCTTGTTATCCTTTCTTTATAGGAGAATAAATACGCAAAGCAACTTTACAAAATGGCAGGATTCTAATAAGTAGCTATAGCATTCAAGAAATCACCAACAGGGCTTTGAACTGCACCAAGAATACTAGAGAACAGAAAGTTAGTTATGCTTTTTAAAATTAAAATATCAGCGCTTGGAAAAAATTTTCTTCCCATTTCAAATCTATTTCGATCTTTTCCAGAGTAAGAGCTGTTCACGGACCATTAAAAAATTAAAGTAAGATTTCAAATAAATTAATTTTTCTTTTCTCTTGGCAAAAGCTATTCATAATGCATATAGCTACTGAAGACTAAGTTTCATCATTCCTGGATGTTTCATTTAATTTGATGGCTGTATATCTGCAAACTCTAAAAGTAGAAATTACTAATTGTTTTAAATTTTATGTTTTGCTTTCTTTTAAAAGGATCTTGAAGATCAGTATTTATTTTTCTCAGAGTATTAATATATTTTTTGTACATCTAAAGGTCAGTCAGATAGCTCCAATAATCTTCTTTCATATTTATCCTTGATCTCACACATCATTATAATTCTACTCACAAGTTGCTGCACTGCAGACAAGATATCCACTCCCTGGGTGATAAGCAGTTTATACAGCTGTCTGATATGTGACTGTTGCTCCCGAGCATTCACAATGTAGGCTTTAGCACGGTGCACACTTTCAGGGTCCTCACTTATATCAGGAATATCCAGTTCTCCTGATTTTGACAGACCTTCCAGCTGGAATAGATTAAAATGAAAATCAGTGTGTGTTTAAAATAATGTGAAAGGAAGCTTACAATTCCTTTCTTACCCATGATGTGCTACTCTAAACTTTGCTTGCATCATTTTAAGTAATTAATTTGGGTTCATATCTGAATTCTAAATTCTCCAAATTTCATGCAGCTTTAGATCCAGAATTTTAATTCTGATCACCAGGTATGTTAATGGTGTTTGTATGGGAAAAAAAAAGAAAGATGATGGGAACCAAAAAGCAATGGGAAGCAAAAATAATAATAAAAAAACCCCAACAACCCAAAACTGCAATGGGAAGAATGTATATTTTAAAAGATTATACTCACTTCTTTTTTAATGTGATGGAATTTGACTGTCTTGTTAAAAATCTCATCATATTCTATCATAGTGTCCTTTACCGTTTGATGGAGAAGAATAAGCTGACTAATTCTCTCAGAATTCTCTTTCACAGGAAATCCTTTCTGGCTTGGCAACTCTAAGAATTTTATCAGGTACTCAAGCTCAGCATTCAGTTGCTAGCAAAAAAAGCAGAAGTTACTCAAATTACACATATTTGCAAGTTTTCCCTTACATTTGTTCAAATAACAACCTAAAAATAGTAAATTGCCTTAGGGAAAAAAAATCAATCCCATGCTCTTTAAAACACTCTCCACATACTTTAGGTTTTGCTAGGCATAAACTCAGCTATCACCCAGAAACAGCCTTGGAGTCAAACTGAGTTTTAGGGGAATGCCAAAATGAATTGCCAAAACTCAGAGACAGTATTCAGAGGAGGTAATAAGCTCAATATGACACACCTCAGCCTCTGACCAGCTCTAACTTGAAAGCATGAAGCTGGTGCTTTCCTTGTACTTCCACCACCCCAATGCTTGTGTGTCTGTCACTTCAATATGCAGCTAACACTGTGCAAGATATTCTCTGGACACTGAAGGTAAAATGTCTTCTCCCTTACATTATAAAAACACACAAATCCTTCCTTCTGGAAAAGTAAGGTAAAATATAAAACACTGCAATCCCAGACACTTCATCTGGGTCAATGTGAATCTTTCTTGCACCAAAAAGAGCTTTTGATGCACTGTGCACTTCACTAGCTTGGTTACTCACCTGATACTGTGGTTTCATTTGGTTAAGCTTTTTTTGTAGTTCCAAAAGAATAGAAAGGTCACTTCCAAGGTCAACTGTTGCAGCAAGATTGAGTGTCTCTTTAAGAATCTCTAATCCATGGGTAGTCTAAAAGATAAAGAGTTCAGTGTTTTTACCTGTAATAAATAAATACATGAATAATATGCAAACTTGGATTTGAATTTATAACAAGAACCTTCCCCAAACATGACACCCAAATGCTGTCAGTAAATTTCATTAAGAGATCACTAGTAAAAAAAGAAAAAAAAAAGAGATTCTGAAGTTGACTACTTTATTTTTTAAAAAATTATAAACTTCTCTGTCTCAAACCCTCTAACTGACAATGATGATACGAAATCTTTAAGACAGTGTGCAGCAATGATTCAGACACCGAGATCAGGACCTATACACACAGTGTATTTTCTGTGATAAGAGATGTTGTGGTTTAGTGATAAGCTGCACTAGACAAATAGCAGCTACAAACCTCTGGTTCTGCTACTAGCCTGTCTAGCTTTTAAGGAACATTGCACACTGTCCCTGTGCCAAAGATGTTTCAATCCTCTTTCCTTATAAACATGGTTGAACTTGAGTTTAGTAACTATTAGGATATAGTTTAGTAATTACCAAGTCACAACAAAATGGTGCTTTTTAAAAAAAAAACATGAACAAAAACCTAAAGCACTTCTGGTATAGTATATAGAATTGATTGTTACTTAAAATTTGAAGTGGGGACTTGGACTTGTATGCTTTTGAATAAGAGCTAAAAAGATCATAAACTTTTAATGCTTCTTGATGGCTATCCGAATGGCAGAAAAGGCTATGGAGAAGTATCTTATTCATCACCGAATGGCAGAAAAGGCTATGGAGAAGTATCTTATTCATCACCTCTCTTTCTTAAATGATACCTACAATAGTTGATGCGAGAGTCACAGACAAAAAAATAATTTAGAAACGTTTGCCACAGATACTTTCCTACTGCTGTTTTACTTACAATTTTCAGTTGTTCTTTAAATATCTGGCACTGTTGCTTGACAGGCTTAACTTGAGTAATTTTGTAATTCCAGTTTGCCCAAAGATCAGTTAGCTCTTTCTTTTCTTTGCTGAGATTAACAATATTATCTTCTGTTACTCGTACAGATTTTTCTAGCTTTAATATTAAACTCTCATTTACCTGGCAAATAAACAGACACATTTTTTACAACATATATTTTTATAAAATACAATTAAAACCTCATTATATTAAAGTCTCAACAAAGCTTAATAAAAAACAACTATTCTAGCATAACTTGTTTGAAAATTTCTGATACTCTAGGTGTCCTTAAATACACTGTCTCTTGGAAATAAGCATAGATCAACAGAATTTGTATAATGAGGACATTGCTAACAATGTTTAAAACCTAGAACAAGTCAATAATGAATAGACTATTGCCAGCTGATGGCTGTTTAATACTCATACAAAATAAGGTAATTTCTGAATAGACAGAACTACCCAAAATGGCCTTTTGAGGAATAGCAACTGGAAAGTGGATGAAGAAAAGACCACTCCTTTGTGCTGATAACCAAAGCAGCACGGAAGCATGGGAGAGGTAAAGTGTTTAGCATTTGAACATTTAGTGGCTTTCCCTCTTTTCAACAGAGCCTATATCAGAAACACAAGAAAACTGGGTAAGGCTGCTTCTGCTTTTCGCATTTCAGAATTTTCTTTTAAGAAAAGTCATGTTCATAAATTACTTGTATAATCTGTATCTTCCAGATACTTAAAATCTACAACCTAAGAATATCATAGGAACAGAGTAGTAGTAAATATGGTGGCAATGCTTTTACAGGTCTTTAGAGAGATAATATCTGAAGATATGTTTAGATTTTAAGTGACTGCAGTGCAACCTCATATTCATGCATATTCAGCTTGCGTTTACACTATCTTACCTGTACTGGGTGGCATCCAGCTGTGACAGCACACTTTTTAACCCACACTAACTGCCTGAGCATTTTTCCTCCTTAAATAGGCTTTTCCACCTCATCTTGCATGCTGTTCTATGTTATCAACACCAACTACCCCTTCACACCCTAATGTAACTGCTCCTTAGTCTGTCCTATAAAAACAGAAAGAACAGCTGGGTATCCAGGCTGTCTACATTAACTGGGATCACTTTAAAAGAGTGGCTTAGGGAATGATTTCACATCTCAAATGATCACCTTGTGAAGGGGTGCTAGAAAGTTAGATGTTGATGCCTAGGCAATGCAGCTGAATCCAAGGCAGAATGTAAGGACACCAAAAAAGATTACCTATAAGTAAATAGTTCTAGTACCCATTTCTTTAGAAGAACTTTATATAGTTAATTAGTAAAGACTGCCTCTTAGTGGAAGTAAAATAAACTTCATACTTTACTCATATATACACAGTTTTGCAACATGAATACAACAGGTATGTGAATGTATTATATATGTATGCATGTACTGGATCATTTATGAAGGGTTCTGTCATGGCTAATCACAAAACTTTTTATATTACTTATAATGACATTAGCACTCAAATAATACTTTCATATTTTAAAAGTATATAGCAGCATTAGTTCCTTAAAAGCTAGGTACTGAAGAAATCACAATCCAGTAATCACAGAACTAGGATTAGACATCATCACAGGCAAACATCAAATATTTAATGCAGTTTATCAGATTATACTCACGATATTTACTAAATTAAGAAAACTGCAACCCATATTTTGTGTGCAAAAAATCTTCTTTATAGTCTTTTGCCACTGAGTATTAGCTGACTCCATTACAATTTTATTTTCAGCCTCCGTGTTTGTTTGTAGTGGTTCTGATTTATAGAATTCCTTCAGATTTTGAATATCATCATGTACCTACAGAAAGACATAAAATCAATCAAAAACAAATTGAAAATTGAGCTGCTATAATCAAAATAGCAGCCTCTGAATCTTTCACAGGTTTTAAGATCTATCATTCTCACTAAAACCTGCACAAATACTAAATAATAAAGTTTTAAACAACCTGTAAACCACTAGAGGGCAAGCAGACAAGTAGCAGCAATTCATTCCATTTCTGTCACATAACATTACATGGATACTATATATCAATGTATCAATGCAATGATTTTCACAGATCTGTTTAATATGAAGTAACTGAAATTAGCAATAATTGAAAGGAGAGTCAATTTTTGGCAGTTTATCTTCAAATAAATAAATCTTCTGGTTAATTTTATCTGCTAAGTTCTATTCCATCCTCAATTTCTTTCTAAATGTAAAAAGAACAGTGTTGTAGACTCTTAAAACAAGCCTTACATCAAAATCAAAATTAACTGCCCTGGGCAACATTAGCACAGCTACCAAAATTATGTTGGTATTGAACTGATTATGATTTCAGCTAGAACTGGTTTATATTTTATTTTTAAACCCCTTCAGAGGAATTAGCACTCCAGCAGAATTAGTGATAAATATAAATATCAACATATTATGATAAATATTTTAAAAATTATATGAAGCAAAATCAGTAAATTTAAGAGTCACAGCACACATACATAAGCATTTTTATTATGTATATAATGAGAGCACATGTGCACAAGTAAAAATTCAATTATAACACTTCCTACAATGGTGATTTAAATCAACAGAAAATAAACCTGTACATACATTAGTCATTATGTTGATGCAAGTTCAATGATCAGGACTCCTTGTCTTGATGGAACAGATCTCATTTAAAGTAGAAAGGAGCTTACAAAGACTTGCAGTGCTTCCACAGCACAGCATCTACAGGTTTTGTCTCAGCTAGCTAAAAGCACAATATCTCACTTGTAAGATTTTCACAGCCTAGTCAGAGAATAATGAAATAATCTGTACCTCCACAGCTGACTTCAAGAAGGCCACATAAGTTTCTAGAATTTCTAGTTTTGAACCAATATTTTTTTCAGTTTCTTTCAGTTCTTCATTCAGAAAGTCAGTTCTGACAGAAAACTCTGCCACTTGCTCAGGTTCAAACGTTTCCATATCTTTGATTATTTTCTCAGCTGCTTCCAGTTCATGTGAAGTTTCCTTTGAGGATACAAGTATAGAACAGTATGTATGACTGAAAAGGACTTGTGAATATTGATATCACATTGTTAATTTTCACTAGTTGAAGAGCAGCTCATAATGGATGTTATATGCTGAAAATAACCACTTCTTTCCTTTAACATTTTGAGCTAAGAACTATGGATGTAGTCATTAAAATAGCTATTTTGAATTGGAAAAGAGTAGGAATCTCAGTATTCAGATTAAGTAAACCACTTCACAGTGTAAGAACTAAAACAATAAGTGTTCTATATAGGAACATCGATAGTCAGAACTGATACTACTCCTTTAACAAACAGTATAGACCAATTTTATGAACTGATTCTCTTGAGTCTAAACCCCTCTTAGCTGCTTGCTTGATACTCAATTCACATAAAAGAACTCAGTGTCCATTCTAGAGCGAGACTCCAGAAGCACTGGATCCTCATAAGGCTACTGCTGTAATAGTTTTAAGGCCTTTGCCTTATGAAACTTAGTTCCACTCTTGCTCTCATTCTTGAATCAATGATTGCTTCCTATCTTCAGGTAAGTCCCTACCTATCAAGCCAGACTGCCCTGCATTCCAACCCAAACCCATGTTCATGCATGCAGCAAATCTGCAGAAATCATCTGGAAATCAAATAGTGGGTCATATCTCTTACTGCATCAACTGCTCAGACCCAAAAGAAAGTCATAGTATGGTGTCTGAGCAAGCACTGAGTTACTAATATTTTCCATGATTCAGCTAGAATTCTGGTTTTCATATTCAGTGTCCTAACTCGTAGCTTCATATGTCTGTCTATGTGCTTGCCTACCTTTATATATTTAACTCAATACTATTTAGCATATCTACCACTGGCCTTCAGCCAGGAGCACAAACTCTAGCGTATCACAATTCACAGAAAGAATAGGTAGAAGAGGTTACTATAGTCAAGGTAGATTGTGCACTGAAACAAAGGTAACACCCTGGCATGCAAAAACTTGGCAGCAAACACACTAAAAAATATTCTACAGTCTTGTGGAACAAAAAGAAGCTCTTGTTAATCTGCTGAACTTTTTATATTCTTACTATGTGCTTTCCAGAATTTCTTTTAAAGTTTATTTCTACAGACACTGTACAGATCCAGCTCTTGGGTTCTATAAATTGTTTCCTGAAACAAAAGAGTTCCATAGGAGTAATAGAGTTTTAAGAACTCCTAAATGATACTACGAAAATATATACTGCCACATTGTTCAGCTTAGTCATACAATATGCTTCTGTGTCAAGACCATGGAGGGGCTTCAACAGGTTTTAAGCCACTTTCAGATATGACAGTACTGCTATGAAAGTTAGAAAGGCCCTGGATGTGACTAAAAATAGCTTCATCTGTACTACAGAGCGGAGTTCTGCAGTGCTTTCAGACAGGACTAGAAATCCACATTTCAAGAGTCTTCCTATCAAGGTTTCATACTGGGATCTTGAGGTTGTAACAAATAACATGATAAGATAGAGACAAAGGGGATAGCCAGGTACAGGAAGGACTGATATGTAATGTTAGCTGTGGTTTTGTTCATTAATTACAGTTTTAAACTAAATTGTAGACCTGAGTTTTTTTTCAAGGATAAAAAAAGACACACAGTCTCTCCCCTTATTTTGAATTACATACAGCATGCATTTGTTTATAAATGTACTTAATATTATAAAAGGTCTTTCTGACTCAGACAAATACAAACCAATCTCCATACTAACTGCAAGCATCAGGGTGAATTTTTTAATTGACTGTAATACCTTTATTTGAAAGCATTATTTATATCGTTAATTTATACAAGTAGACTGTATAAAAGCAGTATAAAACATCCCTTTGTATAGAAAAATGTGAAGCAACACTTGTCTGTTGGTGTTTAAATTATGTATTTTGTATAATCAGAGAAATTCAGGAATGAAAATATAAAGGAAGAAAATTCTACTGTTTCTCCTACGAAAATTCTAACAGATGTGGTCAGAATTTGAGAAAAAAGCTCCTATTTGCTTTCATTTTGTTGATGGTGCTTTATCGTAAATATTTCAGGCTTATTTCAATAAAGCACAATTGCATTATAATCTAGATATTATAACCTCAGCAGGAATACTTTTATTATGCTCTGGGTTTTGGTGTGGTTTTTTTGTTTGGTTGGGTTTTGTTTGTTTGTTTTCTAAATGTTTTGCTTGGTAGGAATATAACAATAAGCACTGTTCACTGTAATGAAAGATCATGTATTATGACTCAAATCTTCAAAATATTCTCTAATACAAGACTGGGAACAAAATTATTAGAATAAACTGCAGAATGAAACCATATGTCAAAACTTAGAGTAAAAATTACCTTCATAATTGACATAATTTCTACAAGACCAACAGCAACTATCAGCAATTCTTTCATTTTCAGCTAAACTCAACCAATATTTTCACTGTGTTCTAATACCACAAGGCCTCTTGTAAATAAATTGTATGCAAAGGGACCAATTATGACAAATTGACTTTCCATTTGATTCAGAATAGATAATGATAAACATCATGAAAATATTATAAAATATCAGATAGACTTAATTATTTAGTCATTAAATTTTATTTACTTTTTTGGTCTGTGCTCTGGAATTTCCTTCATATGACCCTTCTTAAAAGATTCTATTTTTTAATTTGAATTTACACATGGAACCTTATATTTAGGAGTCACGTGTCTATTCCATCTCTGACATGTCATTAAAAAGGTCTCAGTACTACAGAAAATTCAACAGCTTAAACAAGGCTGTAACATCCTTGATGCAGTATCTTAAGGAATAAAGGGAATTTTTACAGTGAACAGAAACTACTCTCCTTCAGCCTTATTGAAAATTTGCTGTGGTTCACAGCATGCTTATTAACCCTCAATTTGCCATACTTCTGTTTTTATCTTCAGCCAAATGTAACAGAAGACATAGAAACAGTATAGGAAACTTGCATGCAGGTCACAGTCCTGAATGCTCACTTCTTTTCCGAAAGAAGGAATTATAATAGCTCATTATCTAAGCAAATCCATGTTTTATTGAAGATCACTGCTAAAATGTTCATGGAAACAGCTGCATTTTTCAGAACAGCTTTAGGTTCATTTGTGCTGATAACAGCACTCAGCATTCTAACTACAACCGTGCACTCTAACTAAGATGTTATTTTTAAATATTTGAGTCAACTTTAATATTCACTTAGCTAAAACTATGGAAAAGCAAAGCACTGTTCATGAATGCATTAAGACGTGTTATGATTTACCTTATTTAGATGATCTTCAACTGAGGCAGTCCACTGTTGTTTCTTTAAACTAAGTTCTTTGTAATCTGGACATTGTCTGATTAATTGGTCTACTTTTTTTTTAACGTATTCCATCATTTTCTGAATTCCCGTCACCCCAGAGCTAAAATGGAAAAGCAGAACTGTTATTTCTCTTTTTTTGTTCTACAATCAGAATGATAATTTTTTAAAAAACATCTTTTCAGTTGATTTGTATGACAAGTAACTTATGGATTTTAAACTTTGACCCTTAAAAGAAAAATAACCAAGAGAAGTATTAAAAAGAATTTTAAAAAACGCTAATCAGTAGAACACAGGAATGACATTTACAAACAAACCATTTTATCATCAATGTTTAAGTTAGATTCACAAGCGAGATATCCTGATGAGAAATACCTCATTTCACAAATAATTCTGACCTTAGTTATGCTATCTAAAGACTAAAACCACAAATGGAACAGCCTAAAAAGAGTGAAAATACATGGCATATCACTTCTACTTCAAAAATAATGTTTTCTTTGGACTTACAAATATTTCAATGTTTTACACTAGCTGAAAAAACAATGTGGTACATAATCTAAGTCAACATTTCTTTAAAGATGCTGTTTTAACAGGAGAAAAGACAGCATCAATTTACAAAACATTGGCTTGTCTTACAACTTAAAATGTTTAATATCAGGGAAGCAATTCACAATCTGAATACTTGAGGCAGTCCTCTTCAAATTGTAAAGAAATTACCACATACAATTAAGATCTGAAATTTGCTATAAAAAAAGAAGAAACCCATATGCCAATTCATTTACTACTAAAATTAATTCATCGGAAGAATTTTTGTGAGACAGGCATGTCCAAAATAAATTTTTCATCGCTTTAGTTAGGAGAAATTTATGTTAATACAGGTACTTATTCAAGGTTTCCTCCTTTGTCCTCACTTCAGATCAACATTAGAGGTAAATTCTGCAACCTCGAAAAACCTTAAACTACACTACTAACATGAATTCTGATATTAACAGACCATTCTGTTTGAATCGGATCCAATCAGTCACAAAGAGAATCCAAATTTTAAGTCCTTTTTAGGGAGCAGGTGGTTTCAAATTTTGTAAATTACTCTTTCAAAAATTAGCAACCTGTTAGTTTGTGCTTTATCCTCAAATTCCAAAGAAGTCACTCCTCTATTTTAGTGCTCCTTAAAGAGAGTTATATTTAAAAACTTCTACTGGAACTACTACTTTAAAATAAACTATAAGAGAAAAAGATTTACAGTTTTTGAAAAAGATCATTTATATCTCAATAATATCTTTGAAAGTATCTTTGATTTGTTATGAGTTCACACAATAAATTTTAAACAGCAGTAAAATAAAGACAGTTCTTGCTCTCATAGGCAAACTAGTTGGCTGGCAAGGTAACAAGGGTTCTCTTCACAGACAAAATTAATTGATTGTGTTTGTTTTTAGAATTAATTTTTATAAATTTTCATTCCTCCTGTTTTTTTAGCTGTTTTTAACTTAAAAATGTAAGACTTCAAAAATCAGACTAACCAATACTTTCATTTTGAAACACTCTAGGAATGTAAGAAGAACTGCTTTTTGTCACTTTCTATAATCTGTGCCTCTTCCACAGTGAAGATATTCAGCATTTTCATTTATTTGGACTATCTTTTAGGCTGCAACACGCCACAGAAAGATTTGAAAGCAGGACAGAATTAACATCATATTTCTCCATTTTTAATATGAGTTGGATTTCCAACTATGCCACCAGCCTTAAACACAGTTCTCCCCTCAGTGTGAGGGTATCAATATTAGATTTGTAAATCACAAACTACTAGAGTTGTCTTATCCCATGTATACAAAACTGCCTGGTTTATTTTCAAGTTCTCAAAAAATAAAAATAATAAAACCACACGGGTACATCTACATTCTAATTTTCTTAATGTTCAAGTACTCTGTCTTCTCTTGGTGAATTTAAACCAATACTACACATGGCAGCCACTTTCATATTGCATTAAAAAATGCATTTTCCAGTATCCTCATTCAGAAGACACTGTCCAACTCAGGACATCACCTCATCAAAATCAACAAAATGCCAACCTGATCAAGGTCAGATGATTCTCCCTCTTTATTAATAAATATATTGTCCGAAAAACTGGAGAATCTGACTTCTTTTTTGAAACTAGTAAATTCATGCAAGTACCTTCTCTACTACAAATGATGAAGGAATTCCAAAATTACTGTGTCCCAACTAGTCTTTCAGGAAGCTGGCAGCTATTTTCAAATTCCACACAAATCTATACTTGCTGCCAGCTAGTTCAAAAATACCACCAGACTGCAAAAACTTAACAGCTATGTTTCTCCTTGTGAGATTATTCTTTCTTGTCTGTTTTATGGCAAAGTAGCTTTTTGAAAAGATACCTAAACATTTTCTGATCCACACCCTTCACCACCTTCAGACGGTGATTGTCAATCTCCCTCAGGATTTCCAGTCCAGTGAGGCAAAGGAAATGGGAAGACTGCAGTTAAGGCAGTTAATAATACCAGTGAATCATGCAGTAAGGGGAACAAAAGAGCAATCAGGATTTAGTCTTGATAGTTCTGTTTTCTGTCCAAATCTTCCTCCTTTGACCCTCAGCTGTTCTTAGAAATCTTGCCGATCCATGTGGGTTAATCACTGGACTAAATATGGGCCAGCATTTAAGGATAACACAGTGACTTATATATGACAAAGAGAAGTCTCTCTCTTTCCTCTTTCAAAATATGAACATTGTGGGGGGAAATTAATATTCTGGAATATAACATTTTACCACATTTGTTGACAGACTCACTGTGTCACCATTAAAGCAAAGCTGTAATGCTTTGCTGCTTTTTAAATTATAACGTCTTCTAGGGAGAAATCTTACCCTTTTTATTTATAGAATAACTTAAGCAGCACTTTGGCACACAAGATCTACCTGTGGCATTACCTGTTTTTATTGAATTTTACCAGAAATTACTGATAGGATTATTTTGACAAATTAATCCCTTTCTTCTTGATGTGCATAGATATCTTACTATACCACTGCTCATTTGGGAGTTTGTTTAAATGTTTAAACATTTTTTTAAAACTCTTAACAAGGAAGAAAAAAAATTAATGACTTCTTATTTTAGGGATTCATTCTATCAAGATCTTTAGCACTCCTAACATTAGTCAATGCTGTGCAGGCAAAATTTGAACCACATCTGCTTCTTTTGAGGTAATGTCTAGCAGAACATCAATTCCTAGAGAATAGCATGTGTTCTGGAATTATGGTTGGTTTAGGAATCCAGGTTTCACTGAGGAAAATCACTTTCCATTTAATTAAAATATGAGTAGCTGCTGAAGCAGTAACAGTAGCTATAAAACCCATTGCATGTGTTCCCAAAACAACTTTCTATTTGAATTTTCTATTTCATCCCTTTGCTAGGTTCAAACTGATTACATCTAGGGTGACAGGTGAAGGTGCTTTAGATGAAATTTTTTGAAAGATCATGAAATTAAATTAAAATCTTATCTAGACTTTCAGTTGCTATGTTAAAGTAAAGCTATTCAAAGTTCAGGAATAATTAAGGACATAAGCATGCAATGGGAAGGTAAAGCTACGCTGACGAGTAGCCAACCGTCACCCATGGTCATCTGCTCTGTCATTGAAGTAGAACTCACTAGGTATAAATGGTCTTCATTCTTATCGCAGCAGTATCCTACTAAGACCTGGAAAGTAGAAGATATTAAGGCACTAGGACTCATTCTAAAGTAAGTCAGGCTTTACATCAGTGTAAAAATTGTATCTGCGGAATACCTCATCCCTGTAATTAACAAAATCTCTGGAAGAAAAAAAGTTATTTCATTCACGAATTAAAACTACTAAGAAGTGGAGAAACTTTCATATTTTCTGCACTTGTCTTAATACCTGTATTTTTTGTCTTCTGTTAAATCACATTGTAATTGTTATAATGATGACTTTCAAAAAGGTCTAAAAGGAGCAGCAAGGAGTGTTCATAGTCAGTGATATTTTAATTTTCATTTACATATATTTACTTTTCCAAAATGTTAACTAAGCCATTGTTTCTGAATACTGCCCTAACATACCAATTTTACTGTTTGACACCACTCTTACTAGTAGCATGTAGTATTCCTAAAGATTTTTGTTCAAGAGATTGGTTTGTCTAAATATCAACAGATAAATGTGGCAGAAACTGAGTTTCAGGTTATTTAAATGCACACCTTACTTAACTATAGTGGCTCTAAACGCAGTCTGATTCAAACTAGTCAAGTTATAAAGCAACAAGTAGATAAGGAGAAATGCAATAGATACGCTAAAATGGAGGGAATACCTGCAAGAATCAGCTTTAATTACTAAAGTTTGTCCCTTTTGCAAGGTACTTGCTGTGCAACCTTTAATTGCTTCCTGTAATTTCTCATACTTCGTTGTCAAGAAGGGTAAACGTAAGGCTTCTGAATTAAAGACTTTAAGGTAATTCTCAATACCTTCAAGACCATCAAGTACCTGCAAAAAAAAAAAAAAGGATTTGTTGTCAATATTGCTATTAAAATGTGCATATAAGTTAATATAAGTATGGGCATGTAAAATCATGATTACTCTTTGAATTTAAAACTATTAAATTTTTTCAACAATTGCCAGGCCAATTTGACATGCTGAAGCAGAAACAAAATCACAAGAGTAATACAATATATACCCAGTTTTACTGAAGTGCATTCAGTTTTACCAAAATTATTCCTTTTTTTTAACGTTTTAAATATATTAAATGTATATCCAATAAGTAAATTCTACCAAATCTATTTTTATTAAAAAGGTAGGCTTTGATTTTGCACATATACAGCTTTGGGTTTTATATCTATTCTCTGTCTTACTTGTGCAAGCAGAAGTTTTTCATTCAAATACCAGAAGAAAGTGACAATAGTACTCTAAAAAGACATCTTTTTAAACCAAGTAACAACTCCATTATTAAAGTTATTAAATACTAATATTAGTAAAATAGAAATGTGCCCAAAACCACTGTGCATAATTAACATCACAGCAGTAGCACTGTATTGTCTTAGATTTTTTTTGTTCTCTAAACATCAGAAAAACATTAAATAAAGCAAAGCAGTAGACAATATCTAATAGCATTAATTTCTCACTGAAACAACACATACATGTAATGAATTAAAAATAAAAG
The DNA here is from genome assembly GCA_013398125.1 of Aegotheles bennettii. Lineage (NCBI taxonomy): Eukaryota > Metazoa > Chordata > Aves > Caprimulgiformes > Aegothelidae > Aegotheles > Aegotheles bennettii. The sequence continues at coordinate 174,151 of VZRW01000368.1, forward strand.
TAATATAACATGGACTACTCTGTATACATCTTTTAAAAGGCAATCAGTTTTTGTACACCAATCAAACTTGTGTTCTGACTTTGCAAATCTCTAAGCTTTAGTTTAGTGAATAGTTTTGCAGACTTACAGTCTGAAAATACATTGCTCTTGAAGCTTCAGTTCATCACAGAGGAGAATTCTGAGAGACAACAAAACTATACACATACTAAAATACTTTCCTCAATTATGTCCACCTTAATATTACTACATTAGAGGAACAAAGAACTTTGAGGTAGACTAAATTTGGCTTTAAAGACTTTTTCCAAGGTTTTATATTCATAAGAAGTTGAAAAGTGAAAATTCAATGAGGTTCTCAGGGAACAATAGGATCCAGCCTGCTCGAGTGTATAATATATAAACCAAGAACTCAGCAGCTGAGAACAAACACTATATTGCTGACTCAAGATAGCAAGAAGAGATGGCCAAACCCTCTCAAACAATTGAAATCTATGCAAAAGAAATAAAGGAAAATAAAGAAAAGAGAATGACCAAAAGTAATTAAACTTCTATACACAATAGATAAAAATAGGACATGCATACTATTTCATTGTTTCTGCCAGGTTATTTTTCCTTGCAAAATAAAGGATTCAACATTTAAAGAAAAAAAAGTTTTCTAGGAACAAGAACACTCCGCCAGAGAAGTGTAATTGAGGGTTCCCAGGAAGGACTTTTCCTAAAACATGAAATCCATTTAGTCATCACTAAGTATAAAAAAGGCTACAAACTCCAGATCAAGACAGGAATTACTATCACCTTTGGAAATTCACAGATTCATGGACTTAGGTGAATCTCAATTTTTTTTTTTTCTGTAAATAGAGGCCACTCATATGAACTCGGGAACTAAATGAAGTTTGTTTATTTTGTAACAGGTTCTGTATAATGAATTCCAGTCTTCGGGACCACACTTAAAATTATTCAATTAAAGAGTCATAGGAAAGTTATAAAGTGTTCAAGAATGATTATGGATTTATAAGCATTTCAGAAAGAGTTAACCACTCAGCCAGACTTATAAGTATTACTAGTTAGTATATTTAACTAGGTAAGCAGCAAATGAAAGAACATGCTTTGAGTCTTGCTAAAAATAAATAGGGAAATTTAAAATGAATCAATCAAAAAGGTATATATTACTGCCAGTGTTACATTCAAAGAGCCACATGAGCAGAATGGCAACTGGACAAGAGACTATTTAGTAGAGAACCAAGATGGAAAAAGAAGTCAGGTGTTCTCTGCAGCTTCTCTTCCTAAACATATCTAGTGCCTTATGTGTTCATCAACCTGCACCTTCAAGGATTATAGACAACTTCATTGGGTTGCATTGCCTGCATTCTCAGTGCTGTTGCTACCTCGATCAATTAAGGCTGCTACCACAAGCAAAGATTTAGGTTTCCTCATGTTCCATTTCAGTTGCAAGTAAGAAGCCTGGTTACAGCAAGGTATTATCTGGATTGACTCTTCCTAGCAGCTGCTGCAGTCATTGGTAATTTTACACCCCTCCTATTCTGCTCAGAATAGCAACATCAGATTCTAAATTCAGACTTTCAAGAGCTCAACCAAATCAACATTAAACAATCCACACAAAGACAGCCTTCTACTTCTATCTTAGACTCTTTTCAAGAATTAGCATATGTGTATATCTCTGATGTTTTTTTTAATAGCATAAGTATATTATGGTATAGAGTACAGAACATGAGGAGGAAAGCATCACAGCTATATGCAACTGTGGCACTAGAGCATAAATTAAAATTAAATTATTTTAGAAATTGTATCACTTGATAACACAAAACTACTTTGCAACTTATATACTAACAAGTTCAAGGTGTAGGCGAGTTATAATTAGTGAACTAAATGCTTAACACTAATGACAGGATTTTTTTTCTATTTCCATAGGGAAGATTAATAGGGAAAAACAATAGTTATGCTAGTAAAAATTAGATAAACCTTAGAAGCTGTAATTACAATGAACACCAACATGCTGAAGATAACTTGGGCATAACTGCTATGAGCGGAAATAATATCACTCTTTCCTGAGCCATTCTGGACATTTGAATTTATTAAAAAAACACTTTGTAATAAATACAAATGTCATTCAAAAAGGATCTTAATTTTTCTCTCTGAATTTCCTTGTTAATGGTTACCTTGACCATTCTTCATGATGGGGATCCATTTTAAGTAATTTTTTAAAAAGCAACAAAAAATATGTAATGCATTTTTCCCAGTGCATTTAGTTTAGTGGTTGTGTACATACAGAATAGGAATGGTGAATGTTGTTTTGGTTCTTTATTTTTCCACTTTAATTCTTCAATTTTGCATTAGTGTTATATTAGTTCACTCTGTCTTCCTTATCCACTTATCACAGTCCTGAGATCTTTTCAAGGAGCTAAAGGATATAATCATTCTCTCCACCTCTGCTCCTCTAGTGTCATCCATCTCCATATAGCTGTCTTGCTTTCAAAGTCCTGTGCCTGTTCAATTGTTTCTCTGTAGTTCCTTATGACTTACTAATCACTAAGATCAAAAGAAAATATTTTGCAGCAAGGCTTCTACTCGACAGTATGGTCCTCTATTATACTTCTGCATTTTTTATTTTACTGAATGCATTAAAAATTAAAATGACAATGAGATACAGACGATCTAAAAGTAGTTCTCTTTCAGTTAGCTCAAAACAACTAATACTCTATTTTGGTCATTTGCCCTTTACATGTAAAGGGAGTCCAGAGGTTCAGGCACACCCGGAGAACAACTGAAAATGTCTCTTTTCTGAACTCTAGTAACTATCGTATTTTGTTTACTGTTACACATAAGAGTTGTAATGGCGTGCTGTGGAGACACACCTGAGCTAGTGCTTTCTTCAGCAGGTACTTCCACAAAGTACAGCCTTGTATTATGAAAAGATCTCAAAGCAATAGACCTATATTTGCAGAAGGGGGTTGACTATCAACAACAGTTGTAACACTGTTTTCATCTGTCCATCTCAGATTCCTCATTATAAATGAAATCAAGAAAGATCAGACTTATTGGAGCAAAAGGTATGTCTCACTCCAAGGGCCTGTAAAGAATTTCAACACCAAGTCTTAAGGTTGTTTTTTTCAGCACATTTAATAGAACTATGAAGATTGTTGTTGGAGCTACCCTTGGAAATGATCTGTTTTTAAAGCTTCCATAAACTATCTGCAAATACTATGCTTTAAAAAAAATACAAAAAGACTATTTGGTCTTTGGACACCTTAAAATCTAAACTTTTCTAACTAGTCTTCTAACTAAAAAGTCTTGGAAAAAAAGTTTACATTACTAATACAACTTGATGTATGTGCCATTGATGAATAGACTTGTAAAAAGGCAACAGACTTCACATTTTAAGTCTGATCTTCAATGTCGAGGTCCTTCTTTTCAATGGAAAATTTTCAGATGTAGCACCTGATTTTTTAAATTATCAAAGACTTAAAACTCAACAGGACACCCTCAGATAGCAGAATCTAAGCCCTCAGTATTTCCACAAAGCACACAAATCCCTGTTTTCTTTAACTTCGGTGTAACAAGCAGTTGGTCAGCACCACCGGCTAAAGACCTGTTTCAAAAGCTTTGTGCCCCAAAACAAGGCAACAAAATTGAGAACCCATTTTTTAAAAGATAGCTCTCTGATCTGATAGCACACACCTGGAAAAGTCTTGAATAAGTTTTCTACTGACATCAAGGACTGATGAGATATAAGGTTCTTTGCTTAATCCTTCTGCTCTAACTCAAATAAATTTCCTTTAACAAACTGTTGTGTATTAATACTAGACTGTAATAACAGAACTTACTTCTATTATATGGTAAGCCAAGCAAATTACTAAATTACTTCTTGATTGAACTAAAGAATATCATACAGTTTGCAGTTATGAAAAATCTAATAAAACTGTGGTAAATTGCTCCAATAGGTCATTTCTTCACTGTTTAAAAAATATGCTCTAAAACTAGTTGGAATTTGGCAAAGTTTTACTTCTGTCTGTGGGTTTTGTCTGCTGGATAGAAAAATCATATGCTATTAAACTTCCTTCACCTGTTTAGGTGCTTACAGATTGTCTGTCTTCATTTACTCTTACATAAATTACAAATACAGTAAGCAGAAAAACACCAGCAATCAATCCACAGTAATTCACTGGAAGCTCATCTGTTGATAAAAATCCCCACTTGTTTTCCCATTTTAAGGCTTAAAACAGATTTGGCTCTGAACCAGCTTCAAGTGGTTTGAGGATTTCCTATTATTCATTTCACCATCAACACAATAAATAGCAGTAGTATAATCTTACAGAACTCTGTCATAACACTATTTCCACCTTCACTGATCCTTATTTCGGCTTCTCATAAAAATCTGTTAACCTGACACATACCAATAGATTTACACTAATGATATTAAACTCCTTCAAATTCTTTAATAATCAACCCTTCTATCAGCTGTTCCCATGAGTTAGCCCTACCTTGATTTTAGGTCAAGGACTTCTAAATTAACTGTGTTGTCCTCTTCCCACCTCAACATTTTAACATTATGGGGGGAAACTAAAAGTTTTCAAGATTTTACAGCAATACTTCTTGAAAGGGGAAAACACTTCTTACTGAACTTATTTTTTACCTATCCAATGAGTTTCTAGAAGACAGTACAAGTTAGTGACAGATTAGCATCCAAAAAGGGTTTTTATTTTTATTACATGGAGACACATTAACTACAAACTGCATTTATTATAATGTTGCTTATACCGAGGAAAGTTGTTCAGAGGATCATTTAATTTTTAGAAATGCTGATTCCAGATTCAGTCTAGCCTCTCCAAAGAGAAAGACTCAGAAACAATACAAGTGAATACACTTTCAGTAACTAGCTTATAAATATTTTATATCTAACTGGGAGCATTTCACAGCAAAGAATAGACACTGGATTCCTGAAGACTCATCTTGTTTCCACGTAAATGCACACTTTCATCATTTTAATTCTACTTGACTGTGGCTGACTCTCCAGTCATTTCTATTATACCTATTACTCCATTATTATTTTATTCCTTTCTACACTAATTTCCTTGACTGTATTGTACTCCCATATAGCATTTTTTTCAGTCTTTTTTATTTCACATTTTTTTCTTTGCATGAACAGTAAGTTTTACAACAATTGTTTACTGAACTACTATTAAAATTCCCACTTGAATCAGTTTAGTATAAAAATTCACTGCATATTTTTAACTGTGATTAAGTGCTACCCTATGATATTATAGCATTTGAAAAGGAATTTTAATATGTTGGGCCTAGAGCCAGTAAAAACATCAAAAGTAATCTAACCTACATAAGAGTACATGATGACTAGTCTAAAATAACTTCAGAAGATGACTGAAGGAAAAAAAAAGTCCAATGTATTTTACATTTTCACCACATAAGATTAGGAAGACACAGAAAATTAAACAGACATACTAGTCAAGACTGCTTGTGCCTAAACACAATCCACACAGAACAAGCAATGTATAAAATTCAGTAGGCAAGTAGCCCTTCTCCTGTGAGAGCTGCAAGAATCTAATTCTGGAATCTGAATCTCTGCTTCTCCACATAAGCACATCAGTAGTAGAAATTATTGCCTACATATTATCTTGCTGACCTCAGTATAGGTGTGGGCCTTAATTCAGCATTTGTGCTATGACTAAGGGAGCTTTGTGCGTTTTTAACTGGTCACTTTGGTGTTACATCATCTCTTGATCACGTAGTATATGATGTGCCTGATATGAGAAATTGTATATTGCCCTTGAATTTTCTCATGTTTGATTATTAATTAGCCACTGTGGAGACCACTGCAAGTATAAACATTGTTTCTGGTATCCATACTAGCCTGTAACAGTATTTTAGAGCATTATGCCATTGTGACAAAGCCCATAGTCTTTAAAGTCAAATTTTAGGCAGATAATATTTCCCAAAATGCCTTCTTTTAAAAACAAAGTGTTCTTCTCAATATACTTTAAGAAAACAAAATAAAACAAATTTGCAATTTTGGATAGAAGTTTGAGGCTAAATGTCTTATTAAAAGCTAATTTGTAATTTTCCATTCCAAATTGTTTAGCAAACTGTTTGCATAATCCCACTTACATCAAACTTCAAGAGCACACTGACAGTTGTATTATCATGTATTATGATAATACAGCCTTGGCTTCTTACCAACCTTGCCAGCAGTATGAAAAAAGTCATTGGCCTCTTGTAGCAGGGCTTTCCTTTCTTCCATACGGAAGCACACTTCTTCTCGCAAGAGGCATATTTTCTGATTTGAAAGCTTTAGATGTTCTTTTTCTGTATAATCCTCAGAAAACAAGATCCTAAGTGCTTCAGCTTCCAGTTGTTCCACAGTGGAATTCCATTCCTAACAGGAAACATTCTATTTTAATCAATTACACATAGAAGAGTAATATATTCACACAATAATAATATAAATACTAGAAAACACATATCACATATATAGGTCTAAGTTATCAGCATTTAAAACAGACTTCTACTAGAAGGGATTTCTCAGCAAATTATGGTTTTAGTGACAGAGTTTTTAGTGGTGGTATTCTGCATTCTTTGACAGTTTCATAGGCAAAAGTAGCAGGTACTAGTGTGTCTGATAGGAAAAAGAGTCTGGATAACATAAAGACAAGAAACTTCCTCTGGGTAAGACCACACTCCCATGACAAACAGCCCCTCAAGTCCAATTATTTAACCAAGAACAAATTAAAATATTGCCCAGCCAGAGAGTCAGAAATAATACTGACACTTAATTGAGCTAGGTACTTTAAAACTGAAGTGTTTTTAAATGGATTCAGCTGAACCAGTACAAGCTTGCCTATAGATATTTTGTCTTCATTGCACCACTTGGAAGCATATTTAGCTAATCAGAACTGATTGTTTATTTGACTTATTTCTTTTTTCAGCTATTCATACTGAACTGACTTGTGCTTCTAGTGTACTCACCAAAATTATACATCAATTATAGGGATTAAACCTTGACAAACTAAACTTCTTTTCCTATGTTTTTTTAACCTGTGATAAACACTATTATTCAATCCTACTACCTTCTTCAGGTTATAAAGAGGTATTGAAAAACATATCAGACTAGATAGCCCAAATGGAAAGAAGTTTTACTTTAAGAGAGTCAAGAAAAAAACACCATTTCAACTCCTCCTGTCTTGAAACTATTGCTTTGGTGTTTAGTTGCTTCTTTGTTTTCTCTGAATTTTTTGTTGAGAAAAATTATAAAATAGTGAAACTGTTACACAGTGTACTTTATCCCTGATGTGCTTGTCAACACTTAAAATTTGTGCCTTATTACGCTATTCAAAACAAAAAGAGCATCTGATATTATACTGCAATCCTCCAGGCCTTAGGTAGCACATTTCCTGTACTTTTTCAAAAAAATTAAAGAAAAGAACCTTTCTGAAATTCGTTTAGCATTTCCTTCCACAGATTTATATCAAATGTCTGGCAAAGCAGACAAAAATATTTAGAAATAAGACAGAATTTTTTTAATGAAAACACTCCGAATTGTGCATATGGCACAAAAAGCTTACCGGGTAGGTTCTTCTCTTTTCAGCATGCTTAAAGAATGTTAGTCTCAAATTTGTTGTTTCTTCTTAGTGAAATTATTCCTAGTGAAAGATCCTGTTTTGGAAGTTTTCACAAAAGAAGTAGTCTGGATATTCACAGATCTTTCATAAACAACTGCAATTCTAATTCCCCCCCAGTGTCCCACCATGCTGCTTTATCCTTCTTTGAAGCACAGTAAGCAGGAGTAGGTCTATTCTGGTCTGTGTAGTTGAGTGCATTCCTTTTCTGACATTGTCCATTGTGGTGACAACAACAATTGGTATGGTAAAAACATTTATTCTAAAAGATCAGCAACTTATTTTACATAGACTTCTCCATCAGAAGCAGTTATCTCTCCCTCCCTATTGATATGGGGCTAAACCTATGCTTGTGAATTCCTCTGACCTATTAAGACACATTGCATTGTATGTGCATATGCTCAATGTGTCTCCTTAGCTCATGTCATTGCTCTTACTCTTCCTCACAGTAGTCTTTTAAACACTTGCTTTCATTGTTCAATTTGGCAAGGAAAATAAGCTCTTTCTAGGCTCCTTGATTAATCTGATATTTTTCAAGAGACTTAAAAAAGATTAAGTAAAACTACTGTGGCTTTAAGTAAAAGTTTTGAACTTTATCTGCCTGTCAGATTGTGACACGTATAGTCAATAAAGTATCATTTAAACCACAAGCCAATTAAGTGTAAAATATGTATTTTTCAGATTATAAATTAGCCTTGTCTCTCATATTGCAAAAACATTCATAACTGAACTTCTGAGCGCAATTTCTGCCTTTAATTGATTCATTGGATAAACAAGTATATTGATAATTCAGCCCCTGTGAATATCTGAAAGGCTTTTACCTTCAATAACTACATTGCAGTATAACTAACTACGAATATAATCACATCACTCCCTCAAAGTACAAATACAACAGTGTGCACTAATACAACTGCAAAGGATTGTGACCTGCTATGAAAATTACTGTATGATCTGTTTGTAGTGAAGTTCAGTGGATGGCTGTATCAGTGTATTAAACAGTGACTTTTTAGTGTCAACAGACAGGGAAAGGAAAAAGTAATTCAAAGTCAGTCACCTCCCACAAAATTGTTGAGAGAACTTACAAGATAATGCCAGGACATAGAAAGAAGAACTTACCAAAAAAACCCCCAGAAAAAACAACACCAAAAACAAATAAAATAAACAAAACAAACACCCCCCCCCCAAACCATTAACAGAAAAATAATAGATGGAAAAGGAGCACTCTCCCAAGGCAGTGAGATGGCACTACAGGAAAATCAGTGACAAGAACCTGACAGATGTAGATTTGCATCTGCTGCACATGAAAGATGAATGTCTAGGTAAAAAATACATGAGTGTGTTAAAACCTCTGCTATGGAGATAAAATTCAATACTTGTCAAGCTCCTCAACAGAATGCTAGTCTCAGAAAAACCGGCAAGAGCAGCTGGATAGCCTGGGTTTGCAGCCATGAAGAGAACGATGAAGGAGCGTGGCCATCTAGGAAGGCCAGAGAGAGCAGACTGCTCCAGACAGCCATTTAACTGCAAAATAATTTTAGCAGTGAGACCTGTTGAAAAAAGCAGGTAAAAACAATATTCTTGATCCTTTCTTTAATGTCAACAAATAAAGCAGTTAATACTACTAATACTGCTAATTGATAGTGATATTTAATTTGGTCATGGAGAACCATCCTGAAACCTCATTAGATCATGTTATTACCTAGCATGGCTACTCCAGACCCCAAAAGCATGCAGAACTATAAAACAGAGAAGTACTCTCCATCTTGCTACTAATCTTTATTAAAAGGACTGATTCCAGCATTGTTCAGTCCTGAAAAGCGGCAGAAACTAGACAAAAACCAAACAATTTAGAATGCTACTTTGTTTTAATCTCTAAAGTTATTTGGCCACAAAGTGGTGCTAGCAGTTTTTTTACTATGCCAAGCACCTCTAATACATATAGAAATGTAACAGCAAGCAGTTAATGAGTGCCAGTAGATAAGCCCATTGAAATGTGACTTCCTAAATCTGCCTCTTGTCTACTCTCAGATCTTGGGAGTGTGTATGTATGCGTGTCCATTTAATGTTTGGGAGGGTAGAGGGCCTTTTTTCCAACTATGAATCCTTGGTATTATCTTTGGTCTTGATTACTGTACAAGATAGCAATAATCATTTCAGTGGTTGCATCTCTTAGCAATGCGAGGCTCAAGAGAAGACATCAGCTTGAGAACATAATAAACTACCCTCCTTTCTTTTCTCAGCCCAGTCACGTAAATGAGTTAATCCTGTAAATCCTTCTTAGGCTAAACTCTGAACAGTTTAAGCAAATTGTTTGTCCTGTTTGTCATAATGAAACAACACCTGTAAGTAAACAAGTATTTTCTTTGTGTGAAACTGCTCAGATACCAGAACTTTCCACTATCTTGCTCTCTAGAACACTTACACAAGATCTGCATGTCTATTACAAAGAAATTTTTCACCATACCCTCAAAGCTACAATATACATATGAAATGTTACTTGAAAAGATTGATTTACACCACTTTAGATCCTAACAGAAATCCCAAAGTAGTTAAAGATTTGTTTATCAATGTCCTTATTACTTCTAACAGAATGCCATTAGAAATTGTCATGGCCAATACGCAGTTCAAACTGGCCACTCTTTTTGCACATCACAAGCATAACCAACATGCCCAGTAAGATCCACTTCAAGAATTTAACTTCCCTCTGCTGCTGGTAAGAACAGCAGAAGGCCAAAGGAAGATGCTGTAAATTAATTCACATGGATGTGTAACAAAAAATTTTAATGCTAAATATTTTTAAATAACCTTAAGGAAAAAAAAGCAATTCAGCAAGAAAATATGAATGTTCTATTACATAATGAAAGGGAGAATAATTGTTAGGCTAAACTGTAATAGTGTTACTATTGTAATGTAGTTTCTGGATGCTCAAAAGTATTGATTACTATAGAAAATGAAAATGCATATTGTTATCCTTTTTGTACTCACTGTAGAATTTCTAATTCAGATACCAAGCTGTAAGAATAGCCTTTCAACACTGAACATGGGGAAAATTAATGATCATTTGGCTAGTTCTAAAATTCAGCAATGCTTAGGACACCTCAGATATTTTTGTGGGTCCGTATTTCTTGGGAAATACCCCACAGCTTACTCATTTACTGTTTATCTTCTGCTTTTCTTGTGCCAGATCTGTTCAGGCCTTGCAGCAGAATTTAGCCTTTCATACTTATCTTCCCTACATGAAAAAAATGAAGAATGAAGAAAAACATGACAACCCTGGAGCAATTAACTGTAAATTATGCAAACAGGCAAACATGTGACATTTAACTACAAAGCTTACAAGGAAACATAACTATGAACAATCATAAGGCTGTTAGTTGCTATCAACACAATAGCCTTTAAAAAGACATTTTTTTCTACTGGAACGGTTTTTGGATGAAAAAGGCCTGCTTGGTCATCTGGGTTATCCATATACAATTGCTTGAAAATCATACAGTCAGGAATGATCCTGGCACAGCAACAGCATTTACCTGATGATAGCACAACTGAGGTATCTAAAAAAAGGTGCTAAATACACATAACTTACATCACAAAAATATAGGGTTTCTTTAATATCAATATTGCCTTTAATCCCATCTTGTTTTTATGAGTGATGGTAACAGAATTATTCTCTGGAAAACTGATATTCACAATGAAAATACCATTTTTAATTACTTTTATTCCCAAGAAATGAATGGGTAAACACCTCTTCCAATCATGTATACAGTTCAGTGACAACAAATTATGATAGAATTGGCTGGCTTTATCTTTTACGAACATTAAGCTTCGATAATATTCTAATAAAATTGCTTTTCTTTATTTTTTGCAACATGGTTTAATATGTAAACTAGCAGTCTGGAACTAAATTGATCACTAAATTGAAAATCCAACATCAAGGATTACTCTTCTTTAACCTTATCAATAGCTTTTAAAGTTTTAAATAAGAAAAACACTGAGAAACATGGAGGCCTGCATTAAAAGAAACAAAATTTTACAAAATCTTATTTCTATATATAGAAATATGTATCTTATGTACACATACCAAGTATCTACTCCTATATGTGCTTATTAAATGCCTGAGTTCACATTTTGCTACCGATTTTCACTGATCAATTATCATATTTCTTACTTTCACTTTGACTTCCATTTCTTCAATCTCCTGAAGTAACTCTTCACTTTCCAATAGAGATGAGCCCAAGTTTTGCTTGTGAAAATAATCTCTGATGTTTTTCTTGTACCAAGATGTTACCTAAGTAAATAATAAAAATAATTCAATCACTGAAAAAATTGAGAAGCAACTGTCCATTTTTAAAATATGTACTAAACAGTTTCATCTACAGAAGACCACCTAATTTTCATTCCTTTCATTTCATACTATCTTAAATCTCAAATATATTTTGGTCATCAGTATGTGAAGTCATCAGCATGGTAATACAGATCTGTCTTGGTTCATCTTGGGGACATTTCAGTCTCTTCATAACAATACTAGCTAAGCCCTTCCCTAATAATGCATTTATCTTAACAATATTGCTAGTCCTTGTCTAATTTTATAAATTAGAAGTTAGGGCAAAATGGGACCACAGACACATTTTTAAAGAAAAATGCAACACTTCAGTTTAAATTCTAGGCTTTAGTAATTTTTGTATGATCAAGTACAGCCTTATAAAGAAGAGGAATAATAAAATAATCTTTTATGGCAAAAAACCTAAGTATCAGTATTAAACTGTTCCAAAGTAGCTACTAGTGGCATGTTATACCATGTTTGTGAAGGACTGTAAAAGAGCCTGGAAATAAAATAAACTAACACCACTACATGTGATGTATATCACTCAACAAAAACATTTCAAGTTCCAATGCAGTGAAACAGTCCTTTTCATTTGTGATGTTTCTTTCTTATGTATATGAAAGCACTGTATGCTTTTTTTTGGCCTCCTTTTTTTTCCCTTTTTTTAAGAAAGGTCTTTGTTTACACAATGTTCCAAAATCCAGAAGTTATTTAGAATATTAGCTAGTAAGAGTAATCGTTTCAATTTTAAAGGCAACATTTGCAATTGTGAAATATTAAAACCAAGTAATCCATATAGGTACATGCATACTTTAACAACAATACGCATACTCTCAGGAAAGATTATGACTGACCAGTAATGGAGTGAGTTTGACAGGATGTCAGAAACTAATTTGCTTTCAAGGTGTGGGGCTTTCTTTACATAGGATTAAAGTCTGGGAATCCTATGAAGTTAGCCCATATATGCATGAGTAGTAAGAGGAAGTTATCACTATCAGGAGAAATAGGACAGGAGATCAGATATTTAGAAATACACAAGAGAGGAAGCGTTGGCCATAATTAAGCAAAATCACTGCTATAAATTCACTGGTCCTGCAATTTCACCAGAAGTAGCTAGCAGAGAAGTAATCTTATATTGATCTGTTTATAGTGTTTTGGATAACTTAAACCCATTTAGGTCTAAGTGTCTTAGCACTCATTGTAAAATACAATTTTTTATATTTATGAAAAAAACCTTTGCAGTGTGTTGGAATCAAACATGAAGACAAAACTTCACAGAGGAACTTCATACAATATTTTGATGATTCAAATAGTTTTATGCATTAGATAACGATCTTCAGGTTTGCATATTTGTCACTCTCGCCATCAGTAGCAGCACTGTGCTGAATACAGCCATTGGAAAAAAAAAAATCAGGAAAGAACACACCACCAGCAAACACAGTCCATGTTTAGACACTTCTCTACGCATCAGCTACTGCTGTGGATTTCTCCTCATACATGCACACTTACACATTTGGATTTGCAGGTCCTCATTATCAGATGTTAAAACTAAAATCTCCATTTTTCATAACAGAAATTTGCTTTCAAGCAAAGAAACAATAGAACTATTCCATATCCTACCACACAGAAATTCTTCTAGTCAAGTAAAATCATAAACCTATTGATTCACTATGTAAAGATTACAAGCAAAGAAGAGTGCCCTGCATTTTTGGGGGGTAAAATCCAACTACAGCCTTTAATTCACTGAGCTACAGTACTTCATTTTCTATGTCAATTAAACTACCTTTAGTGCAAATGAAATAAAAAAGGTAAATGTAACTTCTACTAAGACAGTTTTCCTCTCATTTATCTGTCTAGATAGCAAATGCAGCTGTACTCACCTGTCCCCCGAGTTTTACTTAGCTCTTATCTCTGTCCTTGATGTGACAAAGTACCATGGACAATTTTAATTGTCTAATATATGCATGGTTGGATCAATTAAGAAAAATTACTTTCATAAGTATTCTTCCAAAGATAACTAATTATGCACAAAATAAGCTAATCTGCCTCTGATTTTCATTAATGGAAGAGACAATCAGAAAATACAATGCTGGCACTTCCATAAAAGAAGGTCAAGATACTCTTCTCTAACTGTAAAATGTTTGCTTTCACATATTGAAAGTACTGAAAAAGAAACATGTCACATGTTATGTCCACAACTATCAGATCATCACATTCCAATTAGAGATCAAAGGAAGGTGCTGCATTTTTAGTTCTTCAGAACAGGTAATAAGTAGTGATCTTTACAGCTGCTTGGCTTTTCTTTTAAAAAAGCAACCCACAGATTATGCAACCTTCTGCCTTACATAATTACGCCTAGCAAAAGAGACGCAATGTAAAGAGCAAAAATCCAGTCTTAGATCTTACTCAGCAGAGCTCATCTCCAGTTCTCTGCCTTCTCTGTATCCTCTGAATTCCCATTAATGTCAGTGGGAGTTCAATATGCTCTTCTTGCATATGCAGCACCATTAGATATCAAGAGGAGTTCAGTCCATGTAGAGATCGGAATATTAATTTTCAGATGTGCTGAGAGGTTTTGAGGGTTTGATTTCTGTCATCGTTCAGAAATATATGCATAATGTTAGAGGTCTGAGAGAGAAATTTTACATAAAGTCTCTAAAAGTTTATTTTCCAGTGTTTGTATTTACTCGTAAATATATTATTTGTCTATTATGCATTCAAATTAATTGTCCATAAGTGTGTAAATCATACATTATAACAGGTTTTACTGTTAGGAACTCATCAAACAGAAGTGGCCCAGGGTTACTAGCCTAATAAATATATTTAAGCTCCTTTTCTGTAATAGTCTCTATGGTAAAACAGTTGCTAGATTATTTTTTTTACAGTGGCTACACTTAATATTATGTGTCTTACCTGGTTCTCTTGTTGGTGCCACAAACAAATTTGCAGAACCTGCTCCAGTCCTTGGCGCTGATGTTTAAGAAATCTGTTCAGTTGCCGTCTCCTGTCTTGTAGCATTTCAAGGAGGTTGTCAATCTTCAAACAGCTGCTATGGGCTCCCTGAATCAGCTCCGGATTTGCATTTGGCCCCTCACATTTGAATTCTTCTATGAATTCAGTTAGCTCTTGGCTTTTGTTTAAAAGTGCAAGTGACTTTTCCAAAAGCTCTGTAAGAGTAGAATTTCAGAGGGAAAAAACAAAACAAAACAATGTGATTTGTCATTTTAGTAGTGTATTTCAAATATCACTCAAGTTTTTTGAAACTACCTATCTATTTGCATACCTGAGCATAATATGCTTTCATGCACTGCTTTAGAAGGTATATATCCTAAGATATTTCCGTTTGGACAGCTGTTATATAAACCTTAAGAGGTATAATGGTGTATACCTATAATAACACATATATATACCCATATAATGGGGTACTGAGAGTCATTGAGACAAAATCCAGAAGTGACATTGTTTTATCAAAACAGCTATTTTTGATTGTTTCCCAGTCTTCAGGTAAGCTGGAGTTTCCTACCCTGATTTCTGTGTGAGTCAGTAGCCTCTAGTTATGCAAGCAAAGTTTAGGTCTTCACGTCCCTCACAGAGGTTGAAAGTTCTCCTGTCTGGGGGCTGTTATTACCTTATGACTAAACAAGTCATAAATATCAGGACAATAGCTCAATATCAGTTTTCCAAATTTCAGGTGCTTAAAATAGATTAAGACGCCAAACATTTGCAACCACTTTCCTCCATCTGAGGAAAGGCTTATCCCCATCAAAGCAGCCTTTCTCTGGCAAACTGCTTCAACCGATTCTTTTACAGTTACAGACCCTCTTTTCAGCAATATATTACTGCCAGCTACTTCAGGTTAAAATTGCTATACAGTGAGCACTTCGCTCTCATGAAGGTTGAATTGGAAGCCCCCAAACCCAGAGTTACCAGAGTTCAATTCTCTATTCAGTCTGCTGAGAATACCTGGCATTCAAGGTAGCTAAAAATGTTTAAGCTGGTACTCCACTAATGAATGAGTATAATTAATATTCTGCTAGTCATTAGTAATCTTACTGCAAAATTTGGTTAAAATGGTAAAGATGGAGTCTTAAGTCTTATAAAAAAAATACAGAAACATATGGAATTGCAAAGGTGTCTGAAGAAGACACACAATGAGATCGGTTTAGAGAAATTTTTTTCCCCTTTTTTTAATTAAGAGCACCACAACATGGTAGAAGATGCTTCGCATGAAAATTTGAACAAACAAAAGAAAGTCACATGGAAGAATTTTTCTAGGCAAACATGCAGGGAAGTTGTGGTGGAAGGGGAGAGAGCACCTTTTTTCCAAGAATATTACAGTTCAAGCTGCAGAACCTCTTGGAAAAGATTGGACAACTCAATGGAGAAGTGAATCACAGCCCCACTCATCAAAGGCAGAAGCAAAATGTATGGAATCACTGTAGGCAAACAGATTCTGAAGTTGGCAAATTGCCATCTCTATCTCATAGCTCCCACTCTCACTTCACCACTTATGCTTCAAATCCCATCCCTAGGCAGTAGAGCCAAAGGCAGACTTCTCCCTTAGCCACTCTCAAGAAACTGTAGGACTTCACAGGGGATTGTTACTAGAGCTAACTGGAAATTTTCTAATGGAAAGTTTTGCATAGGAAAATGCTAATTCATTGACAGCTATGATAACTTTGATGAATTATTCATTCCACGGAATAGAAGGGTGGTTTTAGAACTCGCTTGCCAATCAGCACTAAAAGTCAGCTTGGTTTCTTAGCATCTCACCTGACCTGGACTGCCATGAAATCAGAATACACGCTTACCACTAGTTGCTCTGCAGCAACAAAAATGGAACAAGGAGGGTGCTAGCTCAAAACCAGGAGTTTCATATCCTTCAATAGGCCTTATAACAAGTTACTTCACCTTTATATTTATATTTATCCAAACAGAACATTCTTGTATTTGTTCTAAGATTTTACCTTATTTTTTAATACACAGAGGAAGAGTAAAATCATTCTTCCAGGAATCAGCCAACAATCACATCATCAGGTGTGGAATAGTGTTTGTACCTTTTGTATGATGCTCTTGTTGCAGAAGGAGTTCTCTCAAAGCGTCAATATTGTCAAACTCTTGGGAATTCTTCAGGAAATCTTCAACTTGGTCAATTTTAACAGCAAACTACATTAAGAAAACAAAAGATGGGAAGAAGCATGGTATAATTTTGTTTTGCAGAACTCCATCATAATCTCTGTATTATAAGGAAAGTTTATGAGAATTCATAAATTCTTGGAAAAAGGCATTTAGTGACTGCTAGATACAGATGCTTTGTGGCCTCTACACACCTTCTGTTTTTTTGGTTGAGGGAACTCAAATTTCCACTGACATACTCTGTAATTAGTTTGTCACTTTATTAATCATCTTTCCTACATAGCTTTCCAACCCACTGAAAATAAATTCTTATTGAAAAATCTGCTAATTTCAAAGCCCTCAGAAAAATTCAACATGAATGAAGCCTTTAATTTAGGTTTCCTTCCCAGAACATCAATGTTAGAGTATTGAGGAAAAAAAACTTTTAAGGACAACATCAGAGATGCAACCTTCAAAGCAATCTCCTGAAGGCAGAAATGAGTAATAAATTTAAACTAAAGAATATTATGGTAAACACAGTAATTAATTATATTGGGTAAACAGCATCTCTGTAATGAAGGTTGAAGTTTGGTTACTCCTTTAGAGCTCATTTTTCCATGGGTTCCATATTTTAGATACTGAAACATGCTGTGTTTCAGGGAGATCTGGTACAGATTTCATAAGCTGATGAGATTGTTAAAACTAAGATTGGAATTCTTTATTTGGCTTTCACATTGCAGATGCAATTTGAAGAATGAGTAGCAGAGAGTTGACAGAGATATTCTTCATCTTAGCCAATCTTCGTCAATTCTACTGTTTCATTTCAAGAATGAAGAAACCGGTAGAGTTCAAACTTGTCTTTCAGTGTAAGTAAAGATGTTGCAAGCTATGGTGATAAAAGCAAGCACTCTGCTTTTTTTGTCTTTTCTACTGTTTCACATTCTTCCCCCTTTCGATCTGCATGCTATAAAAGAAATCCATTAGGTATTAACATTTGAGAATTGAGTTCTGATTTACACTGAAGGCTATTCTTGAGATATGTTTTGTGTTTTATCACGATAAAACAAAGATTTCCATAATCAGAGACTGTCATTTAAAGAAAAGAAGTTTCTGCAACTCCTATTTAAATTTATATTGCATTTCTTCTTCCCTTTATGTATAAAGTGCTATGCTCCAGCTGCTGCATTTTGTTTTAGCGACATAATCCTGTTGCAGGGCAATTCAACAATCCTCTTAAAGTTCAGTCTACACTAGGTCAACCTTTGGTAGTACAGAATTTATCATGATATTTATGCCTACTCTGTACTAATTTCTTTGTATAATATATGTTGCCAGACAAAACAGTAGATAGTTGATCTTGAAGTTGTTAGGACAGTAGAATAGTTGCTTCTGTAATTTATAGGTGGCACTGGGCTGTTGTAGAAACAAAATTATCAGGGAGAATTATTAAACTCTTTAGAGCTCCAGGGATGTGGGGACAATTTAATGTGAGGCTATACAGAGTAAGTATGGAATCCCTCTCTGCTTTAGCTCCCTCTGTACCAGTGAATTAGGATAAGAGATACAGAGAAATGGGTGAACAAGGAAAGACAACACTCTAAAATCTTTCTCTGGGCTGACACAACTGTCCGTGTGTGCACATCTGCACATGGAAGTCTCATGTAAAGGACTGGCAAGTTAAAGTAGTGTTTAGTTTGCATAATTACAATAGTTGTATGGATATTTCAGTGTAAAACCTTCTGTGGTTAGTCTTCAGTAAACATTAGTAAACTCATCAAATAGTTTTAATAATAAGGAATTAAAGATATTCTGCAGAATGTCCATAGCCACTTAATTAGGTATTTTAGATTTTGGTCCAGTTCCTTTTTTCACTGTCATTTTTTGTCAAGTACAAATTTTGGAGACATCATGACTAAGATATTTCTTACAGTCTACATGGGTTTTTTTGTTCAGTTTCATCCTGAACTATCCAGAAGGTGGAAAAGGAAGGATGCATCTAGAGATTTTTATTTTCTTAGTTGCTTCAACCATTAGGAATGCTATGAACATATATAACAGAGTACAATTACAGTGGACAGGGTACCTGTAAGATATGGGAGGTTTCAGATAAAGAGTAATTTGATTTAAATACAAACCTCCAGAGCATTTTCAAAGAACACTGAAGTGAGTTCCAGAAGTGCCTGTCGCTTCTCTAACATAACGATGAGTGCACCCCATGCATCCCCAAGGGTCTCCGCCATGGCATCATAAACCTGACTCTTTTCTTTGTTCTGCTCTGCAGTCTGGTCTGCTTCATGCAGCAGGTCCCATACCTGGTCTTCCAAAGCCTGAAAATTAAAAAGAAATCTGTAAACAGAATCCAAAATACTCTGCTGATACTGGTGTCAAGATACTTCTTCAGTGGGTCTGAAAAACTACCCACAAGCCTACTCCTAATTCCTGCTTTATTTCCAGTTCCTAGTGATAGAAGTGTAGCTGTTCCTACATGTTTCATGGCAGGCTTCTGAATTTCATCTACACCTGAGAGCCAATATTTTTATGAACTTTCATTTTAAAACAAGTGTTAAGAGTTTTATCATTCTATCTCTAATATTTAGATTCAAATAGGTTTACATCTCCTTAAACACTGGTCTTCTTGGAAGGGTCACCAATGCAGGTAATTTGGATCTTTTGTTGTATGCCATCATATTACATTACCTGACATTACAAGCTGTAAGTTTGTAAGGTATCCTAATCATAAGTTTCAGGTGACTTCAGCACAAAACAGACATACATGCACATATTCTTCCACCAAATTTATGCGATGTTTCAAGTTCAGTTCGCTGTATTGCTCAAGCTGGCTGCCAAATAACAATACTCTATTGTAAAAAAAATTTAAAAAAATAAAATTTAAAAAAAGGTCATTCTCCTGTGTTTCATTCTCTCTACTAATCTCACCGTGAGAAAGATAACTGCTGGGCCATTCCCAGCTTATATTAAAAATTAGTCAGAAAAATTGGGGAAAAAAAGACTGATTAGCTTTTGTTCTATATTCTTTATTTTTCCCTATCTCAGGTTTTATTATGAGCATGCATTAATAAAGTGCCAATTTCTGCTATTATTGCAGGTGCTATCACATGAATGTGTAATGGGAAAAGAAATCTGTATTAGACAAATTAAAATCTATGATAACTCATTCTCATGACACACTCTAATAAAGGCTAAAGAACTGAAAAACTTGAAAGTCTTCTGACAGATCCAACTGAAAAGAGGAAATTGCAGAAAACTTTATTGTTCTAAACACAAAACCATAGCCTCCAGCCCTCCATAGACCTTGCATACTACACAAAGATGTCAATTTGAATTGAAGAGGCTGATCAGTTCTCTCTAAAAGCAGTTCTGTGAGAACAGTTTAATAAACCATGGAACTTTTATTCTTTCTTTGAAAAAAAAATAGAATGGAATTATTTTAACTTAACTTTAGAGACTATGAAACTATGAAACAAACAGTGGTAAAATTAACAGGCATAAGAGTAGCTCCAACAAATCCATCTTTTCCTACAGTATATAGGAAAGTAACTATCAGTAACATGAATGCATGTTTATTGTTAAATGACAAAAAGAGCATCTGATCAAAAGCCCATGTTCTATATAACACTACACACTCTATTTTGTGAATACCAGAAATGGGAACTGTTGCTTTCTAATCCTTCTGTAAAACCAATTTTTTTTTGTTCTGTTGAATCCCCATCTTTATTGCCTCATAATATGAGAAGAAAAGTTCAAATTGCCCAAATGCTACCCATTCTGTAGCATATTTAATATTTAAAATGATGCTTTGATTTTAAATTAGGTCATTTGCATAGAGTATAAACTGACACTCATGTAACTATTGATAGCAACTGTTTTATATCACCATCATATCACAATGAGACAAGAACCAAATCAGGAAAAACATCTGGCATTGGGAATCTAATCCAAAGTACTCCAGTCAACTTTTATTCAAGAATAATTATAGCTGACAAGGTAACTAAGGATTGCTACAAGCAGCCAGAATCCTTATTATTAGAAATAAAAAAAGAGCAGCACTGACTCAGGATAATTTTTAAACCACAGAGATTATATGCTTATACAACTAATGAAATTTAAAACTGACTTCATCAAAACAATGGTAAGTTAATTAACTGAGCTCATGAAAATTTTAAATGAAAATTCATCTTTCACTGCAACCTTTAACACAGTTTTTTCAATTCTTTCTTGTTTTTTCTTTGTTTGCTTTGCCTCATTATTTCTCAATAATTATTATACTGTCAAAGGTATAAAATTATTTTGTCCATGTAATACTGGATTTTCCTAAATATATGCACAATATCATCCGAGTCTACAAAGCCTTGATTCTCCGTTCAATCTAAAAAAAAGGCTACCTGTGTTGGAGGAATCCTGGTTAACAGATCTAAAGGAATTTTGTTTTGTTTCTTAGAACCTAGAAGAATAAAATCTTGTTAAAGTCTTGTGGAAGCTTTAAGGCCAAAGTGCAGAATAAAAGAAATACCATTACAGAAGTTGAATGAATGAAATACACAAGGATGTGACTTTATCGCCCTGTGATGGCAGTGTTGGACGAGGTTAATGTAGACATCCTTCAGAGTGCTTACTAGACATAGCTGAAAATCTTTACCAACATTTTTGCTGTAAAATGATTTTCAAACTTCTTTATGCCAAGCATTTGCTTTTAGCAGAGAAGTTTGATTTCATTTGAAAAAGTGAATGCCATAAGCTAAAAAATAAAACCTGGAAAATTCTGCTGTCATGACTCCATTCATTATGTCCCCTATTCTTTATTTGTTTGGTTTCCTAATCGTGACAGTTCTTTCAAACATCACAGCAGTTCAGCAAAAGACTATGTCTTAATATTGGAGAAACAATTCTGTGAAGATCATTGGCTTTTAGTGGAGAATGAAGTTATGAGACACCTGAAATACATATTCCATAAAATGACATCAGAATTCCAAGTGTTCAGTCCAAATCATTCTGCTGTAAACTAAAAGCCCACTTTAAGGCTAAACGGTGGCTAGAAAACAAATCTTGAGACTTAATATGCTAGCAGTCATCATTTTCAGGTAAAAATGAACCAGGAAATCAGCAAAAGAAGGGTAGTTGTCATGGTTTAGACAGCTGTTTATCACCCAACCCCACCCAAGATGGGGAATCAGGAAAAGGAAAGGAGACCCTTGGGTTGAAATGAAAACAGATTTAATAGAATAATAATAATGAACTAATATTAACCCCCGTACTAATATAGGATACAAAGTTATACTCAGCTCCAGGTAGTAGTTGAGAGCTGTGTGCTTCACGCAGTGAGGACTGAATGCCCAACACTGAGCATGACAGCTCCAGAGAGAACACAGTGGTCAGAGCAAGTGGAGGAGTAGGACTCGGGCATGGGATGACAGATGGGACAGATGGGACCCTCTCAGAAAGGCAGCCATGGCAGAAGAACAAACCCATCCCCCCAAACTTCCCCATATATAGTAAGGGTGATGTTTATGATAGGAAATACTTCAGTTGGCCAGCTTGGGTCACCTGCCCTGGCCTTTGCCCCTCCTGGCCCACTGTACCTGTATGGTTCAAAACTGCACTTGACCTACAGAAACCTGCAGAGCAGAGCTGGGTATAAACAAAAACAACACATCTTCTCTCTTTTGTTCTCACAGAATTGGGCTCTGCAGCCTCTCAAAACTACAGTTTCTCCGAACAGAAAAATTATTTTAGAATTGTGTCCCAGCAAAACCAGGACAGCAGTATACAGTATTCCTACCTCTCTAAGGAAATTACAGTTCACTGAAAATAATGAAGGTTTGGGTTTCTTTTTTCCACTGGTCATTACCTTCAAAAGTAAACTACAGGCATGGTGCCTGCATAATCAGGCACATCTTTGTCTACATTGTTCACTTGTTTGAGAACATTGCATTTTAAGTCAGGTCTTGAAATCTCCAATTGGTCAATTCAATACTAACAGGAAGAAGGAATTTACTTCACCTGGAAGGCCACTTTACCCATCTTTTCAGGCCCCACCCTCTTATTTTCCACTTTTCACTGGGTTAATTTCAGACACATGGGATTTTCACAATAAAAATAGATCAAGCACATCAAAGGCAAACTTGCATTAATAATGCAGTCACATTTCTTTTGTGTTATATAATGCTAGTAAAATTGGTAGTTAAACTCATTTCATTCTCATCTTACTAAATATGCCACTAAATTTGTTTCTAAGCTTTGGCACAAGGAATACTAATGAACAATTTCTTTAATTAAAGCCATTTGCCAATAGATAACTGAGCACACATAACTATAACATACTGCTCTTCAAACAGTCTATACATTCAACAAATATATTTTATTCTTCCAATTTATTTCTATGCTGGCTGTTCCTGCTATCATTCATTCCATTTCAACATAAAGGCAGGACATTTCAACATAAAGGCAGGACATGACATTTACATTCCTTCAAAACAGATCTAGATATTGATTCTCAAAATCTATTTTGAAAACACAGCCAGACTGCTTGCAAGATGATTTTAAAAGGCTACTGCAATAAAAGCACAATATGAGACAATGTTTTTGTTACCATGAAGACAAGGTCAAGGATAATTTTACTAGCTTTTCAAGCACATAAGAGGAATTTATTACAAATTTTCCATGTCACACTTCTTTGTTCTCTGTCCAATTTCATCAGAATAATCAGTTTTTCTAACTGCATACGATAACATAACATGGAATGCCTAGAGCTCTGCTTGTTTGCAGGACACAGAAAAATGTTTCACTCTTTCCTAAGAGCACAGCTTGCTCAAAACGATAGCACTCAAAACTCAAATTCAACATTAACGCTATTTTACTTTTAGAAAAAGAATATTCTGGAAGAATCATTAATCAGGAAATGAGATTACTTTTAAAAAGCTATGAAAATGGGAAATAAATAAGGCTTATTGTTTCATTCATTTTTTTCAATAGCTTAACTACTTGATAAATAAAGGCACATGAAGAAAGCATGAAAGCAAAAGCAAAGTAAGCAGCAAAGGTTTCATGTGGAGACTGGCCATTCTCCATTCTCATCTATCTCCCAACACTAAGAGCGAGCTGTTATGTTTTAGCTTGTTTTAAAATAGACCTAAAATTTAGGGCTATGTCCTACAAAAAATTACCTCAATGTGTCTTTTTGATTCTTTGATTTTGATTCACTGGTATGATCTTTATGATTTCAATTTCTATGTGAGATGCTATTTTTACTTCCCGCTCCACAGCACTGTATTCACTATACCAAAAAAACCCCAAACAAAGCAAAACACAAAAAAAAACCCCAACATTGGTAGCTTAAAGGGAATAATGTTCTGGTTAAGATTTATTGAGGAGAAACTAGCAGGGCTACCCTCCCAGGCCTGTGGCATGCATGCTCACTGGTAATGCAGCAGTTGTGCAGCCACAAAACACTCACCCCACTCATTTTCAGGGCACATTTGGGCCTGATATTGTAGCAAAGACAGAATGTGAACAGCTGAATGTCTAGAAACATCTTTTTATGTAATCTGTGGTGGATAATATAGCTTTTGTATTCATTTGTTCACAGCCCATTATTTGGGTACTTTATGTTCAGTTAAAAAAACATGGAAGGAGAGAGGAAAATTGCCTTTTGCCATTCCTCATTGTTGTACACTGAGCATCTCTCCCTCTCTGGAGGGAAACAAAATTTAGCCTTCATATACACATTTCAATACAGTCTTACCATCTATTCAGAAAGCTTCTGAAGAGCAGAGCAAAGCAGACAGAGGATGATACCTAGCAATCGGGGAGCTTGAAGCACTGTCAGAGACTGGCAAACTCCTCAGGAAAATAAGGACTAAATACAGATAGGACTTAAATTTCCTAAAGACCTAGAGTATATGTTGCAAGCCAAAAAGCCACTTGGAGCTTCTAATGTCAGGGCAAAACTAAAGAAAAAGATTAGATTTATGAGGACAGGGTTTAGAGAAAGGCTGACTTATAAGTGCAATAAAGTTACAATAAAACACAGCTCTGTAGAACCCTTCTGGTGATGTTGGTACATTTGCTTGAAGGAAAACTTCAAAGTTGTGATATTTTAGCAATAGTTCATGGAACCCTAATGCAGACTGCAATGCTTAAAATTATGGTTCTCTTTCATTACAAGACTCTCTTGCTTGTGAATTTGTGAAAGCAGAACAAAGCTCCATGTAACAGGATCCATGCCATACTGGATTTTTCTGGAAGGTTTCAACTAAAATATAAAAATTGATCATTTCTAAAGACAAGAAGGAAGAATACATTACAAGGTACAAGTTTTGAGGAACTCTAGCACGCATAGTCTGCAGCAAGGGGTTTCAGAAGATAGAAGACCCTGTGGACTGAGGGAGCACAGAATTAAAATTGTCCCTTCTTTGGTTTTGAGTCCTTATGTTTGCAGTCTTGGTAGTTTTTACCACAATAAGAAATGTAGCCATGATTAAGAATATATATAAATTGCTATGCTGTTTACATAATTATTTAGTTACTGCAGTACTAAGGAACACTGGAGCCACTGCATTTTGGTACAAAGTTTCTGTAATTTTATATTCCAGGCCTACTAAAATTAGGAAAGCAAATATAGCATACCACAGAATTATAATTAGCACATCATAGAACTAAAAAAAAAAGAGTATTAGATGGAAATATATAAATTAAAAATAGGTCAGATTCTGCACATTCACTTAGTTTTCATGAATGGCAGACATCTGCAAACCTGAATTCTACCAGTCTCATGACAAAAAAGAAAGTATCCCTGTTTATGTTAAAAAATTCTATTTTTTTTTTTTAAATGCAAAATGCTAATACTTTGGGTACAGTAATGATTTTATAGTTTTTTTTCCTGAAGTACTGTACTGATTTGTATCTCAAAAAAATGAAAATTGCATGTCAGTAAAGTTTTTACCTTTTGCATCCTGAATCTAGTCATAATAAAATATGCTTTTCCCTCGGAAATACTAATATTTCTTCTTAAACAGGCAGTAGCTCCTGAATCAATGTAATTTATAATTAAAATTCACCATGTTCTCAGTAGCTTATGTCAACACAAACAGCAGAGATTTAAATTATTAGCTCTAGTACAATCAAGATCTCAGAAGTGAAGAATTTCAGTAAAACAAAGATCCACTAATTTCCATTCTCTGTTAAGATTATACAACACCTGCATCATCTAGTTCAGGTCCCTGGGTCTTGGAAACAAACATTTTGGACAGTCCTTTTCACAAATATTTCTTATTGCAAATCAAAATCTCCTAGGATTTTTGCCCCTTTCATTCCCACTGAAAATCCATTTTGGGACTGTCTTGGTTTAAATGATCAGGGCGAGCATGATCCTATGCCAGCAGTGGCCTTCAACTTTAGCAGTTGTTCTTCTGTGGTGTTTACCCATGCAATTTCTTTATGAGAATCTCAGTCTTTCTGCTAATCCAAACAAAACATTTCTTAATCCACGCTAAGAAATAAGATGATACTCTTCCCTTTCATATCCTTACTAGGCACCTACCTTCAGTTTGACAGCTGCTTTTTTTCAGTATAGATGACCAGAATCCTAAATTTCCACTCGTACTTCCCAATTCTCTTCAGTATGGTTGCAAGTACTGGATCCTAGACTGTTTCCACAGCCATGGTGGTTAATACCACAGTCAAGTGGAACTTAAGGCCTCAACAGAATTTCTTGCTATTCATTTCAACTGCACTAAGTCATATTTGGATTGGTGAACTTTATAATATTTCTGTTACTACATTACTGAAGTTCATCTGCTTCTTTCTGATTCTCTTCCTTTCATGATAAAGTTGACTTCAAGTTGACCATTTCATGATGAGCTTCATGATCAGATTGCTCCCAATGAGAAATATTATCATCAGAACTGGGTGTCGGATTGCTCCGGAAGCAGACAACTTCGGAAAACTCTGCCTTTTGTTCATTTTTCCATCTATTTTTGTTATTATTATTTCCTGAAAAACAGGTAGGGCTTATCAAATTGTTTGAGCAGACTCACATGTGCAGCTGACTAGATTAGACATTTTTCTCATAATTACGGAGTTATACCTAGTTTAGCTTTAAACCCTGATCCTGCTCAGTGGTTTCTTTCCTTCTTCCTTTCTTAAATTTATTTTCATTATTATTTTGGGCCAAACTTCACACTTTAGCTCACATTTTACATAATACAAAGGTCCATCTTCAGATTCTTATGGTTAATATTGTAACATGGGATTTTCAGAGGTGTATCCTCCTCACTGAGATGCTGCTAAAATCAATCTTTGTTTATAGATAGTGCTGAAATTATACAACACAAATTGTAATTAGCTTGAAGCCCAGAAAATAGTCACAAAACTGTTTTGAGATAAACACTATTTCAGTGGGAATATTGTTTATGCAACTATTGAAACTGGTGAGTGAGCTGAACTAAGATTGAAAAAAATATTTATTAATCTTACATTTTCCCTTCTTTTCTTTCAAATTACTTGCAAAAATCAGATCTGCTTTATGATGCAAATGCAGCTGAACTTTGCTGCTAATTGTAGTGCTGGGCGCCTCAATAATTAATTGTAAATAATTCAAGAGATATTAACAAGTTATTTCTTCTGTAACAAATTTACTGAAACAAACATTATGAAAATATTTTTACTTGAAAGAACTGAAAGATTTATTTAAAGGATACCAAGTGCAAAAAATGAGCATATTACATTAATCTCTTTTTGAAAAATGTAATTTTCTAATTTCTTTCTCTTGGATATTAGCATATAAATCACTATTTTGCAATTTATGCTCTGTGAATTGAAGTAAATAAAATAATTAGGAGCAATCTTCAGGTTCATGAGACAAATTAAGTTCTTGGTTTTAAACTTAAGTTTATAGGATTGATTTATTTCTGTTTGGTAGCAGTTCTGCCACATTCCCTTTCATGATAAAAACCAGAACTTTGGAAGCAAACCAAGAACAATGCTGTTGGTCTTAACAGGGATTTTAACATTGTCATAGCCAAGAGCATGGCAATGCATGCTCGCAGTCTTTTATGGATGAATTATGGAAAACAGAAGAAAGGCAAAGAAATGTGTATGCACACTGCAATCAATATCATTTTACCTCCTGGAAGCTTTGTCTCCCAGGTTATTCTGGTTTTGATTCATCTTGCATTTTTTTGAAATTGTAAAGAATGATATTATCAAAACATGTATATTTCCATTTCTACAACATATAAACCTGCTGAAGGTCACCTAAACAAGAATGAGGCAAATGTTGGGAAGGAGACTTGTATGAAACCACAGAAGTTGATGTTATCAACAAAACTGTTACTGCTGATATGGTCCAATTTAACAAAACAGAAACATAATACATTAGTTTAGAATGAGAACATATTCGTTGAGACTACTGAAATGTTGGTCAAATCACAAAGAGAAAAGGCTATGATTCCAAGCCTGTAAACATTCATCTAATTCTTAACCATGTACAAAAGCAACATCTTATTTCTGTCCATGGAACCTGCAACAGCGAATACATGTAAGTGTTGTCAGCATCTAGAGCTGTCGAATTGATTCATCAATTAGAAAATAATATGTAATTCTTAAACACCAAATTTATGTCTGAAGGAAAATAAATCTAAGTTTGCGGAATACAAATGATAAGCATATACAAATTTTCCTAATCAATTAGGCTTCATTGAACAAAATTAAGAAACTGAACTATAGTTTACCTCTTAAATAATTGTTGGTAAACAAGTTTCATTAATCTTCTGGGCTACTAGTATTCAGTGTGACAATTCAACAAAAACAAACTGAATAATTTCTGATACAAAGGATGTGAATATTACATATATAAATGAAACTTCAAAAGCACTGAAAGAAATTTTAACTAGCTGTTTTAAACATCATGTACACTTTTTTTGTTTAAGTCTCATTTTTACTTTACTTTCATTATTTCCTGTTCAGCATTTTTTCTTTCAGCTCTATTAACAATAACACGTCTGTTACCTAATGCATAAACATTTGAAATGGGGACCTTTTCAAAAGTTGTATTCTGCTTTTTATTAAAACAGTAGAATGTTCCTAATTCACAAATTCAAAGGAACAAATTTAAATCATTAATGAGTATGATACAGTACATTCTATCAAAGGAAACATTTGGAAATTATTTTTCCTAATGCCCTAAAGCACACACACCAGTTTTTAATCACAATAATTCTGAACATTAAAAGCAGTAAAGAAATGTTCTAAAAAATTACTGCTTTCTCATTCAACAAGTCTGTTCTTACTACCCTTTATAGTACCATCTGCCTTTGTGAGTGTCAACTGGTTGTTTAGACTTTTTTAATTCCTGTTAACATCGCTCACTGGAATAGTGAGCTGGATTACATTCCTTTTCCTCTAGCATCAGAACTTCTATAAACTGATCACTGAGCCAAATTTTGTCCTTACACTTGTGAATCCTCAGTGTACGAAGGCAATGAAAGAAATTCGTCTGAATATTTTGATTATAACTTAAATTACATATACTGGGATGAGCAAAAGGATGATCAAAACCCAAAATTACTTTGCAAAATAACACAGAATAATGCCAGCTTCATCAACTGTTCCACCAGTTATCTTCTAAAAGTTCATAGGTTCTTAAGCACAGATTCCGAAGATGGGTTTAGTATTAGTCATCTAATTCTTCCCTTAAGCAGGACTAGTTTCACATTCAAAACATTGCTGGTCCAGAAATTTTTGCCTGTTCTGCACAAATGCTTAACTTTGAACTGGATTGAACTAATCAGCAAAGTTAAGCATATGTGTATCCACTATTGCTATCTTTGATGAAACCTGATTTATTTTGTATTTTTTAAATACACCAATAAAAGAGAAGCAGAAATAGAAAAGCAATTCAAAGCTGCCTCACTGTTGTAGTGTAAATTCAGGTGACTGAAAATTCCACAATAGACAAAATTGTATCCATTTCCTGGGGACCCAACTAGAGAAATTCTTAATTATACTATTTTCTACTTGTAAACAATTTCTAGCTTTAAAATTACAAAATATAATGATTCCATCCTCCCTTCTTTCTGAAGCTTAGTAGAAAAAAAAATATTTTTTTTACTCTTGCTTTAATGACACATTCCAATCTTCTTACTTTGAAAAGTTAGACTGATAAAAAACAAATGAAGCTAATAAAGCATTTAGCAACTTCTCAAATTCATACCAGTTTAATCATTAAAGCAATTCAGTTCTTCATTAATATAAAATATAATAAATACACTATTTCAAATTAAAATATTTTTAATGGATATTCATAATTTGTTTAATGGAGCCTTCATTTTCATAAATGTGCTGTTCTAACAAGATATTTCTGATTTGCTATATGCCATATTAGCATTACTACAGTTGCATGTTTTAAAAAGATATGTAAACCTGAGATAAAATATCACAATGTTGCCACATAACTGGAACAAGTTTTACTTGAGCACAAGATCTTAGCTTTATCTTTACCTTTTTTGAGACTGTTTATAATGCATTCCAAATGCCAAGATCTAATTAAGAGCAAAAATATATGTTACAAGTTGCTATAGACTAACACTGATAGAGTCAGTTGGAACAAGGTAGTCAATGGAAATAATAATGAAAAAATAAAAAGTCCACTGGCTAAGGCAGCAGCTGGGAGAAAGTTGGTGTAATTGATTATTGTTAAAATTTACAAAATTACGTTGCTTACTAAGCATAAAACATCAAATAGTATTGCATGTACTGGACACCATCAAAACAAAGATCATCTAACAATTGCAATTTTGTGTCCTCCTTTCAACCCTTCTCCTGCACACTTCTGAATTCTTTTTTTATGTTCTCAGAAGTAAATCTTTATGTCCATAAGTGCTGAAGACTGAAACATTGCTACTTCTTTATCCATCTTCACATAACTAGCACATAATTAACAAACAAATGCTAAGTGGAAAAATTACTATAATCAATATTCCAAAGACCGAGAATCACTCTTAAAAATCTTTGATGAGTAGATTTAGTAACTTAACACTGAATAATTGCTGGCAAGGGTTAGTAGTTTACAGACAGAAAGGGTCATGTCTGAAAAACACACAGTCAGTACTAATTATAATGATACTGCAGTCCTGTAATATTGCATTTTTAACTTAATCCTTTTATAGAATGTTCATTAACCAATGCTGAATTTTGCAAGGACTGCAAGTATAAAGGATGAACTAATGAGTATTTAGTCCTCATATATTTGGATGACAAGCATTCTTTAACAGTTTATGCATAATAAATTCTCTGATCTGATATAATCTATTAAGCTTTGGGGATCCAAATAAGGATCAGACAGCTGGGTTCGAGCAATCAGTCACAAGGCCTCACAAATTAAGAGTGAAAAATTTTAGCATTCTCATCAATATTAACTAAAATATTTGTGATTATTTTATTTTACTATTTATCTTGAGCAGAAAACGAGGGCAAACACTGCTAAATGAAAAACAAATGTAGGGTTCCATGCATCTAGATTAATAAGAATAGAAAGTCAAACATTTGAATGAGCACCAGAGAGCATGAAATGCTTTTGAATTATGTAAGTTTTTCACTATTTAAATAATTTTTAAATTAAAAGAAACATCCAAAATTGTATTTTGGTGTAAAGATTTTAAAACAAAAATGAAATAGCAGCTTGGGGATGCATCTAGAGATTTCATTTATCACAGTTTTGGGGTTTTTTTCTTTAATACAATGATTTCAAGTTGGAGTCTACAGAGAAGACTATTGTTTTACTATCCTTGTTCATGTCCTTACAAGTTTTCAGTAACATCTACAAGGTCTCTCTTATAACAATATTATTTTCTTCCATTGTTCATTTCAAACAACAATTATTTTCTTCCTCTTAGCAAAGAACATTTAATATAAATATATAACACTTTAAGGTTTGACTTGATGGTAAAATGTTATTTGAACTTTTGTTTTCTTTTAAAGATTGAAATTATTATATTTTCTTTTTCCACCCTTTGAATTTTTTTTTGACAATTAGGAGAGATAACTCGGGTTCTTCCTGTTCTAAGGTTTGGGTAACTCAGCTAATTCTGAACTGTTCAAACTGAATACAGCAGCTTGTTCCAAGAATTCCTGAATGTAGAACTGATGACAATAAGGATGGGGCACCTGCAAAAATAGAAACAGCAGACCCATTCTCTCTGGTTTTGGGGTGGGTTTTTTTTGGTTTGGGTGGTTTTAGGGTTTTTGGTAATGTTGTTCTTCATACTATTCAAAATCCACACTATAATACTAGTGCACTCGATCCTATCCACATCATGTTTGCTCTTTCAGATCTGAATTTCATGTAATCTCAAAAAAATAAAATGGATGGAATCTATTAAGATAAATTGCTGTGCACGTCTCTAAGATTTTAGAGAAATTTATTTTCTAGAGATATAAAGTCAATCTGCCTATCAAAACATAAAAACAAGTTTTCTTCTTCTTAAATTCACTATAGTATCAAATATCCACATTTAGAGTAATTCAGGCTTTTCATGCAAGCGCGTCACTGTGTCCAAATGCCACTGTTAGAAACTGCTCGCAAGAATGCTAAAATCTGATTTTAGGTCTGTTAACTAGCTAAAATCTTCCTAGCTCAAGACAAGAAATATTTAAATGTTTAAATATCACTCTCACCATAACTTACACAAATTAATACTCAAAAATGTATCTGGAATATCTACTTCACACTTACAAAGAGCTTGCTTGTGTTTACAGGTGTTACAATCTAATCAAAGTTTTCATAAAACTGCAGAATAAAAAAAATGACGTTCCATTATATTTAGCAGTTACTGAGGGCTATAGGAGTTTTTCACTTGACAGTGATGTATGAAGTAGAAAAAACAGTGCAGATATACCACTGTTGTCAGAAAACAGCAACTAACACTGAGCATATTTTTTCAGTGGAGAGGCTTAATTTTGATCTGCACAAAGTCTGAACATATTTTTTTATATGTGGAATTTAACCTAACAACCACATTGCAACAGGAGGCCTAGACAGCTATGTTCACTGTTGTACCTGAACTATAATGACTAAATGTATTTTTGTGTGGTCTTTTAACATCTTACCTTAAGTTTAGCTAGGAGGAATTCATGATCTTGCAGTAGTTTTTTAGTCTCATCTTGATTGCTGCCAATTTCTAATAAATTTGGTGTTGACTCAGCCAGCTGAAGTTTCACCCATTTTCCACACTGTAAAAAGTAAACAGAGCAATTCTGAGCCTTCAGAAAACAGCTTTCCTTCATTTATTTACTCACACAGACTCTCAGGTTACACATACTTTCTATGGTTCTAGGAGCACAAGGACCCAATAAATGTGTATTCAATTGCAGAATGAAGACACAGAGGATACAATACAAACTTCACTTCATTTGAAAAAGGTTCCAAAATCCCAGACTCTAGTTTTATCCAATAGCTACTGTGATTTTGGTTTTGCCTGTGAAGAGTAAGATCATTACAATGAGCCAAAAAGTTTTCTGCAACTCATCTCCCCTTTCAACTGAAGATTGCATAGGCATCAGGGAAATGCAGTGGGTGGGGGGTGGGCGGAAGGTACAAATACATTACAGCAGATGCAAAAACCATAACCCCAAATCTCATATCTACCACACAGATCCGACATATCTGTACACTGAATATAAATACAAATTGCATAACTATCACACTTATAGCCTTTCGGATAAGACTACAAACAGGAATCTGCCATTGTGTCCTGGAGGATACAAAAAAGGAAGGAAGCTTGACAGCAACCCACAGCATGGCTAATTTTTTCCTCACTGTGCTGCAGAACTTCTACGGTCTGAGAAGTATAACTCAGAAAGGATGGTGATAAGGAATCAAACAGTGATGTCACTGGAGGTTCCCATATGTGCTGGTTCCCACAGCACACAAGGGAAAAATAAATGTCTCCAGCCTGACCTTAAGCTTCCTTGCAACAAAATCACTCTACGGCTGCAGCAGTCTCCCAGGCAGGGTGACAACTGATGTGAAAGCAGCATGTTCCCATCAGCACAACTGAGGTAACACCAGCCTGAATAATCACCCTAATTCAGAGACAGCCCAACTCATTATCACTTTATTCTGTATTACAGACAAACTCAAGTGGCTGAGGCTAGAGTGATTTCCAAGCTGCTTGGAGAAAAAAAAATCAAACTGCCAATAAATTCCAACTGGGATTCAGTATCTAGGCATCCAGCTTTAGTCCCCATGTCAAATGTTGTGTAAGTTGTAGGTGCAGATTCCAGCTCATAGAACAAGCCTTCAGGTGCTTATAAGCACAACTTACATACACACAAGGGCTTCTACTAACACACATGGGAATATGAATTCACAGCTTTCAAAAAACCCACTCATTATCAGCTTTAGGCTTCCCCCCCCGTCCCCCGCCCCCCAGCAAATACTTCAAAACAGACACACAATCTGCAATTACAGAGTTGGTAGACTACTTACTATGTAAAATTATTTCTAAGTATGGTTTAAAAATAATTCTTGAGGAGTTTCGGCTACAATTAAATGTAACATCATGCTTAAAAACACATTTTCATGGCACTCTGCATTTATCTCTTACTTTTTAAACAGAGTAAGAAGAATTCCTTGACTCTAAGAGTCTACATATTTTGGCCAAAGTATTTATTCTATTTAAAAAAAAAACCACACCGCAAACAGAAATTGTGAACAGAAACAAGAGTGTTAACTTCCAAGGAAGATCTATTAGATATTAACTGATTAAATGTTCTTGCCTTATTACTTTATGCTAACTATTCATTTGCACAGAACATTTAAAACAAGTATCATTGAGTAGCAGAAAGACAAGAACAGACATGTTAGCAGTTGCTGTCTTACCTTAAGTACAGCTATAACAATACTGGCATCCCCAGCCTGAACAGCAACTGAACTGATTGTTGTTGTAGAAAGCTTCTGCTCCGAACTGGCTTCATTTGACATGGTGTTTCAAAATGGGACTTCATACACTAAAGCAGACTTTAAATGCTCTTGCAAGTTCCGTCGTTCATTTCAGAAAGCAACAGAGTTGGTTGGATTCATTCAGTGAAACAGCTCAGCTAACACTGATTAGCCTGCCAAAAGAAAAGAACAGAAGGTTAAAAATAGACAACTCCATTGAGTTTATCATTCTCCAGAGAGATTCGACACACCCCTAGTTTGGTAGCATTAAGCTGCCTGTTCTTTTTTGTCACCATCTGAAGTGTCAAGGGCTTCTTACATGAACATCACCTGACTAACCAAAGGAAAGAAGATTCTCCAAATTAAAACAGCTAGAAAAAAAATCTTACTATTCAATCTATACCCAGTGCTTTGAGGTTTCAAAACACATAACTATAAAATACAATCTACATTTTCACATTTTACCAGTAAATTATTTTCTCATTTACTAGTTACTGAATATATTTACTTAACATACTTCTTCCACTGATTCAAAGTATTTAAACAGGATGAACATGTGTATATAAGTCAGATGTTGAATCAAAACAGACAGTGGATTTTTAATCCAAAAATATTTAAAAGTATAGTGACCGTAACCACCAGAGAAGGAAACCAAGTACTTTGAGTGAATTCTTAAGGAGTGTTTTATTCCAGATTAAGATTAATAATTTACCTGCTTCTCAATTTAATCAAAAGTTGTTTCTAAAGTCTTCATTTTGTTCTAAATAAGCATAAGGAAGACCTCTCAATTGTTTAAACTCCACTTACATTCTTTTATTCAGTGTGGGGCAATTAATAGACACATTTAAATCACAGTATTGGTTTGGCATATTAATTCTATTACCAGAAGCCCAGAGCATGCCACAAGTAGCCTACAGTACAAGACAGCAGCTGCTAGGTTTCCTTCCACATAACAGCTGAAAGTGACACTGGTGTTTAGGTTGGCAGGTCACTCTGGAAACACAATTCCACACAAGAAACTACATGCATAACTCTCCTCTAAGCATCTGCATGCTTTATTTATTTTAAAAAATAACATTTAGATACATTTTTATATAAACCAGATTTGCTAAGTGCAAATTAGAACTGACACACCTGCAATGAAACCAAGATCTGGAAGCAAATTCTAAAATATTTTGGACTGGAAAAAACTTCGGCTAGGTACAGGGAATTTGAATGGATGTGTCAAGTTATGGGATTTTTTTGTGTGTTTATTTATTCCTCCCCCCACCTCCACTCTGTTGTTGGCAGATTACAATCTTAATCTGATTGTCATCTTCAAACTTTGAGTTTCAAGAAGGGTACCCAGAAACGTGTTGAAGTGGTTTGTGCTGAACTAAATGGGCTTGGCAAATCAAAACAACAATTTTCCCATCGCTCGTGCCAAAACAGAACCATGAACCCTTAGGCTGCCAACAAGGGAAAAAACATTACAGTTTTCTGGAACTCCTTGTAACACCTGTGAGAGGCCCACACACTCCTGCCACTGAAACATTATACAGATACTCACGTGACTCATGAGGGTATTTGTCTAACAGGTAAGGCAGAATAAAATATTTGAAATTTAATGGCCACACAAAAAGTGGAGGATAGAAGTCCTGAAAAAAACATCAAAACCGAAACAGTAGAGAATGCCCTATTTTGGTTTGAGTAGAAGATAGATCCGTCCTACAAAACTTGCCAAATACTCAAGATTTCCAAAAAAGCATTGCAAAAGAAAAGCACCTTTGGATTTTTCACCCTACAGGCAGGACTGAGAAGAAACAGGACTTGACTGCTGGAAAAACTGATCGGAAAAAAACAGCCTGGTGTCTTGTTAGTCTTATGGAAGGAGTTACAAACCAATTTTGGTACAATGTCAAAGTGTGTCCTTGAGGCTTTGTTCTCTCAGAAGCACATTTTAAGTGTACTTTTTCATGGCACAAGTTGGGCCAATCCATCATGTCACTAGAGTAGCCATACATGTTTTTTACTCAGGTTAAATGAGGAATCATTTTTCATAGTGCTGACAGCTGGAAATTGTGGAAAAACACCACACAAGAAGTTTACCATAAGCAAGTTTGGCAGCAGCTGAGTCAAATGATTCAAAATGTCTGTTAACAAATGCATGGATATTGTATTTATTTGGTTTATGCTAAGCATACAAGATAGTGACAGGGAAACATCATAGTGGCAGGCAGAGAAAAGGTAGCAAAGAATCAGAGAAGATCTTATAGCACAACCCTGGGAGAAAAAGCTAAGGATTTTGGCATTGCATGATGATCCATTTCAGCTGTGCCCAGGGAAACAAAATTTAACAAGCATGCCTTTCTCAGTCTTGTTTACTTACCTACCTGTCATCTGTTCCTGTATCTGAAACAAACAAAAAAAAATCCTGCCAGCAGCCAGAGACAGGCAGGTTGTCTGTGTCAGAAAGGAGAAATATTTTCCCTTTGCTACTGCTGTGTGAAAGACAAGAGTAAGAATGACAAGGAGAACCCAGCATTCACCAGCTGTCCACGAGAAATAAGGACACTGAACAAATGAACAAGGAAACAGGAAAAAAAGCTCAAGTCTCTCTAGTGTAAATAATGTCAGGGTAATATCTGTAACAACTGTATGTAAAGAGTATTTGAGAGGTAAAGGTGATAAAACTCATTTAATTTTCAACATGAAGTGTGTCTTATCAGCAGCTTTTTCTCATGTGTGACAAGGGAGGTGCACTAATCACTGTTTTGACAGTAATGCATAGGAAAAGGGCCTATCTTTCTTGAAGATAAATTGGGTTTTGTTCAGAGCTTTGGAGCTGCCAGTACACTATGAAAATGCCTCTGGGAGAGACAAAGTTCACTTCGCGCAGCTTCAAAGACGCAAGGGCCTTCACTTTGGTTTGCAAATGTAACAGGTCTCCTTTTCTTTCCTTGTCTCATGCCTGGGAGCACAAGCATCCACAGCAAGGGGGGGAAGGGGAGCAAGGGAAGGAACCATGCCTCAAACTGACGAGTTTTGCGTGGCTTGGAAAAAGGTACATAAACACCTCTGACTGCAGCCATGGAGGTCACACAGAAGGGTGAGGGCTGAGCAGAACGTAGGTATTTCTTCTAGAAGAGGTTCCTTTTTACCCTACACTGATTAAGTTTCTAGGATGACAAACTGGTTGAAATCCTAACCAAGTTTTGTCATTCCTAAAACCCCAAAGCGAGTATGATTAAAGCCATCCCTGCAGCACCAGCAGTTGGGGGGGAAGGCAGGAAAGAGAAGCCTCCTCCCTGAGGTAAAAAATGACACGAACAGTATGTGAAGAAAAGCAACTTGTAATACCATCTCTTCCTCAACGCTTCATTAGAAGTATTCCTAGCAGAGAACAATACTATGAAGGCTGACAGAAAAAAGAAGGACAGTAAGGCACTTGCAGGCATTACCCTTTCACTCAGGGCCGGGGACGCAGGACAGGTCGGGCCAGGCACAGAGAGACTTCCCAGCACCCAGAGGCAGAGCAAGGAATAGCGCAAGCTACTCCACTGCCCCCGGCCGGGCTATGGGGTTGGGACACAGGCCACAGCAGGGGAAAGTCTGTCCCCCCACCACCCAGGGGTGAAGGGCAGCCCAGCTGGGGCTTGCTCCCCTCACCACAGCGAGGGGTTCCTGCTCCCAGAGTTCCTGAGGCAGGCAGGTGCACAGGGAGGGGAGGAAACTCCCCGCTCCCCACAGCGAGGCTGTCATTACTGCCAGAGGGAGGGAAAGGGCCGGGTGGGATAAATGAAACCAACTTCAGGTAGGCAACAGCTGAAGCACAGGCAGAAGTCAGTTCCCTGCCAGCTTGGAGCCCATGAGCTTAAAAAAAGGCAGTCCTAAAATAGCTCAGGACCATGGTAGCCCCGAAAGGGGGGGTTGTGCTGTCTTTGCTACCATGGAAAGAGAAGGCCCAGAAGTCCCAGTAAAGGGCCAGAAAACAGCTGTGAAAGAGTGCCCAAGGGGTAAAAGACACCCTGCTCCCCCCGGCAAAAAAATGTTAAGAACGAACCACGGTCTGTGTTGCCTGAATTATTGCTTGATAGTTCCTAGATTTGTTTTACTTAAAAGCACAAAAGCTATAATGCTTCATACTTGTACCTTCCAATTCTTCCTGTCCATCGCCCTAACAAAAACTCTTCTACTCTAGCTCCTTCATCACTACTCTTGAAGACAGTTTATAATACCCTAAGAAAACAGCACGAAGAGAAAAAGCTATACAAAAAGCATCATCACACAAAACAGAGAAAAGACCTGGTTCGTCCCTGTCACACTGAACGTGTCTCCATGAAAGAAAAAAAGCAGCACAGCACATGTAAAACCAACAGTGCATCGCAGATCAAGAAACCAGCAAACAGTTTAACATTGCTAATTCAGTGCAATGGTAAAAGCAAAATCACTTTTTGTTTGTTTTTAAGGACAACATTTAAAACACCCCATACAGTAAACAGACACAGGAAGCAATGACAGCTGATGCATTTCAGTCCACTGGGTATTAATTATTCATGTCCCACCTTTTTGTCCCAAAGCATTCTCTTCCCTATATGCCTCTCTTTGGATTCTAGAGGATTTCCAGAAAGTATACATACTATTTGTACCTAGTACTTGTCAAAACAGTAACTTAATCCCAACTATTTATTAAATGATAGAACAGATCCACCAAATTTAACTAGGGCTTAGAACCATGTTATATCAATTCAGCCTCCACTCTTAAGAAAGCTCATATAGCCTTTAAATTTATAACTCCAGCTTCTAAATTTTATTTAAGTGTTACATAAACAAAGACCATTCTTTCTAGCATCTGTTATTTAAAAAAGTCTTTCTGTTCATATATGCAGGGTAAAGAAGAATACACATAGAGACTGCTAACATTTTTATTCACTAGGCATCATGCTACTTGGATTCCTGAAGAGTGTACAATTGCCCTGATTGTTTTCAAATATACAGAGATAATTAACCAAGTTTGGTGGTAACCTGCTCATCTGATCTGCTTTCTTCTTATCTTGACTTACATGACTCAAAATGGGCAGCATAGAAAACTGAGGTATTGGGATCTCTACTGAAGAACCCCTGCAGCAAAACAAATTTCTTGTTCTGAGAATGCATTAAAACATTAGTGCTTTCAGGAAGAATCTTCCTTTCCTTGTTAAACATAACATTGTGCAAAAAATATATTTCTTTAGATTCCTTACTTGCAGATAGGCTTGAGGAGGTTTCATACAACAATAAGCTGGAGGAAGATGACAAAAAGCACTTTAGGGAAAGGAAGAGAGAGGGAAAGAGGAGCACAGGTCCCCATGATAATTCTGAAGCCATTTGCAGCTCTGACTGATTAACAGACGTACCTCTAAGCCTACTCATCTGAACAGATGTCTCCAAATTGAAACACAATTACTTGGTATCATTTTTCTTTGCAAGTTCAATTTTATTTTGCTGTCACAGCCAATAAAAAACACAAGTTGGATTCATACCTTTCCTTGAAGTGACAGCAATCGGAAAGACTGAAAGAAAAAAGTGACTCGATGACTATTCAGTCATCAGTGGAAATATAATGGCAAAATATAAGCAATGAAAATTTTAACTGTTGTATGGGATGAAAAGATTAAGCAGAAAAAAAATGCAGAAGTGTGAAGCGCAAAGTGATCACATATTCTCTCACACATCCCAGGTGAGGAGACCAGCATGTTCTCTTAAGTTTACTGAAGAAATGCCTATCTCCACTACTCCTCTACTGAAGAGACTGTCTCCACTTTTGTTTCCTCAGGATCAGCTGGAAAGTGGACTTACCCATCAGCATCCCCAGGGAAGCTCAGCATTTCACTGGGTGTTGTCCAAAAACAAATGCTGCACAGCCTATGGAGCTGTAGTCTGCCGAATATGAAAGTGAAGCAGTTTTAACAGCTCCCAGGTGGCAGGTACACTAGTCAGCCCATTTGTAAGCTTGTCAATGAGAAAATGGTGGCCCAGTGTATTCAGCTCTGCCAGGAGAATGGAGAGACATTAGATAGTTCATTAGTCCGTTGTTCAGGCTCCAGCAGCAGCAGCAGAAAGAGAACAGTTTTTCACACAAGACTAGTATGCCCATGCATGTAAGGAAAGCCAGCAGGACTGTTGTTACTAACTTCCTAGGGAGTATTTGAAATTCCTTTCTGATGTGGTGTGTTAGCAGAGTGGAGTATGCACTCTGCACCAAATATAGATGCAAGACAGGCTACGCTTTCTCCCTGTAAAGAAGGAAGATTAAGATGAAGATTGTAACCTACATCTAAGTCTCAAGACAGCTGCAAACTGTCCCACTAATAAGGTAACTACAGTGACAGTTTTGCTACGTGTCACTAATTTATGCGATAAACTTTCATTTACAATTTAACTGTTTTAAAAGACTGTTTTTCTTTAATTATTTTTTTCCATGTTTATACATGAATATAGATGTCTGTATTGAACCTGCAAAATAAAAGCATTAGTTAAAAATCACAGACTATTCAAAGAGACAGTCACAGAGTAACTGAGTTCTTAGAACCATCTTTTAAGAGTGAAACATCTCCATGCAATCTTATCAAAAGTAATCAGCCAGCAATGATGCTAAAAGATCAGTACGAGTCAATCATTTAACAGGAAGACTAATTAAATAGATATAATCATACTAACCATACCAAAACATTAAAGCCGTATTGTTGCTATTGTCTGGAAGAGTATTTAAATAGACACAAATTTCTGAAATCTAAATTTAGAACAAGTACAGAAGTATGTTACACAGCCACACTTCTAATAGCACATTAGACATCTGATATTGGGGAAGGTTTATCCAGAAAAGAAAAATTCAGCAGAGGAGTTGAATTTTAAGTGTTAAAGAACCACAACACTTTAGAATCCTTTTTTAAAAATAATTTATCAGTAGAGTTATAAATAGAAGTGTTTTGTGTTGTTTTGTTTTAAAAAGATAACTCCATCTTGTATAACTCTGCTACTTGAAGGTTCACGCTGCTGAGCATTCCTCTTTATAATCTGGTCACACATTTCCCTCTTCCAGATCATGGTATCACAAACAGCAAGCACGTACCAGGTCCTGCCTGTCCCTTTCACGTAGGTGCTGGATTGTGTGACATACTTAGAAGAGGTTAAAAAGCAGGAAGTACTGAAGTCTTTTTCTACCCTCTCTGGTTATTTGAATGGAACTGGGTTGTTAAGCAGCTGTGTGCTCACTGCTGACACTCTATGTAACAGGGGTGTGACTACAGGATATAGAGATACTCCCTCACTGTTCCCAGTTTAAGTGACCTTTCACACCCTACAAAAAAGATTCAAGGATTCAAAGATTCAGAATTCAAGTCCCACATACATTTAGAAAGCATTGCAAATAATTAAAACTCCTTTTTTTTCCCCTCCCTCAGTACTCTTTCAACATTACTGAAGAGCAGTTAAGTTGGATTTACATTTTTCAGAGCCATTGTTTGCCACCCATAGCAAAAAACTCCTGCTGCTATACAGTCACCAGGAGTTGGTGATTTCTTCCTTGTTTTGGGCCT
The DNA here is from genome assembly GCA_013398125.1 of Aegotheles bennettii. Classification (NCBI taxonomy): domain Eukaryota; kingdom Metazoa; phylum Chordata; class Aves; order Caprimulgiformes; family Aegothelidae; genus Aegotheles; species Aegotheles bennettii. The sequence continues at coordinate 216,742 of VZRW01000368.1, forward strand.
GGGTGTTCAAACTTCATTTGATCTGAATGCTGCTGTCTGCAGCAGCAGGTGGCTTAGTGCAATAGGAGAGGTTCAGTGGGCAGAAACTTGGTACTGAGACTCTTTTTATATATATCACTTTTCTTCATACTGCTTCCAAGTGACACCGTGATAACCAAGTTGTCTGCATGGCAATGTCTGCTACAAGACACCACAGTGTGGAGCAGTACACTTAATCCTGTGGGGAGACCATCTTGATAGAACATATGCTTACCCTAGTGGACATCTTTTGAGGAAAAACAGAAGCAAAGTGGTTTTTCTGGTCCTCTTTTCTACTGGAGTGGCTTTTCTTGTGGCCTATCATGCAAAGAAGCTCTGGGCTTAGGAAACTGAGTGCAGGCTGGTGAGATTGTATCATCCATTCTTAGGACAGCATCACCTTTCTTGTCTTTCAGAAATTACCCCTTCTTTACACATAAATATGCCAGAAACCAAGGTGTTTTCATGTTCTTTCCCAGGAGAGGATCAAATAGTCCACGGACCAGGACCATAAGTAATAGAGAGCTGTGTTATCTTGGTGTTCTTTACATTTGCCTCACTCAGGCATCAGGAATGAGTATCCCCCACAGCACAGAACCTGGGCAAGTGCCATGCAACAGTGAGATACTACAGGAAGAGTTCTGTCACACCTTAGGGTCCTGAAGGAACTGATTTCCAAAGCTTAACAGCCCATGCTGTCAAACCAGAGGTAGGTGTCACTTTTCCACACCGCACTGCACCCAGTGCTATAATATCACCAGAAGCCTCCCTTCCCCCAGAGACATTTATAGAAAATCTGTATCTTTACCTGGCTGTAGTAGGGAAAAACAAGAAGTGGTGTGTGGAATTTGAGGAAAGCCAGGACCCACTGGGTAGCTATTAGCCCCTTGTTTTGGCACCAGACACCCACACCAGGTAAGGCTCTTGTGAAGGCAAGGACCCTTGCTCAGGCCAGCAAGATAACAAGAATAAGAGTTCTTTGTTCCTCCAAGGGCCCATGTTGTCTGAAGGTAACCTTTTCCTCATTACCTGCAAAATACATATTAAAGTTGACACCCCTGTATATGCTGATCAAGATCATAGTGTACATGCTACACATGTATGACTATAGCACTCATCTCCCAGGTGCAGGTATCTCCAGGGTGGTTGTATTATCTTTACTATTGCTACTAGTGCTTTTGCAGTAAGTGTATTTATCACTGGCAATTTCAAATTTGTTATATATCTGTCACTATAATAAATTCCCTTTTCTTTACCACGTTTGTGAATCTGTTTCAGTGCAAGTCTTTTGTGAGACTCTGAAACAGATGAACATTGACTTTGATAGGTGGCTACACACACATAATCCTTTAGTTATAAACCACTGACCAAGTCTTGGGACTAGGATTGGATCCAGCTGCACCTAGACTCCTCTCTGAGGAGTTTAGCAAGCAAGGCAGTGCAATCCAAACCCTGCAATTCAATGAGAGGGCCTTTCCCAGCCACCTCACAGACTCACCTTACCTCTTAGCCCTCTTTACCCCGCTCTTCCTCCCCCGTGTTCTCATGACAGTCTGTCAGCATGTCCTTGTTGGATTTGACTGCAGATTCTAGGGACAGAGACCCTCGATCAGCTCTGGAGGATTTTTTTTTCCCCAGCTATACAATGACTGTGGGCTTTCCATTTCTTTAGCTAAATCAAGAGAAACCTTAAAAAATACACTATTTCACTGACTCCATTTTTAACTTGCAGAGCTTAAATACAATATAAGCAGTTCCAGGAGAGAGTTGAAAGATTAAAAGCCACATTTCAATAAGGAAACCCAGAACTTGGCCTAAATACGGAAGTCACCTGTGATCCTTTCATTACATGGGAGTCTTTTTAGAGGGCAGATAGAGGATGTACCTTAAGTTATCCCTTGTCAATGCAGCAGGATCTGCATCAGCTATGTTTTAGAACCTTACTTTCAGTGTTCCAGGCAAAAAAATATCACACAAGACTACTTCGTGGGCTACAGAGCTGCATAGCTATTTTTTCACTTCATCTAATATTTAGTAAATATTCTGTAAATAAATCCCTTTCTCAGAGTTACTCTTTCTTGCTGTGCTAACATTTCTTCTGTTTGCAGGGTATTCGATTAACTGCCTTCAAAGGATGAGCTTAACCTTTCCAAACTTCCTTACAGCACCCCTGTTGACATCACATGATTTTTATAAATATTTCCATCATAAATTAAACTCTTACAATTCACCAAATGGTGTTATTACACCTCCTTGGTTTTCCTTCTTTTCTTTTTTGCTGACTATACGGAAAAAAAAAAACATCACCTCAGTGTTCTAAGATGAAAATTATTTGAGCTGCGATTTTTACATCCTCTGGGTGTGTGCATGATTTCCATGACTATAACATCTCACCCACTCCTGAATATAACTAGTTTTCCTTCCTAGCAACCCTGTGAAAATCTGTCATCCCCTCCTAACACACACACAGGCAGTAGCAACTATTTTATCCCAAAAGCAAATTCTTCTTTGGAAACAACAACAGAACTCTTAAATGTCTGCTGGATCACTTGCAACGTCTTTGACAAAAGACTTGTTAGTGGAGAAGATAGTTTAGTGGTAGACATGTAGACATATATCTGATAAGGTCCAGAAAACAAAGAAATACCTAGAGAAGAGATAACAGCTAACAGTGAATAGCAAAAAGAACGCCAATAGTTCACATTTCTGTCACCTGCAGGAGCAAATGCCTGGCTTCTTCAATGAATGACTGGTTCTGCAGAGGTAATGCACCATGAAATGATGCCTGCAAATGGCAGCAACTTAAATTGACCATATAGGATGGGTGGAAACAAAAATCTTATAAGGCTCATTACACATGTCGCTCTCTGCAGCCTTTTGATGCTGTTTCAAGCAAAGAATTAATAAATAAAAACTCTGGCTACAGCTGACCACATTATTGTGTTTCTTTGGATACATTTGTCTTGGAGAGGAGGAAGACCACACTCTGAGAGGCAGTGTGTGATATAAAGCAGACAGTGAGGCATCACGTTCACATCATCATCGCAGATATGTGGAGTAGCAGTCAAATGTGTTGAATACATTGTACAATCTTCACCCTGCTGAGACTAGCTTGCAGTTATCTATAATCCAACAGAGGCATGCAGAGCTGCAGACAAGGGTTCAGAAGAGAACAGTCTGCACTTAGTACTAGTTTAGAATATGGCTTGTTCCCAAGTCTCTAAAAGTCAGACTTGCATCACATAATAATAAATATCAAGTAACCATGCTGTATACTTGCCTGTAGAAATGGTTAAGACACCATGAAAGCCAATCTCTTTCCTAGCAGTCTAAAAACCTGAAGGGAATGAAATGTTGAGACACTTACCACTTGTCAAAGACTTAAAAAAAAAAAAGAAAATTATAAAAAAAACTAAACCTGGCATAATACTTGAGAAACATGTTCTACTGGAAACATGTTCCAGCCCACTGGAACTCTTCAGCTTCTGACCCTGTGAGGTATGGTGATCATGAGCAATCCAGGCATACCTGGAAAGTCAGCAATGGGAGTGGGAATGTGCTGTCACTTACTCAGCATCTGCAACTCTTGCTAAAAAAATGAATGTGGGAAGCAGAAACCCCAAAACTGAGATGGCAATCCATACACTGCAAACCCAGCATAACACAGTGAACTGTGTGTGGAAGTTACACCACTGAAACTAACATGATTGCTCCTGCCAAAATAGAGAACAGCAACAAATAAAGGGTTTTGAGAGGCATTTGTTTATACTTCGTTCTGATATAAAACATCTCAAGTAACAGGTCTGCCACCAGTTCCTCTGAGAGGCAGTTCTTAAGCTAAGCTTTATTCCCAGTTTTATTTTCATAATTTATAGATGATTAATGTTTTGTGTAAGATCCAGGAAAGGGCTCAATAAGTTTAAGGTCCAACCTATAAGCATACTTGCGCGAAGCATTTTTATTCAAATAGCCAGTGGCCCAAAACTTCACAGGAAGTCTCAGGGCTCTTCTACCTTGAGCTGTCACAGCCTTATTCTACACGCAATACACATCTACACAGAACTGCCCAAGCATCGTACTGTGTGCATTTTAGGACCCACAGTTACCATGAGACCTTCTTTTTGTTATTTTCTAATCTACTTAACCGACATGTTGCCTTCTGACAGTGACAGTACTGTAGCAGAGCAGAGAGAACAAGATTGGCATAGATCATGTCAGGATCCTCAGAAAAGCTAAGTGTATTTATACCATCATAAGCAGAAAACACGTTTTAGCTGGCTGTGCAAAGCAGCCATACGGGTCATTTTGGTCATATGCAGTCAGTGGCATGTTTTGCTATAGAAGCTCGACAGATAATCTGTGGCTAAATCAGCTTTCACAAAGAAAGACTATTACATACTGAATATTAGAAACTAGGGGTAGTTACATTGGGACTACTCATGCTCTATAAACACAGATGTGTTTGAGCTTAATAAATCAATAGGATATTTTACATAGCACATTGTATTCCTCTCCTTTAGATACAAACCCAAAGTGCATTAGAGGTTTCCTGACAGGACCCTGCATCAGTGATGTCTAATAGTAATCAATGGCTGGCTGTGGAACAGCTAGAAGGCTTGATAATATGTAAAATATATATTTTAAATTGCAGAACTATTAAAAAAATGCTTAACAATTTTAAATTACTTTAAGCTTCTAAGCATACTTACTTTTAAGCACACTTTGTGTTCTAGTCACCTGTGCACAGAAAGGTAAGTTTTTCCTGCAGCATTAGGTAGTCACAAGACATTTTGCATTTCAACAGTCATTAAACTGACAACAAAACATTATTATTTAAAAACCTGGGGTTTCTCAGCAATAAAAATTGTACGTTGCCATTTCTGTTCATTACTAAAGTAAATTATCTGCACAACTCCTGCTAATGCAACCAATTGTTTCCACTTGACAGCATGCTCTCAAGATATTTCAAAATGACAAACTTAGCCAATTAAAGTTTCCTTTGCTTTTCTTTGTGCTTCAGAAGTTTGAAGCATTAGTCTAGCTCCTGCTTTCCAGCTTATAAACTGTAAATATCACTAGTACCTGGAAAACCAGCTGAACTTTTCCAACTGAAATCAAATAAAAAACCCCTGATTTTCACTTTGTTTTTCAATGTTTTCCAACCTGTTTCCTTAGCACACTGGAAATTTTAAGAAACTATTTTTTTCTTCTCTCCATTCAAAATGGGAATTTATGTCCCGACTCAGCCTTCCTCTTATCTCTATATTATATTCCCATTTTTGCTCTAATAGACCTATGTAAACTGAAGTCAAATCTGACAGGAAAAGAGAAAGCCATTACCATAATTTTCATTTCTATCTTGAGCTTCAGTGTATCATTAGTGCTTTACATATACTAAATACTTTTTAATATATCCTGTCTCTATACATTCCTGCACTAGCATAAATAAAATTTTACACTCACACAAGCATTTTTTTTATGATTATCATTGATATTTTCTTAGCAAGTTGTTTTCCAACTTGACAGAATCAGAGGTGTTCTCACCAGTTTATTTAACGATTCACCTTCAGTTTCCTTGAAGTCACTAAAAAATTTATCTAAACTACCATGTGTGTTTGGAAGATCCTGTACAAAGGGACGCATTAGAAGCGGGAAACCAAACTGATTCTTATGTGGGTATTTAGTCTTACCTGTGTTTCCATACAGGAAATCTCCACAACGAAACTGCCTACCTCCACTGAGCATCAGATGAAAAATATCTTGAAGAACTCCTTGTCTCTGTATCCTTGCAAAAAAGCATGCAATTAGTCAACTTTTAATAGCACTTTCAATTAAGATGCAGTCTTGACAGGAGTCAGTACTATAACGATAGAGCTGTTTAAGTGGAGGAAACAGAAGTAGGATAGATGACTGTGGGAATCAATGATTTTTAAATGATAGCCCAGACTACTTCTCTAACATCTGGTTTCGATTCTCCAGAAGTAACTCTACAATAGTCTGCACTTTGCATGTCTCTCTATATATTATTGACTTTGCATGCTATTAAGGGTTGTAGCTTTCTAAAGGTTCAGTAGCAAGTACAACCATAGATGGTAGATTGACTAAGAGAAGACCAGCATAACAATCTCCATTAGTTACATTCAACAGTATTTTTAACAGATAGTGTTTATTCCATTCTTTCAGTAAGACAGGAAGTTGATAGGGAGGATTCAGAAATACCTGGCAGATGCATGCAACACGACCTAGAAAACTACTGCCATAATTCCTGATACACAGGAAATGGACAAATCACAGAGAGTTGGTAAATAACACCTTACCAGCCACTTGACTTCCCTTAGTGCAAGAAATTCCAGACAGGAAGGGGAAGGGAGCAGAAAGAGAGGAAAAGCTGGCATAGCCCAAGAGGTTATATCAGAGACTCGATTAGAGACAATAGGATGAAAATCAGAATCCACTGGCCTCTAGGAATGCCAGACAACAGGTAAAAACAGCCTCAAGACTGAACTTAAATGACAGAGCCACAAAATTAGTGTCAGGGTTATTAGGATGAACAGTCATCAGTTCCAAGTTGTGCACTCATTTGTCACATGAATGAGTTAGGACCTTCTGATACTGCTCTGGTTTTGCATATATTATTAAGCCCCTAAACAGAATAAAAATAGAATAAAAAATAAAAACCTGCAAATAATCTTGGTGTTTGTAACACATGCTTAATGTAAACAAATATTTTAATGGGGTTTTATACTGCAGACCATTATTTACTATAAGTAGGTTCGATTTACAAATGCTGCAGAATTGGAGATGCAGTGATCATTAATTACTTTTGTGTTTCTGCCTTTTATTCCATATATGTAGATTTTTCATGTTTGGGTTCTTTCTAAAGTTTATCTCCTACAAATAGCAGCCATAGTAGCAGCAGCTTTCTCAAAATGGAATTGAACTAAATTCAATTTTTAAAGATTATATCAAAAAAGTCTCTTTATGAATAAGGTCTGTGAAACTTCAGTTGGTTTTAAACTAGTATTAATATAATTTGTACCATTGCATCAAATGCATCAAGAAATCCAATTGGATTTCCTCTGCCAAAATACCCTGCGAGGGGAAAAAAAACAAAACAAAAAGCCTTTATCACTGAAGTTACAGAGAAGCCATTAATTTTGAATTATTATTTTTTATAGTGAAACTGCTTCATTTGACACTTTCCTGTGAGGAAAAGATGGAAAAAGTGAAACAAATACGTAAATATAGTATTTGAATGACAAGGCCATCAAGCAAACCTGCAGAGTAATAACAACGCCTGAAAGAGAGCATTATCTTTACACTGTGAGAAAAATATAGTGAGATAACATAAGCTACTTAAACCTGCAGTTGTTTGTTTCACACAGAGTATTCATATACCATACCACCTTCCAGTGAATAGAATATCAAATTTATCCAGATTAAATCCTGAAGAGCAAGTAGTTAAACCAATTATGCACACAGCTGATTTTGTGTCAAACCAATTGCCTTCTCTCAATAGATTTCATTTTATTACTAATCTCATTGGTGTTAACTTGTTAATGAACTTTATAAGTTTTTGTTAGATAAAAATCTTTAATCTCTAAGGTACTACCCAGGGATGTTCACATTATTCAAGATTCTTCATAAAAAGGGCAACAAGACGTAGAAACAAAGCACAAGATGTGTATCAGACTTACATGGCAACAAAACTATTATTAATAAGTGATTAATACACATACTATCTAACTTTTGTAACTACTGCTATCAGAAAGTAAGAATAAAAAGTAGACAGATTCTTGCTCCTACTAACAATAGTTCAAGAGCACTTCCACTTATAGTTATAGTGCATTAAAGAATATTTCGTAAGATAAATTATACAGACTTTGTAAATACATTGGGAGAGTAATGATTTTTACTACCATCTATCACAAAAATATAACTCGAATGACATCTGGGAATACAGACCAGAACAAACTTATATTAGACTTTAAAAAGATGATTTTTATTAAGCACAAACAGCTTTTAATACATTATCAATACAAATAGGAAAACATCTGTTTAATGAATTTGATATATCAAAGATTTGATGGGCAGGTTGCATACTGGCACAATCAAAATGATCTTTTAAAAAAAAAGTATTTCAAATTAAAATGATAAGGTCATCACTGTCTACACTGCAGGAACTTTACCTACAGTCTAAAATTACTACATCACCCGGGGGAGGCAAAGAACTACAGTTTCATAATATGGAACTTCTAACACTCATTAGCACCATTCAAAGCTTGCATCAGCTGTTTTATCTAAGCAGCAGCTGACAGGTCAGGTAAAGCTTTACAGCAAATTTCAGTGCAAAGTTTACAGTTCCTTTTCATAACATACTTGGAATCTATGGTTTCATAGCATGTTAAATAATTATGGCTTGATAGATGTACAGTGTTAAGATGCTGAGAACATTTATTTTGAAAAATGAGACTTATAATGGCTGTGAAATGCATTTTAATATATTATGCCAAATTCTGTAATATGCAAACAACATGCTGGATTACAAACTGAAGTCCTATTATGAATTTGTAGACAAGGATCAGTATTAGCTCTCTGGGGTAGTGGCTTCTGGTTGTGTCAGCTGCTGTTTTTTCAGGCTAACTAGCTTCATCTTCTCTCTAATGTGTTCTGCAGCAGAAGCCATATCACTTGGGCTCCCAAAGTACTGCTCAGACCTGAAAAAACAAACAAACAAAAAAAAACACAACCCACAAAAAATTACCAGTGAAAAGAAAGTGTGTAATATACAGGTGAATAGCAGTAGAAAACACAAAGCAGGTAAGAAAAATAGGCACTTTTTCCTCTTGAAATTTAAAAGTCACCTTTAAAAGGCTTTGGAGACTCAGTGATGAGACTTCACAGCAGATCTCGATTAAATTATTAAAAATACTAAATGACCCTTTTATACCTAAAAGATTCTCTCAACAGCAGGGCACTGTTCCATAAGCGTAACACTTTTTTTTCACCCTTGTTCTCTGGCTACTCTGCCGGTCAGTCTGGCAGTTTTGAGCACTATGATAATCAAGGAAATTTGTTTATACGTGAATTCTGAGGCTATACAATTGCTGCATTATTGAAGGACTCTGTGTATGTGAAGTCAGCCACATGCTGTCAAATTCTGTCACCTCTCTCTCAAATTGAAAGGAACACATGGCTGCATAAGCTGATTTCTCCCATTCAAATACAACAAAACAAACAGTTGAAATGTTAGGGAAACCACCAACCAAGCTGTCAGCAAAATGAGGATTTGACCAGAATACATGTTCAGAAGAACAGGTATCAAATCTAATTACAAAGCACAGATGTTGAAGACTGTGCAAATGGTGGCAGGACAAAGGACTTTGGACACAGGGCTGGGACAGGCATAAGTGGACAGAAAAGTTATTTCATAATCACACTGTAGATCACAGTATGGGCAAATGTTTTTCCTGATACAGATTAGAATCCACAAACAGGACAAGGAACAGCGACCTGGACTTCCAAAAAGCTACTGACAAAAATCCAAAGTGGTAAAGCAGCTGATAATGATGCCTCCCTGCTTTTTATGGCATTTTTTGTGTCCCTACATTTCTTAAATGATTTCTACTAGTGAGTGAATCCTTTGCAAATTGTTTGTTAAAATGCTTCAAAAATAGTATGCCTAGGGACAACAAGCAGGGGATTCTGAGAAACAGGACAGCCAAGATCCTACTTTTGAGAAGGACACACCAAACTCTTGTGAAATGCTGAAATGTCAAAGGGGTCAGAAATAACATTCAGGATACAGTCAGTCAAGTGTATCTATAGCTATAGGAACATTGTGTTAGGACTCAAACATCACAGTGTGGCAAGAGTCTTCTTTCATGGGGAGCTTTCCCCAGTTCTAATGTTTGTTTTTACTTTAATAGTATATCTGCAAATTACATAAATTTTAAGAATTAATAACAGTTGTTACTTTTACTGGGTCACTAAAATCTGCTATGCTAAAGTTATACCAAAATACTTCAACAAAGATAACACACTTCTTGGGTTGTTCCCCCCCCGCCCCCGCTATAAAATCCTCCAGCATTTTCAGATACACTACTGAAAGTGCAGTAAAAACCAGTATTAGTTCAGGCCTGAGCACATCTTCATGGGTAGCACTCCTTACTGAAGGAAACTACACTGCACAGAGAGCATGATATTTTGGAAATAAGATTACAGGAAACTAATTTCCGTTACCAGCTTCCTGTAACTGTATTTTTTAGATTGACTTCAGGTAACCCATAATGCAGTTGCCTGATATCACAAGGTTTCAGGCTCCAACTCAAAATACTGGTTTCAGATCTCAATCACTATGGTGCAGGATCCTACACACCCAAAGACTAGTTCCAAGGCTTAATTATACTCGGGTAGAAGAAATAAACTACAAATTCAGCATCACAATGGATAAGTGTATTTTACTGCAGAGAGACCTATGTTATTATGGCTGAGATGCCAAATTCAGTTTGCTTTTGTAGCTCAAGACAGTCGCTAATTTTAAAAATTAGTATGAATAGCTCACAAGGGAAGTACTGTTTTATTTGCTGGATAAATCAAATGTAAATGTATCTTCAATGTACTGGCTTAAGACTACTGATAGAATTGTGAATAAATTAATCAAAATACTGCAATTCAAATCTGATATATTTTTTCAGAGAGAAGGGACTGGGATTGGTCACTTTTCTGTTACTTCTACATACTTTGCCACTCTAGAGACTGCATAAGTATAATCATTACTGAGCATGAAAAAGCTACTACTTTTTCAAAAGTTGTCTTTGGAAAGTTTGGAATTGAACCTGCCTTTTTTCTGTGAAAAGATGGGAAAGATGCCTTTCTAATTCAGCAAGAAGCATTCAGGATTCTATCATGAAACTTTACCAAAAGCATATTCAGTAGGCATTAAGAAAACATTCTGCATACCCATCGGGATAAATTACAGGCACTGTTAGTCTGTCCAACAGCGATTTCCCAACTGTTTCAATTTCATCAAATTGCTCCATTTCATTAAAAGCTTCAGGCTGCTCTGGACATTCTTGCAAAATCTGTTAAAAAAATAATCAGGAAACACAGAATAAAGCAAACAAAAGATAGCATGTCGGTTTTTAAGTGCCATTAAATGAATGCTCTTTCAGCATCTTCACTGTCACATTTATATGCACATCCAATACTAGTACTTAGTTCTATACTTTCTTCCCCTTCTCCCTCTGCCACTTATGTTTTTCCAAAGCAGCATTGATATTAACAGTGTATTTTCAGTCAAACTCAGCATGTATTGTGTCTGCTATGCATGTGTTGGTGAGTCTGTCTGTCCTACTGTTTAAGGCTTGAGGATATGGTGGATGTGCATATAAATGTGGCTGACAGCATCATCCAGCTGGGCACAGTGGTGAGACACTTGGTTACAGGAATTTGAAAACCATACCATGGCAGAGGTGTGTTTTGAAGAAAGCATGTCCAAAACCCTCCAAGTACAAAATACAAGTTGCAGCTACACAGCATGCATGGAAACTAAACTGGTGAGAATTTTGTTCATTCACACATTCACATTTGTGAGAAGAACACTGCATTCAAAATGCACACAGCTTAAAAGGCTATACTCCTTTTAATGCTCCAAAGATCTTAAATGACCCCATAGCTTTTTATTATACCTTGGACAAAAATACAAATCAAAGTGTGTTCCTTGACTTTAAGAACTACAGTCTAAAACATACAAAGAAATGCTTTATGATCAACATCAGAGCTTCTCCCTGAAAAGTTAAAAGAAAAAAATCTTCCCAGCTCCAACTCAATGCATCTTGACTTCAGGGCTGCTGTTCTCCTTTTTGTTAAGCAGGCCCTATGCCAATACAGGTATGCAAGTAATAATTTCATTAAATATTGAAATTAACAATTAGAATGGTATGTTTGAATTCTACTATTGGTTTTCTTTTTATATATATATTTAGAAAGGAAAAAATAAACACTGACAACTGCATTTTTCTTACATTTTGTTTGCTTAAACTCTGCTGCAAAGTTTTTTCTTAACAATACAACACTTACCTTTTCAGCACTTGAATGAAAGGCAACAGCTGTTTCTAGCCGGTGCACTCTTTCTTCAGAAGTTATTGTAAACTGCTTCCACACTCTGTTCAGTCTTGGAAGTGTGTCCCCCGAGGACCTTGAAGTGCACCGCAGGGACTGACACAGGACAACAGTTGCCTGCAGTAACTGTCTCCCATAATCATAAGTACTCTAAATGTTGGAAGGGATGAGAAAAAAGTACATGCAAAAACTCTGTGTTTAACTTAAAGAGTTAATTAGCATCATAAAACAACAGATGAATTTATGAAACCTCCTTAGTTTAGGTCCATGAATTATATTGAACTAATCTGGTTTACTATAAAATGCTGGTGAAGTATAAGTAAAATTATAATGGCCAAAGAGTACTTTTAAAAAAAAATTTTAAAAGAACACCCTGTTATCCAGTGTTCATAATGTGAAAAGAATAGAGCTTCCTGAAAATATCAAATAGCTGCTTGGATCTTACATGGGATACTTGATATCTACGGCCAAGGTGACTGTCTCACTGACCTCACTGTCACCATGTTTGCAGTCACCAAGCATCCAGGCATGTTGTGGTACATAATTTTGACAGCAAGCTACCCTGTCATCCTCAATTCTAATTTACCAAAAGAGAGTATCAGTTCAAGTGTAGTAGGTGCAATTTGAAAACACAAGTTAATTGACAAGTCTGAATTAGACATTCCTAAAACAGTATACATCTAATAAAACACCTGAAAAAGGCCCAGCTTGTATACTTTCTCTTCTTAAGTGAAATTCTTTCACTAGTACCCAGCATCTCTTTGCATATTCAAGATTTGCAACGCTGTCAGTTCTGTTCAACCACTAGCTCAGCTCTTTGTACAAGCAGGCCCATCGTATACCAACAGTCAACTCCATAAAGACAGGCTCTTTTTCACAAAGTACAGCACGAAAGACCCTGAAACCAAGTGGCTTATCTGTATTTCTGTATTTCAGTATTTTGACTGCAGTCCTCCAAAAGTCTTTATAAAGACTGTTTGAAATATATGCCTTTTAAAGAAAGTCCACATGAATGTTGTGTTTTGTGGTTTGCATTGCCTACGTGAAACAGAATAAACTAAGATAGTAAACTGGAACATCGCTATTGTCGATGGAACTTCAAAATCTCAGGCTCATCACCAATTCCAGCAATCATTATTTCTTCATTCAAGCATTGAGGCAAACCATTAGGACTAGTAACAGCTGTTCCACGATTGCCTATACAGGTACTAATTCTGTGTGGGACATCTTCTGAAACTGTACAAATCCCATATTGCTAAAAAAGTAATTAATTTCACCTGTGCAACATCAACAAATTTTCGATGTTTCTCCAGTAAAACTTTCGTTTCTTGAGCATCATCTCCCAAACGGATATGTGTCTTCAGCAGAGCATCCAGCAGCTCACTTAACCATTCTACTGCCTTAAAAGCAGATGTTAAAAGAATAAAAACTATTAAATTAAAAAGAAATTAATCTAGAAGGGTGAAGTAACTTCAGTACTAGCACATACTTTTGATATAGAAAAAAGTTGAGAGATATCAAACTGGTAGATCATGCATTCAATAACCAAATACACTATTTTCAGTCACTGCTATACCCTTTAACTTCACTGCACAATTTCACTAAATAAAACTACATTTGAAATCAACAAAAGTAATACTGTACAACTATCGATCCCTCTAAGTTTAGCCAGTGAAAAAGACCAGAATGATGAAATTCTGTAGGCATTTTCATACCTGTGCAGCATCCTCTTCACATTTAAATAACTGTACCATCTGAAGCATCTTCAGTCGCCGCACATCCACCATATCCTCACACCTTTAACAGTAGGACAGACCAATTCAGCAACATGTGCATAGCAGACAACAGGAGCAGAGTTTGATGGCCATGTTTTCAGTGAACATTAAGATGCAAGTGTTCATGAAAAGGTGATTTAAGGATTTTTGTGCTGCTTAGCTTGGCCAAAATACATAATGTCTTGCATAACAGCAAGAAACATGCAATAAATAGAACTGAAGGCTACAACCCACCAAAATCATGATCCTCAAGACTCCCAATATGGCTACACTATAGATAGTAATACCAACGGTAGCTAGGTGGCCTTCCAGCTGCCCTGCAGGTTCCTTACCTTGTTGCACTGCTAAGATTTGCAGGCCACACAGAGGCTTACCTGCCTAGGACAGACTTTCTCCTACTAAAGTCTAGGTGAAAGCTGGCATAATTCTAAATTTTACTGTGAACTGGTGGCAAAGTTTTTAAATGGTCCTCATTTTCTTCACCAAGAAAGATGCTAATACATCTTCCATTTATCTTCTTAGCTAACTTAAGATTGCAATAATCCTTTGCTGTAACTTTTCAGTAAGCATTTCAAAATGTAATTAATATAAAAACTAATTCTAATTCTCTTGTTCTGAATTAAGCACATTTGTCAGTTCTTTCTCTAGTGAGAAAACAGAAAAAAAATTATTGAAAGTTCTTTTCACTCCACAGTGAGAGCTAAGCTAATATATTTAGGAGAATGACCTTTCCACTTCAGTTTCAGAGCCTACTAAGTAGACAGCAAGATTCAGACTCCTGTCCAGTGCAAATGGAATTACTAATGATGTCAACAGGAGTTAGCACTGTAAGTGAATGCAAAAGATGGTATGCACGGATCTGTTTTTTCAAACTGGTTGCAAACATAAGCACTTCCAAAAAACAGTTCACTAGTATGCTGTGTTTTGTTACATGTCCTGTAGTGCTGTGATGCTTACACAGAAAAGAAATAATAATGCAGGAAAACAGTTCCAAAAGCATAACAAAAGCAGCAAAATGCCCCTAGAAACAAACATTATACTACAGGTGTATATAAATGAGAATAGAATTTGGGGAAACAAAAAAAAACAACGAAAAACAAAAAGTGTCACAAAAATTACTATTAAATGCCTCAGAGATAGCAGTCATCCTAATTTTCTTGTCTCTTGTCTAGGCTGAAGAACCTTGTTTAATCATTTATCATCTAGAAGCTGCTTCATACCTTTGTCTGAACATTTTAATGACTTTTTGATCATCTAATTGACTTTCCACAATTCTATATCCTTTCTGAGAACAAGGACTAGAATTGTGTAACACTTAAATCACAAATGGACTATAAATCTATACAGTGACATAACACATTCCTTTTAGTTTTCTATTCCTTTCCTAATAATCCATAGCACTCTACTTGCTTTTCACAGTATGACTGAACATTAAAGCAATTTTTGCAAGTTTTCCAACATTTATCTGAGTTAACAGCTGGTTCAGACTCCATTATTATGTATATCAAGTTTTTTCATCTCCTGTGTGCATTTCTCTTCTCAGTACTGAATTCCAACTGCTGTTTCATTGCACAATAACACATGGTCCTCCATAGCTCTTTGCAGTTGGCCCTCTAAACCCAAGTGTTGCTCAAGTAAATAGGATTCAGAGGACATACTTAAAACAATACCTTCTCTAAGCATTATCAAAACTCACGGTTTCTTACACTAAGCTCCCTAAAAAACCAATTTGCGGGTGGCAGAATTAATTCCCAAAATGAGCAACTTGATGCCCATTAGACCTTTTTGTTCCCTAGAGGCACCTCTGTTTGGCCATTGCCCTCAAAGTTCAGGCACTTTCTATGGAGAGTACTTTATTGTCTCAAAAGTTTCAGCAGTAATAATGAGCAACATAATCTGATTCTTTCACACTGTTTAGTAGAAAAAAAGGCAGATTGTGAAGGAGGAAGAGGATAAACAAGTCTGTACATAATTAATACATAATTTTAGAGCCATCATCACTACTGTAGTCTTAGTGTACCTTCCATCTCAAACTGCTAACATATATAAAAGATGCCTCTTGCATCTATTCCATATAAAAGGAATGTATAATTCTTGAGCAAAGTACAAGAAAGAACTCAAATGCTCCATCCAGTACCAACACACAAAAGGAGCTTGGATTTAGGAATATGCTACAACAGATTAGGCAGGGAAGCTTCTGTCCCATTTAAATATACCACAGACAAATTACAGTTGTACTACATTGCTTAACTGAAGATAAAGCAAAATGGTCTCCTTACAAAAAAAACCAAAGTGACCTAACAGCACATGAAAATCTTTGACTAGAACCGTTGTTATTACCTTTGTTTTCTAAGCTGCATATCTTCCATCACTCCTTGGATATGGTCCACATTTTCTTTGTTTTCAATGGTCACATCTTTTCCATAGGCCCAGGATGCCTGATTAGATATCTGATCAAGAAGACTTTGACCTTTCTCACGCAAGCCTTGCAAGCCTAAGTCTAAAGATAAAAAAGAATAAAGAAAGAACAAAAAAAGTCAATGAGCACTCAGTTTGGTTGGGTTTGTGGTTTTTCCCCCCCCAAAGGAGAGATATGAAATGCACCAGAAT
The DNA here is from genome assembly GCA_013398125.1 of Aegotheles bennettii. Taxonomy (NCBI): domain Eukaryota; kingdom Metazoa; phylum Chordata; class Aves; order Caprimulgiformes; family Aegothelidae; genus Aegotheles; species Aegotheles bennettii. The sequence goes on from VZRW01000368.1 coordinate 233,268, forward strand.
CTGAGACTGAAGGCTAGAAAGCGAGGACATTACTATGTCTTTCACTATCCTTTCTAACTTTTGAGTGAGCATTTGTCTATATTAACAGAGAGCCAAGGCTTTGCTATTTTATGATCTAGCAGATAACAAGAAAAAGAGTAAAAGCTGACAGCAAATATTAATTTTTCAGCATACAAATAGCTAATTCAGGTCTTTCATCCACACAGTTGCACAATACCTAAAATATTTATCACTGCTAAGCAGTTGTAGCCTAAATGTTCTTCCACAGCTGTCAGAAGTTACTAGAGTTTATAATACACCTGATATGGCTGGCACATTTTTCTATAACAAAACACATGAATTCTTAGAATCTGCTGTTACATCTATTATTTCGCAGCTCTACTATCTGTTTTACTAAAGGAATATCTAGTTTATGCATCAAACTGTTATATTCCAATCACAACTACTTCTATCACATATGATTTTGCTACAACATATTGGACTACATGGTCATTGCAGGTCCCTCCCAACCGAAATATTCTATTCTATATGCTTGACAGTGTAACAACCTTAAGTGTGCTATTTAAAACATACATCCAAAGCTACTGCAAAATACTCAGTACAACATTCCAAAACTGAGTGAATAACAATCTTACTCATCAAGGGGCCAGTTCTGGAGACAAAAAGATCATCTAGGCATTATATTCCCAAGATACTAAGGATGATCTGTGGGGGAAAAAAGTTTGTCTACAGATGACATGCATGATAATGGTATATAACAGAAATATATCACATCTAAAACACTTAAAACATTTCCAGACCACTTCCCCAAATAGAACTACTATGCAGTAGATAGCATAAGCAAGTCAAAGGTAGTTTGGTGGAACATTACTTTAGCTACGAAGAGATATTTTTTTCTGCTGTTTTTAAAAGGGGTGATGGGATTTTTGGTTTTTTTTCCTCTAATACCTTCATTAGAATATGTATATCTGAAATGCAAAAAAAAATTCTTACCAACACTTTTCAGTTTCTCTTCCAGTAGCTTCAGAGTTTGTTGAATTGATGCTCCATCTGCTGGTGCTACATCTACACACAACATTCCTAGTAAGCCATCCAATTGTTGAGACAACTAAAATTAAAAACAACATATTGATATTTAAAAAGAAGTTTTCAGCTTCAGATGGCTGGGTCTACAATCTTCTAAAGGTTTGGAAATCTGTCATTTTAGAAGTCTCTCTTTGCATCTATAGGAAATGAAAGTCAAGATGAAAGATAAATAACCCATTTGCCTATATCCTATTTCAAGAGGATACATTCCCTAGATGGTGGAAGAAGGAAAAACCAAGACTTATTTATTTTTTTTTACAGAAACACAGGAGAGGAACAAATGCCATTTTTAAAAAGACACTAAGAAAAGTAAACCAAATTGCAATTCAATTAATGCATGTGCTTCTAATTAAAAAAAAACCTACAAGATGGGGAAAAAGCAACTTTTTAACTAGTAACCATTCTATTTCAAATACTATTGAAATGTAAGACATATTACAAAGCACTTCCTTCCTAAAAAAGGGGAAATCCATCTTCTCAGTGTTTCAGTTACAGTAAATGAAGACTTACTGCATTTTCCAAATGACATTATACTTCCCCTACCCCTGTAATTTTCTTCCATTGTATTAAATATTTGTAATACTAAGGCAAAAATATATTGACAAGTGAGCCTGTGAAAAGTTAAAAAAACCACAAACACTTACATCCTGGGCAACACTGTGGAATTCAAGTGCTGCTTGTAATAGATTTTGCCTGAATTCCAACTGACTGGCCTGCCGGTAACACACATCACTCAGCTGTTGCTGCAATGCTTTCAATTCCACAAGGTCCTCCTCATCCCCTGCATTTAGAAGAGCTGCTATCTGCTGATTAAGCTCAACATAAACAGCAAACCACTCCTACAAACACAAGAAAATTAAGCATTAAAACACCAGCAAACATAATGGTATTTATCTTAAAATAGCTTACATCTAACTACAGACTAATCAATAACCAGATTAAAAAATGAGTTTATTACATCTTACGCTATCATGATGTAATCTCACACGGGAGGAAAAAACATTCCTAATTTCAAATCAGCTCAAAAAGTGCTTAGCACATTTTAATACATATATTGTAGTATAAAAAAAAAATGGTGCAGAAATACAGGAGGATTACAAGGCATGGCTAATAGCTCCCAGCACAAACTCCTGCTCAACCTATTTTACTGAACCAAAAAAGGAACTCCACCATTTTAAAACAAACTTCTAATGCTTACATGTCTACAGTGCTCTATTGAAACAAAAGACCATTTACCAAGCAGTAAGCTATTACAAAAGCTGTTCATAAGACTATCTAGGTGTTACTTTCAGTGACAGGATTGAAACCAAGCATAATTTTCTTAAAACATTTAGAAAAAAATACTGTTGACAATCTCTATCTTCTGAATAAAACAGAGAAGCCATATACAGAAACTTCAAAATGATCCTTGTTTCTTATGTAAGGAGAGTTTTATACTACTCAATTGAAAATGCGCGGATTTGTTTTTCAAATGCTCTGATTACTGAATCATAGAGAGTTAGTTATGTTGACAGGGTGGTGTACTTGCAAGAGAGAATAGTTCAAATATTTAAGAATTCCAGGAGATTTAAAAATTACTTCATACATCAAGATCACATTCACATCTTGGATGATTGAGATGCCTGTAAAGCAAAGCATGTTTGCTCAACAGCTTTTATTTTGGCCTACAGTAAAGTGACCTTCAAATGCCCTACGCATTTCTAATGCTACAGAATAGCACCACCTATTGGCCTAAAATACCTGATTTAATTAGTATTCTTGTCATGCACCTACTGGGATGTTTGCAGGTTTTTTTTTTTAAATTATGACTTCAGCCTCTGCATCATTTATTTACAAAGCATGCAAAATACAGAGTTTAAATATCCATATTCCAAAACTTTTTTCTTTTTACCCAAAGCCGCCTCTACCATTTGCTCACAGGAAGAAACAGAGTATGAAAAGATGCAAGGAGGGAAAAAAAGTAATGAAAAAGTTAATTTAGCAATCAGCCAAAAATTTAAGAGCAGAATAAGCCTTGTCTACTTCTGATGACTTAATATAGAAACATTTTCCATTGCCATACATGTACTATAGATATGTAAGTTCAATAAACTCAGTTCACACATCATAAACCTTATTACCTTTAGATATTAAACATACAAATCAGACTTATTGAGTGTGACAAGTCAGCTACATTCTGAGAAGTCAAACAAAAAAATCTAGATTAATATTTTTCAGTTTTTATTTTTAACATTAAAGTAAAATAGTTGCAGTAATTTATTTTAGACAAGCTATCAGTGAAATTAAGAGACTGGACAGCCAGCCAGTGTTTCTGATCATTTCCACAGGGCAAAGTTATGCACAGCTGTATGAGACAGCTCAAAATAATGGAGAGAAGGCCAACACTGGCTCAAAAGTAACAGCTCTGGTGTATTGCTGATGAATAGGACAGTCAGAAAACAAAACCCCAAAAAACAAGAGAAACCATCCCCAAAAAACAAACAAACAAGAAACAAACCAAACAAAAAAAAACAAAACCACAGCCTAAAAAATAATTTTTTCACTTCATAATAAATTGAAGTAAAAAAGCCTATCTTTAAAACAAATCAAATATTTTTGCAAGCATCTTCAAAACAGAAGTCATATAATCAACAATAAATAGGAGAAGATGAAATAAAGCAAGCATACAGCTGTCAATTCAATTAGGAGAGAAAAAACAAGAAATTAATGAAAGAGAGAGTACACTCTGCTATCATGAGGTGTTTAAAAATCAAAGAAAAAGATAAAGCACATTTTCCAGTGCTGTTGTAAAAAATGGTTTTAATTTATAAACAGGAATCTAAATTTAAGGTAGGCCAGTTTCCCAATAACTTCTAATACAAAGTAACTTTTCTGACTGTTCTTTCTGCAAACTCCCCCTGGCACCTGAGAACCAAGCAGTGTTCCATCTTGTCAGTGCTTTAGTGACAAGCTGTAGTCCAGCCTGCAAGCTTCAGTGGAATTTCAATTATTTCAAGGACTGCATTTTAGACCTAGCTAAAGCATTATTGTAGATATCCAAGTGAGAACAAAGTACATTCAGTCTTGTTTTCTCTTTTCAGTTTGAAGTGCTAACATGACTGAAAGGTATTAAAAATTATTTTTGTCAATAGAGTAAGGCAGAGGATTTTTTTCCTTCTTCTTTCCATTTAGGATTTTAATAGTAAGATGCTTGATACTTCAGAAGGTACCGGTTTTCAGAGTAGAACACTACTTGAAAAGTTTAAATCAACAAGATGACAGAGATGGGATTCACTTGACCAAACAGACAGCTAAAACACACACTTCTGCATTTGAGCAAGTAAACCGTACTTAGTAGAGATGTAGTCAATAGAACCAGCATAGTCCGAGGCACAGTATTTCTCAGACTAAAGGTCTGGGTTGTTTTGGTGTTTTTTTCTAAATTATGTCAGAAAAATTATAACCCAGTGACTATTTTCTTTTCCATGACTAAAGGGAACCTACGAAAAGTGGACAGAATTGCCAGTGTCTGCATCAAGTCAGAAAAGAGGAAAAACACTGAGTAACACTCCCTTTAGTAACACTGCATATCATATGTCAATTATAGGCCATCATCTGATGGAAAGACAAAGCCTTAGGAAGTCTTTGAAATTAGAAGTAAAAGGCATCAAGACAGTTACAAAACAGTCTCCTCAAGATTTCATTATCAACACAAACTATCTTCAGTCTTGATCAATGAAAGTGTTAAGCCAGTTTCAGCTATTGGTAAACATAGTTTAATAAAGACAAAAATATGACCTTGTTCACCTGAGAAGTACAGGACTTCTCAGCCATTTTGGCAGGAGAAAAAAAGGAAATTTACTCCTCCTACTCAACATAAAAATTTAAGAACCGGTATAGCGTAATAAAAACAAGAAAAAGCATAGCTAGAAATCAGTATTTTTCTACACTGAAAAACAAAACAATGTGTGCACATAATGACCATATTAAGTTCTTAGACTGTTCAGATACTCTGTAACCTGTAAAATCATCTACTACACAAAATTCCTAGATACTCATAAGCAAAGCACATTGCTCGTAACTGCATGTACTGAAAATTATTTTGCTACTTGAAAAGGGTATGGGAAGTCTCACACTGTGTTGACTCTCGATCTCTTCATGTTTCTGTTGCAAAGCTTGTGAAGCTCTAATTGAATCACCTATTCCCCACTGAGTTCTTAGCTGTTCTGATCCAGGTCCTTCAAGCCAATTTACTACCTGTAAATAAGATAAAGATGACAAAAATAAAGTAGCAAATCAACTACACAAATTTATATATAAAAAGAATAATGTAGCATAAGCAGAAATATTTCAAAGTACATATTTATAAAAAAAAAAGTCTTTCTAGGATCTGTAGAAGTCTTGTTGAATCCATTCACAACTTTAAAAGCTTTAAGCAGGAACTATTTTCATTAGCCTTAGCCTGTCAGCTCCATGAAAGCAGGTGGCAACTAGCAAAAGATTTGTTACATACCTACTTGTCATTTCATATCTCCGTCAATAAAAGAGCTTAAAATACTATTTTCCTGATAACGAACCTCATGTTCAAACAAGAATTTTTGTCACCTAAGTGAATTACAATGCACAGCTGTAATTAATACTCAAGCATGGGATATTTACTTATTCCAAAATTAAATTTACACAACAATTTAGTATTTTATATATTTCATGTCTTTTCAGCTTGGTCTGTTCAAATAACTGAAGCCTCTTACAGAGTCTTAATGGCCACAGCTCATGGGATCTGCCTTTGCAGAAATCTTTGCAGGGTCATGACAATATAGTTTGGGACTACAGTATTGGATTATTTTATTTTTTTTTAACTAATTTCATTTTATGTTAGTATTGTTTAAAGCAGAGTGTCTCAAATTTTCGTTTCCTTGTATACATTTGAATTACCAGGTATCTATGGCAAAATTTTATGATAATTTTTTTAATATCTAGAAAACAGACAGCCCTGATGAAACCTAGCACAAAAGTCACTTATTCCTGGAGTCAGGAAATGTAGGAATACCGCCACACTCTGAATCTTAATGAAAAGGCATAGGAAGCCAGCTTCCTCCCTTTAATGTGACCTTTGTTTAAACAAAGGTGACAGAACAGCTTCACACAGTTTTTCAGGAAATATAACACAATACACAATATAACACTAACTGTGAAGACAAATGAAAAAGGGATTAATTGGATCAGTTTCCTAGTGCTGCTAGGCTACCTTGCAACAATAATCAAGAATCACCACCACACCACTACAGAAGGTCACTCAATTCACTTCACTTTTTAGTCATCATGTCTGTGTATCCCCACCCCCTCTTTTTGACCTCTCAGCCCCTCGCATAAGAAGCACTGTTTTACAGCACGTATTCTTTGCTCTGAAAGTGTCTTCCTTACTTTTATCATTTCTAGGGCAAATTAAGACTCTACAGTTATGGGGTTTTGTTTAAAGAGAAACTTCCTGTTGTGCTTAGCACCTCTGCACAGCTGTCTCTGGTTAAATATGGAATGGACCTAGAAGTGAAGGCACCCAGATGTCCCCCTGTAACCTCAGTGTGGCCTGGAAAACACATATGGAAACAACAGTTCTCACTCAAGTCTGAAACAGTGTGCAGGACTGCTGCTTAGCAGTGCTTTCTCTGACCAAGACCACCTCCCCCGTTACAAGTTTCCAACAACTACTGCATTGCCTCTGAGACTCCTTAGCTTACCACATGGCCATTCCTGTGTGACAGATACTTAACCTGAGGAGAGAAGGGTCACTAGGGGATCTGGAGAAAGAAGCAATGTTATTTTCATAAAATATATTTTTAAATGGTTAATGACTAGACTACTGCAAGGCCTGGCATTAATTTTTGTGAATCAAGATTAGAAAAATGGTAATTAACACCTCTGCATAAGGAGGGACAAAGCTAGAACTTATGATAACATACAGAGCTGCTCATCAGCAGTCTGTTTAGTAGAGCTGCTCATCAGAAAACATCTGCAAATCATTGCCATCTTTATGCTGCAGAATGAAAAACAAAGGAAAGGGAAACAAAACTGTGGAATAGAAGGAAGAGTAGTGGTTAAAAAGAGAGGGTAAGATATCAAAGCCACAAGGGAAGAGAGGTGGTTATGGATAAGAGCTTTGAGACAGGAGTAAAAACTAAGCAGTTCACAATAAGCATAAGCAGCAAATAGTGAAAAAGAAACAGTAACATAAAAGCCAGGAGCGGTTAGCAATATAACAAGATATAGAAAGAAAGAAACAGGAATGTAACTGTAATGAAAGCTAACAGGAAATCAAAGCACTAAAAAAAAAAAAATTAAAAAAATCACCAACAAAAGGGGGAAATTTTCTATGTACACACCCATTCCAACTGAAAATACTGCAAGCACATTATACTGCAACTTCTGTTTGTTTCAGCAAATTAAACTCCATGACACTTTCCCTGTATTGGTTTCCTCCAGTCCATCATTATCGTCTTGATTTTCTGTCAGCCTGACTTTCTCCCGTAACCCAAAAGGAAACTAAACCAATTTTTAAATTTAGTAAGTTTTTTCCATACATTTGTATGCCATTTAGAGAGCTTTTAAATGCACTTTATAAAACTGATAAGCTCGGTAAAATGGCAAAACACATTCTTCCTGTGTACTGAGGCTCAATTCACTTACTATGCAGCATCCATAATGTAGACAGAGTAAAACGAAAAACTATTTCTAATACAAATATTGAAAAATGAGGTTGATGCCCCAGTAAACAAACCTATTTAAATGCATTAACAATGTCAGTTTGTCAAAGTACATTATAAATTTCATTTCAATCACCACATCTTGTTCAACCACTATGACTTTAACACAAGAAAGAAGATCTCACCTGATTACACCCAAGGCCATGGTAGTATGTTCTATATAGTACTACTTTCATATCTTGCATATTTTTATTAATTCCAGCTAAAAATATCAAAAGATTGTATTTGCTTTTTAAAATATTTTTATAATAATCTGAATGACAACGTACGGGAAAATTTCCACAGTAGATTTTCACTGCTAGAAATAATGAGACTAATTAGCTTTAGTCTTTACCCATGCCTGGAATACTGTGAAGTGCAGGTACTTGATTTGCACTCCTCATGCATTAGAAATGTCAATGTTGAAAAGTTAAAAGCAATACCCATTCCATTTTATGCATATTCAAACTATACAGAATCTTAAAAACATATAAGTCTAATTTCAAGCAATAAATGCAATTAATGCCCTTTCCTTTATTCTCTCTACTGAGACTCTACAGAGAAAATTTTGAAAGTGCTAATTACATGCCTGTTTCCAAAGGACCAAACAAATTCGTAATGACCTTTAACACATGATTGATTAGGAATATTTGTATTCATTCTGGTCAGGGTAGCCTTGAAATACAAAGAGTTTAATTATTAAAGTTAAAACACCAAGCATTAGGCAAATAAAGGAATAAATAATGGCTTATCTTCAGGAACTTAAAACAACATGGGCAGTGGATGGTTTCAATTCTCAAGCAAAATCACATTCAAATGTGTCTCATTTGTGAATATTCCTCTCTTTGCTACCAGGTCAGGCATCTGACCCTCCAGCAATGTAGAGGTACACTGCCACAGTACACAACCAAGGGACAATGTGAAGATTCTTCAGCATGATGGCAAGCGAGCACGTTTCTAAACACGTCCATGTATCAGAACAGCCTTTGGAAAGTCACTGTGGTAGCCACTATGTAAATTACCAAGTGAACCTAGCATGTTGCAGTTTGAAGAGGGAAAGGAAACATGAAGCTCTCACCTCTGTAAGTTTCGTAGGGGAAACAGTCTGGGACTTGAGCTCAAACCTCTGCCTCACAGTATTCAAGCACAACTCCAAGCTTACCTGCATTACCTTCTGCTGAATCTCCTCTAGTTGTGTTCGCTTGCTACGTTGCCTGCAAACTTCCTGGTAGCGGGTATATTGCTCTCTGAGTGAGTCTAGTAGCTTCATGACCTGTGGCTGAGCAAGTAGTTCATCGTCCATTGGAGACCAGGATACCCCTCCATCTGAACCATTGAATCGACGCTGTTGTAACTCAGATAGCAACTCATGACCTTTAAGAATACATATAATGATGTGATTAATTTAGATTCAAAAAAAACAAGCACAAAAATTATTAGGCAAGTATGCCTGCTTTTAGACCATCTTGTTGTACATTTTTGCAGCTAATGATCTTTCATGCATTAGGCACATTTAATGATATCATTTCATGCAGAGCACTGGCCACAGTTTGTGGGGTAGTATCTGTCACAAAATAGGGTAAAAATCATGTGGTATATTGTAGATATACAGAAGAGACACCATTACTTTAACATCCATATTGACAATAGTATTGATTAATATAAAGAAACAATTGCAAAGCACAAACTTAGGTCTGAAACAACCATAAGTTGAATTTCTTCCATTTATTCTTCCATTTGTTAAAATCTTTTTTTTTAAACCCAAAGATTACATTCATTGATAAGCTTGTTAAATTGTGCTGATGGCTAAAATAATTATTGTGTCCTCTGTGCTCTCACTTCGGGCTTAAAAATGAATAATGTTACTTTTTGACCAACATTATCATTTTTTGACTTACTATACCTGTCTGCAATACTGTCTCAGGATCAACTGATGGAAGGAAGTTCAAATCTATTGATCTTGAATAAAGTAACAAACACATTATTATTAATAATCAACTTAATAATTAAAGTAACAAACACATTATAAATAGTTTGTATTACAGTAGCACTCAAAACTTCAACTAAGGCTGAAGCTATCAGATGCTGTCAAGACCACGTTTCTCTCCTCACCCAGTAACTCGTATCAAAACAGAAGTACAGCTGACTGTAGTCACTAGTCAACTGAGCATCCATCTACACATGCACACAGATGAATTTTGTAGTCTATGCTATAAACTTTCAGAATTTCTTTACACATTTCAAAATATTTAAAGCATATCATATCTCCAATATTATTTAGATTTCCAATGAAATTTAATAATCCAAAAGCATTGATTTAAAAAAGTGAACCATGCACCTCTCTTTTTCTTGTTGAGTTCCTTTATCACTTCCATTGTTAATTAGAGCAAGCTCATCCAGCAAGGATGTTGATTCTTTCGTGAACTTCTCAAATACCTAAATAAGAGACAGGTTTTAATTTAAGAAATTAAAATTATGTAAGTTATAGTATTAAAGGCATCAGTGCACTTTTATCCGCTAGTTCTGTTAGTATAATTTGATCTTTACACAGTACAATTATTTCCCAACACTCAGATGGTAGGGTGAAAAGAGCAGAAAATATTAAATTCTGTTCAGGGAACACTTAAGAGCACTATGATTCTTTAGTGAGATAGTAAACATCACACTAAATGTAACAAAGATGGACTGAATTCTGAAATACTGAAAAAAAAAGATTTCTGCAAAACCTGTATGTTCTTACGGACATACTTATTTCTACATCTTCATTTAAGCCTCTAAGTAAATCTTAAGAATAATGCTAGAGAATCAAGGCACGTTACACTAGGATCCAACAGCTCACATGAATGGGTTAAAAACTTCGTGAAGACTCCAGCTTTTAATCATTACTAATATGGGCTATACTGTAATGAATAACTGAGATAAAAGAAAGATGTATTACATAGAAAAAAATACCCTCATCAGTTTCTTCAAGCATAGGCGCTTCTGATCTCGGATAACAAAGCCTGTATAGTCAGACACTGGGTACTGTTCAGATGATACCTCTGCATCTGACTTGTGAAGCTTGGTGTTTTGTTTGCTGTTTTTGCTTTGTGTTTGCCCAGGCACTCTCAGTTTTCAGGTAGAGAAAAAACAGGCTGCTATGCCCTAATCCACGCACACATAAAGCCCATGCAAAGATCAGTAGAAAAAAGCTACACAGCAGACGACGCTCTCTCTGCCCTTGGGTCTGAACACACAATTTGCTGAGATTCAGCAAAAAAGTAACATAGTACACATGGTGTAAGCCCTCAAATTTCTTGAGGAAGAAGTACTGCTCTAAGACTGGCTGCAGGGTATGTTTGAAAGTTTTGGGCAGTTGTGGCTGGGACACACTGTGGGGTATTCCTCATTCAGGACCCCACCTGGAGATCCTAATGGAAACAGACAGTTTCAGAACAGATTGGTACAGGAAAGGAACACACTGTTTCATTGAAGATTAAATATTGTTTTGAAAATTCCATTTAAGTAACCCAAAAACAACTATAAATGAAGAACAGATTAAAAACATTGTAGAGTGTTACCCACACCAACAGTTGCTTAAACAATTTGTATCTATTAATGATTTAGTGGTGTATTTGCTCCTAGATGTTTACTGCATCTACTGGTAAAATCGCACTGACAGATGTTTTAGTGTAGGACAGCTTAAAACCTGGCTCTCAGTTCACAGGAACCAAGGCCTATGAGAAAACCTCAAATGATCTGCAGAGTCCAAGTACTTCCTCCTTGTTTAGGATTTCTCCTATCAGCAGCCAAATAATTTCCCTTTGTAGCAACTTAGTGTATTGTCATACACTCAGGCTCTGCTAGAGTGAGGGTCTACAAGGGTTTCATTAAGGAACTTATAATAAATTTGTTGAAGCAACATTAGCTTTATCATCCCATAAGCTAATCCTGTGCTAGTTATAAGTTTACTCACGTATTTGAACTGCACTACTACACATACAACAATTTCCATACACTTAGCAGTTCCTACACAAATAAAAATTCATTGCTCAAGAATGAAACACTTAGGGAAAACAAACAAACAACTAACCAGCCTCTTATTCAACCAATCCATGTGATCATAGGTGAGAGTTCCTCCAAAGTCTTCTGTTAGTTGGCATGGTTCTATATACCGAGTCAGCTTATTAGCCGATACTAAAATAACCTGCAACAATAAAAGCAATTTTAGGTAAACTCATAAGTAATGCTTATATTTTTCCTTAAGTACTTGAGAAGTTAAGTATTTGCAGATATACTGAGCAAATCTTTCTGTGATTCAGAAGTGACCATTTACTGCTAAATGTTTAAATGAAGTATGGCTGGTTGCAATTAATGTGGGCCTAAAATACAGGTAGTTTTGATACGCAGTGTATACCTCATGCGTAATCCTGTAAAAGCATCATCTGTACCAACTTGTCTATTTACAATAGGAAAAAGAAGTATGATTCTTGGATATCTGTTTTCTTGGTGGGAAATGATGCTTCTTGATTAAGTCATATACAATGTGATCTATTTTTAGTGAATATAATAGGATATCGTACTGCAAAGCACGTAGTATTTTTATCACTGTCTTGCAATACTTCCAGTCCCAGAGGTGGATTAATAGTGTATTAACAGATTAATAGTCCATAAGAACAGACAAAAGTCAAAGGAAAAAAAAAATGTTGCAAAACAGTAGGTGTGATGTTGCACTGGGAAAAGATAAGACACTTCTTTTGAAGATACGAATTCTACTTTAAGTTCAGCACCTATAGAATTCAAACTTTTGCTGTCACCGTTTCCTAAAACTTTTCAAAAATCCGATCAATCACCTTTGACTTTTTGAGAAAATATATGTCAAATTACCACAGCCTGAAAAAAGTTTTCCTTTATGAATTAAGTGTTCCACTTTTGCATTTGAATTTCAGACTTTAACATATTGTCGGTTGTGCTTCACAAAGCTTTTAGTCATGTGGGTTCTTCAAAATCCTCAATAGTTTAGTAGTTAACAGCATACTTAGAATTATTTGTCATCCTTCCCTGTAAAATTATCATTACCAAAATGAGTGAATAAATCTGGACAGATGGTAAAACAGAAAAAAGTATAAATTATTGAATCCTTAAATCTTTGCTTCTCTTCCCACTTGATCCCCTCACTTTCAACAACAATGACAGTTAATGAGGTCATAGTAGTAGTTGGCTTCAAATACGTCCCATTTGCTAACAACCGGAGTCCTTACCATCATCACCTGTACTCATTTTTTTTAAAAACCTAGGAGAGTGGCAGCGATTCCCATCATTGTTCTACTCTAATTGGCAAACTTGCTTAGTACAACATAGGCCTGCTAAAACACTGCAAAAGCCTTTGCAGAAATAACTCAGAATAGTGCTTTCGGAGAAGTAAAAGTGCTGTACTTTTTAATAAAAATCAAAACAACTTTTTTAAGAACTGCCAAACAAAAAACCACCCCAAACATATGTACTGCAAAGTCTTGTGCTCCAACTCCAAAATTCCCTTATTTCTCAGAAGCAAGTCTACCGTTCTTTTTTCTAGTAACATGATTTTACCCATGCAACAGTGCCATTAATACCAATATCTCATAATAAAAGAGCTTTTGAATACTGTTTGTACGAAGCTGACCTCTCTCTCTACATCATTTGCTGCTTTCTGCAATTATTTTCATTGATCACGTGCAACAAGATCGAGGCAGATGTCAAGATCAGAGAGGAATACCGGACATTCAACAGGACATGTAAAAGTGTCCCCAGAATGTTAAACATATTGATCTGAACTTTCTCTTTTGAGGGAAGAAATTAAAATGCTCTTTAATACAAATGTCACAGAGTCAAATCCAGGAGCTATTGGAAGTGTATATTGTCTGTAATATCACAGCAGCCACACTACTGAATCTAAAAAGAGCAGTTACTTTGAAAAGAACACAACACACGTCCCTTGAGACCACAAAATTTAAACAAGTGAAATCTAAGCCCATGATCTTCTGAGACAAGTAAATATCTGTATTAATCTTCATAGCTTGGTATCAATGAGTAACATATTCCAGTTCTAGGATAAATTAAGAAAATTATCTAAACAAATTGAGTGGTAATATTCTGCATCTATTATCAGAGTAAAACTCTGGAATTGGGAAACGGGTACAGAAACAATGTAAGGGGATGAGATCCTATTTTTCACCTCAGGAGAGAATTTTTTTTTTCTTTTACACTTCAAACAACCTAATTTTCAACAACCAAAAAGTCTGACCAAGTTCACAATTCTTTGTAAAAAATTCTTGCCAGATGTGTCCAACTATTTGAGAAGTTTAATATGGGCTGAAAGTATATTACCTACAAGTGCCACAGTTTCTCACTTATATTAAGTAACCCTCATGACCCTGTGGGTACTAAGTGATGCTAGTATGAAATTAGATGCATCTTTAGAAAAAGATTCTAAGAATAGAATGTATAATATATACATTCTATTATATATAGCTGATGTCATGGAAAAGTGACAGAAAAGCAATTAATGGCAACAACATTTATGCATACAATATTATACATAATGGTTAAATTACTTGTTCAGATTTGTTTCATTACGATATGACCGACTGAAAATGTCACTACTCTAAAGTGTATTACGGTGTTAATACAAACAGAACATCACTGCCTCATTTACTAATTTTAATAAACTAGCATCAAAATATTTAATACTTTGATTCACTTACTGGAACATAAGAATCTGTCATTCCTTTTTTTAAAAAATAACATTAATGCAGCATGCTAAAAGCTGATCATATTTATCTGGTTGCTGATTGGTAATTTTGACAAATGTCAAACAGGTGTAAGTAGAGGGGTTTTTGTTTATTTCCCAAAAATTCTGCCAAGAAACACTGGGAAGCCCAGATAACTCTTCCCCACTCACAGCCTTGTTGATGGGTATGAAATGCTGAATTTTGATAAAGTCCTTTGGGCTCAATATTAAAGCTGTTTTCTTAGTAGATTGATTCTTGATTGTTTGTTATATCAGCAGCTTACATATCCAAACAGCTTTGGGGAAATATAGGGAAAGCTTCAATGAACAAGGCAGCGATTTTGCAGGAATAACTTTGCACTTCAGCCTGTGCAGAAATCCAAACCAAAGAATGCCTGTGTTCATTTTGCAACACTGAAGGCAACTTTTGTATTAAAACCAGCAAATTTTAAAAAAAAAAAAGAAATTGTTTTCTAAAGCACAGAGTCAACTTTGGCATTTGTTTTCTGAAAGTTAGCTGTGCTTATTCTCCAGTAAACTCAGCTGCTAGAAAAACTTAAATACAGCCTCAATTATTCTCCTGATGACTTTTCAAAAACAACTATGGCATTTTTAACAGACAAAACATAGCTGCCCATATATCCAATCTGACAGTGATTCACTGCCACAGAATTGCAAAGCAAAGACATTGTCTTCTTGAGGAGAAGAACCCTAACGTTTGATGATAAATATTATTTCAATTCATTTTTTGAAACACTATTTGATTAAAAATTGAGTAGGATAGAGTGATAATTGTTAATATGGAACACTTATCTATATAATGAACATTTGCTTTAACACAAATCGAGAAATACAAATATTTATCTGGCCAGTATCACACACGAGAAATGCAAGAGCAGCTAGCAGAATCTAGGTAGACAATATCCTGTCGACTCCACTTCCAGTAAACATCTCCTTCACTTTCAAACACTCATGGTTTTGCCCATTCATTCACCTTCCTCTCCAGGGCTCATGATAATAATTAGCACACGATCTTTTTTCCACCTTTGAGAAGAGACTAATAGGCATACACAATCTGGTATTTTCCAACACATCCTTCTTTAGGGCTGAATTTAGAACATGACGTAAACACAAGCTTACGTACCCCAGCTCCACAGGGACAATTACCTGATTTGGCCCAGGTTTTTAAAAGAAAGGACACATCACCTCCAGTGTTAAAACAGCAGCAACAAAGATACATGCAGATGAAAAGAGAGAAGCATCGAAACAAGAATTATTTTGACAAAAAAATGGAACTCCTATATACATTTTTGGGAAAGTCTGTGAAAGCTACAAACTTTGGTGGCTCAGTATTAAAACAGTAGACTGGAAGATCTGATACAAAGATTAAAGATTTCTGGCAAAAGTGTGGTTCTTCTTCAGTCTGTGGAGCAACGTTCTGCTTAATAGCATTATTCTTAGAAGATAAATTAAGGATGATTGTGGCACAATTAATTTCCAAGTAGAATACTGAGATCTAAGATATAAAGATGCACATGTTAAGAACAGGTAATTTCAAAATACAAGAACAGTATAAAAACCTCTTGCAGTAACACAGTAGAAAGTTCTGGACCACAGTATATTTTCAATGACACCCAAAATGCCTATATAGAAGTGTCAGGGGTGCAGATTTTTGTATTTTGGAACATTAAGGATTGCTATAACCACGAAACAGACATTTAATCACTTTCAGAATGAAGATTGTTCATACAGAGAAATATCTACTTAGGTATGTACCACTGACTTAGGTAGACAGAGAAGAACTACTTTATTTGAATTTGAGACCGACACGAAAAACTGTGGTCCAATCACATTAGATTCAGCCTTTCCAGTGTTTTCTTAAACCGTTCCTAAACTGTTAAACAAATAGCTAGTAAGATCTTATGATTTTTCAGCCACATAACATGGAAAAATATAAATCAGCTACCTAGTATTTCTTTCAGAGCAATTCTGATGTGCAAGTATATGGACCATAAACAGGTGGATGTACAGGAAGTTTTCATGGAAAAATGTGATTTTTAGGTTTCTGTACTCCTCTGTATATTGACTTGACATTGAAAACTTGAGATTTTTCAGAGTAGATTCTGCTGGTTGGATTTTTCCACCTACTTCTCCCATAGTTTACCACCTTTTTTTCCCCATCCTCTTTTCTTCCTTTTTTAAACAATCTAGCCCTTAATTTCTTACCTCACAATCCTAGAGTGAACTTTAAATTTTGCTCCATGATTTCCACAAGGACAAGAACAACAAGCACATTTTCCTCCTTGTTGATTTTGACGCAAACTGATTTTTAAGGAATAATATAACATCTAAATCAGGCTCAGAGATTACTTTTCCTCTCATTCCTCTAAAAGAATGACATACACACAAAAAAATCCCACCAATCTGTAGGCAATTTTGTATTGTGTACAGACTGCAATGTACACAGAACTTGTACATTTCTTCTACTTTCATGGTAAACATTTTCCTCCAGCTATCCTAGTTATCTTCATATGAAAAGCTCACAACCAAACACAACACACTACAGCTACTAACAAAGAGTGACTTGTTTCACATCATTCTGTAGAATGCATTAATAAAAAAGCAAAAAGCAACACCTCCTAACCCTCCAAAACACCATTAAAAATTCCTATATTCAAACCCTGATCGCAATTCATTTACAAACGTTAACAGTATTAGGTATTACACTGCAACATATGCAACATTTCAGCTGAAAGACACCCTTGGAACAATTATTAAGACAAGTCTCCTGATATGAAGCATGGGCACAGGACCAGAAAAAACTGCTTCCATGAACACATGAACTGGTTGCTAATAAGCATTTTAGAGGGGAATAAAGGGACAAAGGAAAGTTCTGCTGGAGGATGAATGGGAATTGACCTGATGTAGGTCCAAAACCAGCACCAATACTAACTAGGAATAAGGATATGCATTTTTTTTTACTCAGTTGAATTGGCCCACCTCTTCATATTTATCCACCCAATAGCCTTTTGATCTCAGCACTTATAGTGCTTTGCAACTCATCATCACCACATCTCACTTTGAAGCAAAGGGTCTCTGCCTTTGAAGAGAAAGGGAGGCATTGTGATTAATGGCTTCATATGGCAATATTAAGCAAGGTATTAAAACCAGATAAGGCAGCAGGAAATAGGAGGTAGATGTGATGCCCCATTAGAAATCACAGTTACACAGCATTTACTTCAAATAAAATTAGATTACACTCTCAAGTGAATAAAGAGACTTCACACTTTCATTTACATTTTTAGATCATATTTATTCCAATGGTGCAAAAGCAATCCTGGCTTTCCTAATAGTTAAGCAAATCTAACCTGTGATCTGAAATACAAGGTGGGTGTTGTTTTGATTTTACTGCCTGTAATACGCAGTTGTAGATTTGTGCAAGAGTAAGAGGCTTCCATAGCCTTATCAATGCCCTGCACTCACATACTACTAACACAAATATTTGGAGCACAAAGAAGGTGAGTCATTTTTACCAAGCCCGTTTTCCTAATCACAACAAACTAACAGGTCAGTACCAAGTAACAGGTAACTAAGTTAGTGAATGGTGAAGAACAAAGGTTTGCCTAATACCAGGGGTGATTCTTCATTACGTGGGAAAGCACAAGATCTTTCCTACTGTTCTTTCAGCTTTCCGTGTCCTTTAATGAAGAATGCCATTTAAGAATATGAGTTACTGTACAAAACAAAAAAAAAAAACACATAAAACCAACACTAAAAAAACTAAAGTGCAAGAAACAATCCAAAAACATGAGCTAGGATGGTATCACACAGTCTCTTTAGAAACATTTTTAGTAACTCTGTATCCACAGCTGTTCATTATCCAACCTCACTAGATGACAACTGCCCCAAAGCTGATGGTAGCCCCTGGTGCAAGTAAGCAGTCTGACCCCGTCTCCAGTGTTTCTAAATTAGGCAGAAGGGAAACTCAAGAGCAAAGACCTACCAACCAAAACAAAAATTCAGCAACTACCTGTTATTAGTCTCTACTCACACAAACTTCTGATCTGCCCATGCATCAAGCCAATATACAAGGAACCATTACGGAACAAATCTGAAGTTTTCCCCTGCCTAGGAAGCAGCTGCTGTGTTTTTATGTTATGATTCTTTTTTTTGTGAAATGACTGACTACTTTTCCTAGAATTGACACAGTTTGGTATATTCTTGCATTAAATGCATCTCTAATACTTTAATTATTTTCTTCAACTATTAAATTAAGAGAATCTTAGATCAAAATTTCAGGTCAGAGAGAAATGTTTACAGTTCAGTAGTGAAAAAAAGTAGTTTAGAAACAGAAACCAAGAGGTTTGGCTACACAATGGTCTATGTCAAGAATGCCAGCATCATCATTGGCACAGAACATAAAATTACTAAGCTGACTAAATTTCATTACAGCATTATCATTTCATGACTGTTAGCCAGTCCTTGAAGTAAAACAAAAAAGTCCCTTTATTATCATAGCCATGTAATATCATCCATGCTTCGTTAGCGTATTTTCTGTACACCTTCTGCTTGTTTGTCTGAAAACAGATTCTAGCCGAGTGATATTAAAGAAAAATTGAAGAAGAACCTATTCTAGAGGATTAACTTCCAAACTGGCAATATCATGATGTGTACAACAACAACCACTGCATAAAGTTCTTTTATGCCACAACTCCAAAGGCTTCCTGAACATGTCCAAGGATCATATTTACAGGTGTACAGATGGAAAAAGAGTGCCTAAATCAGAAGCAGGGACTTCAAAAGAGAGGGGATCACCTTTATTACTGCCACTGCCTGAATTCTGTGTTTACCTTATGTCCTGAAAGCATCTGTGTGAAACTGAGTGTAGCAAACTTAAGTTACTTTCTAAACACAAGCTCTTACATCATCCTTTTGAATACAGAAGGTTGGTTCAGTCTCTTTTTTAATTCTCATCTTGGATATGCTCCAAACAGGCCAGATTATAAGAGATGGACACCATCATACTCATGTCTTACATGTTTAACTGTAACTCAGCTCACAGGATTATCAAAGTCAGAACCAACCCCAGTAGTAAAATTTCAAGCACTTCACTAGTTTTATTAGTGAATATCTTGCTGGCTGCAGACTTTCAAACACACTGTTCAGGGGTTCTTTGGATTGCTTTGTTGAACCTGGGATACTTTCAAATTTGTCTTTAAAGAACTATTCAAAAAGAAAATATGATCCTCATCTGTAAGATAAACAACACGAAGGCAGACATGCAAAATTTCCTTACTTGTAAGACGGTAAAGCAGATTAAAAAAAAATGAAGTATTTAGCAGTTACATAAGCATTCAGCTGCCACCATTTTCCCTGAATTAAGTATTCTACAGGAGTATTTAAGAATGCTATACTCTTACCATCAAAAATAATTACATGGCTTTAGATAGTATTGAAAACACTCTTCCATTCAATTCAATCATCTCTTTCATGAAAAAAAGATGCTAAGAACTCTGTTGTACAAAACAAGTAGACATTTTAGGATTTGCTGAGCACAGCAAGTTTGGTGTAGTTCAAACAAGATCAGCTTCAAAAATGATTGGAAAGATTGACGATACAGATTTTCTAAAAATAAAGATAAAAGATAAATAAAGATAAAAGAATTAAACTGCTAACATTAGTGTGTAATCTCTTGTACATACTCTGCCTCACAAGGTAAGAGCAACCACCTTACCCTTGGCAAACTGAAGGAACCTATAACCTTTGTTACTAATGTCAAAGAACTCAAAAACTGAGAGAACACGCATTCAACAGCAACAAGATGTTCTTCGAAGTGGTTACTACTGATTTAGTGACATCATACACGTATCTCTACAGTCTATTACAGAAGTCATGAAAAGAACCACACACTAAACCACGTACACTACAGTTTCTTACTCAAAACATCCACAACATGTATCAAACAGCTTTATAGTCTTGCTGAGCAAAGAATTAAATGCCACATATTTCTAATTTGAGACCTACTTCATTTAATATTCTTACTAAAAAGGGAAAAATTATAAGACCACAGCAGTTTGTTAAGGATAGCCAGCAGTTTGTTAAGGATATCCACAAAACATCTGGAACATAGTGATTTTTAGAGACATTAATTTTCATCCAATTACTCTAGTATTCCAGAAATGGTATTTTTGACTGAAGTAGATAAAAGTTCTACATACCTCAAAGCCAAGTCTATCCTTCTCTTTCCAAAAACAGAAATGCGTAACCTTCTTATCCCAGAATTCATCTGGCTTTACTACACAAACAAGTGACACCTCAGCTGGAACAACATTCTGTAAAACAAATGAAAAAAAATAAGTAAAACATTCAAGACTAAATCTTCATTTATTACAGAGGTGAATTCCATTTACATGTCATCATCTTTGCAATAACTTAAAATTTACAGACAGAAATTAAACTAAGCCTGCTGCATCAACGTTTGCTCCATCCTACTTTGTAGTAGATTGTGCTAAATTTCATAGCAAAAGCATGCCAATCTAACCTCTTTACTCCCAGTTCTGATGCCTAACCATTAGTCTATGCTACATCAGTGCAGAAAAATAGGAATTATTGGCTAGACTTAATCTTATTTCTGGCATTTCACTTAAAAAAGCAAAGCTTTTACCAGTGTCATTTGCTATGTAGAATGAAATGGTAATCAAAGTTAGAAAATAATTGTATACTTTGTTATCAAATCCCATGAAGATTATATCCCATACTTCTCTAGTACATATTGCTTGGACTAGAATGACTGGGCTTAATGTTAACATTTCAGCATAATAATTCATAAATGTATTATCATTAACACATTCCTCAACCTAAAACAGCAATTTCATCTATCAAGTTGATTTATGTTGTCACACTGAATGTAGATCAAGGAACAGAGGCTTGATTAATCAATTAACTATGGTAATAAGCAACAGTGAGATGAACACAGTACTGACATAAAGGTGACACAGTGCATGGGATTTCTCTTCAAATATCTCATTTTATTTATAAAAATGTAATTCTGAAAAAGTTCTACAGAGCCAATTCAGAAAGCACTGCCATGAAAAAAAGTATTTTGTTTTTGCATCATTGTAATGAATATACAAAAACTACTTAAACCAGCACCTTTGAGAACTACGTGTGTCCAAGCACAGAGCAACTTCAAGTGGTTTGTGAAAGTGATCACTTTACACATGAAAATCTTTATTGCTTCATTCTCAAATTAAAGATACCGATGTGCAACTTATGTTTCTGCAGGCTTCACACTGGCAGGTGGTGTGCTGACAGGAAGCCACTGAAATCTGAGCATGGGCAAGTAAGTACCTTCCTCACTAGCTGAAGTTTCCACTAAATGTCACAACTGCACGTTAGCTGAAATGAAAGCTCTTTCACAATCATAATCAGAATATAATGGATCCAATTACTGTAGCTATTAATAGGAATGTCATCTTAGTCAAGAATAGGTGAAAGACACCTTAAAACAGACTAAAAAAAACAGGAGAAACAATGAGTCAGTAGGACAACAAAATCAATTTATTCGTATTTGACACACTTTGAGGCTTCATCTAAGTCTGAGAGGAAAAGTGCTCTGATAAAGAGAAGTCACCTGGGCAGTAAGAAAGACAATAGTCCAAGTTCCCTAATCTATTCAGAGTGCTGTACCTCGCATTTTCTTGAACCACTGAGACCAGATAATTACCTATACTGTTTAGCAGAAAAAAGACTTTACTGTAATCCCACAGTTCTGAAAAGCTAAAGTAATAAATTGTTATTAATTTCTTTAATTGGGAATTGGCACTTTTTTCTTCTACTTTGTACAGCATGAAGAACATAATTTGTGACTGGGACTATTATACACAACAGAATCAACTATAGCCAATTTCAACGGAAACAAAGTAGTACAGAATATTGCATCAGAACCTGCTCAGCTGCTCTATCAGCATAAGCTCTTCCTCTGCAGACATTCATACTACTCACATTTGATGATGCCAGGAGCATATTTCTGTATTTTTTTAACTCTTGTTTTAGAAAAAGGTCTACAAACATGCGTTCTCAGCATGTGATGAATTTGTCCCTCACTTGAGTGAGCTGTATCATCCACTTTTCAGATTGTTTCTTCCTGCACAGAACCACATTTTCCGATTTTAAAAATCCATAAATTGTCTTTCTCAATAATTTACTGCCTCTACAATAAACACAGCTGTTGGGTTCACGTTGATAAAAATAATCAGCCAACTATGAATGTAAAAAATTACCTGTAGCATTAACACAACCGTTTTTACAACATTCCATTGAGATTTTCTGCCATCCACTATCACAGTAAATCCTCTAGCTTTGCACTTCTCACTAAAAGAAGAAAAACACTTAGAAAAAAATAAAATTCATGAACGAGTGTCACATCACAAGTTTGGATATCAACTCTACTGAAACATACAACTACATAGTTTTTTACTTAGAAAAATACTGCCTTAAAAACCTAGGTTTACTCATTCAGAAATAACTTTCAATGTTTATGCTCAAGCATATTAATAGGTATTTCAAATTACAATTTCTCAGTAGCATTGAAGTGTATTTCATAATATAAGCTTTTATTTAAACTTTAGCAACTTTGAAAAGGTTTCATAATCATGAAGGGATGTCAGCTTTCACAAGGTTACTTGTGCATTGGCACAGATTTGAGGACACAGCTACGTATCAATAGATGACCAAGCAGGAAACCATCTAAACATGGTTAAATTTCTTTCTTGAACAAATGGACTAGAAATTGCAGTGTACAAAAGGCCTCTACAAGGACAGAGGCTTTGCATACGAGCCTACAAGAAAGAGTATTTTAGGCTGACATCATCTCTTTTTCTTCCAATAAGGTTTCAGTCTGGATATACTACAGAAGAACTGCTGCAAACAGTTAGCAAAGCCAAAAATTCAAAGGTACTTCTGCTCAGTACCAAATGGGAGAAAATCGCGAGAACATTACTTGCTCTCTGTGCATTCTCACATATACCTTCCCAGCTCATTTCTAAGTGAAGCTGGCAACAAGATGCTCACAACAACAGCTAAGCAGAGAGTTTAATGGTGGCAGCAACCTCTGGATGTCACCAACAGCTGGGAAGCATTACCTTCTCAGCCAGCATAGCAGCAGCCAGAAGAGGACACAAGTGAGTCCACAATTTTAGCATTAGTTACCACATTAGACACCATGCCTCAGGTTGAAATTTTTGAGTCCAGAAAACTAACTAAAAAATATGGCATGTATGTGACGTAGAAAACCATTATGTAATTTTTAGTGCCCAAATCTGCAATTACAAAACAATGACATTTCTGTGATGTCCTTAGCTTACAATAAACAAAGCAACTTGCATGTGACAGTACATATTATGTTTCACACCAAAAAAATTAACTGCTAATTATTTCATATTTAAGCTGAGCTGGTGGAAGACAAAATTATCTTGGAATATTTTTTTTTTAAAAAAAAAGGAGAAAAAGGCAAATTATTAGTCTAGTCACAAAAAAAATATTAAAGTTGGTTGCTAATCCATACATACTTTTGAATTTAAAGAATATCTAAGATTACATACATGATTTTTCTGGAAGCTCTCTGAACATTTCAAGCTTCATGCATTCAAAGCTTAATCAGAATTAACTCAAAAGGCACACTACCACAACTTTTAAGAACAAGATGAACAGTGTCACTGTTGCATCTTAAGACACAGCTTTCTTAAGCTCTCTGGAATCTAGCAGTTGTCTTCTCTACTACTAGACCTATTAAAAAACAACCAATCAAAAAATAACCAACCAACCAAATTCAAAAGTGTGCTCCCACTTCTGAAAAGTACAGCCAACGCTGTATGAATGTTTTTTTAAAAAAAAAAACAAACCCAAACCACACTTGGTGATTTGAGCCACAATACAGAGAATACAAAGGAAGCAAACTGCAGTTGGCACAGACAACAGCATAATGTTGCCGTTTTTATTTTTCTTCTGAAGGCATCTTCAGAATCCAAGCAAATCAAACAGCATCAAAGAAAGGCTTAACTGTAGACTAGAAATAAGTTGTGTGAAGTTTGAGGAAAGCTTTATACACACACACTCTCTCTGTACACCCCTCCAAAGAAATTTTACCCAAAACACTACAAACAGTTGTTTCTCAAATTTTGGACACAGCTTTCCATCAACATCAGAACATGTATTTCAAAACAGCTACAGTTACAATATATGGCATGTGCAACTGAATTAAAAGTTAAACATATTAGGTTACCTTACACATAGAGCTTGGGGAAAAAAGTAATATTAATATTTCTTGGACAGCTATCTGAGTTTGAGACAACATCCCTCCTCAAATCCCTCCTTTTTTCACACACTGTTCAGAAAGCCTTTCCAGAACAAAAAAGGCAAGCTCTTATGCCAAAAAGTTCGCGTTTCCCACAAAAAAAAAAATATGCAAATAAAACCAACAATTTTTCCATGCTCCCACCATAAAAGAGAGGTCATTTATTCCATGACTGACAAACAGAACATTAGATGTGGGAACACTGAACTGTGCTTTCAAACAGATTTCCCAGTCTGTACAAAGAGTACTTTGGTTGAACTTTCAGACAGTTATTTTTACACTAATATATGTAAAAACATACATCAGGATGAGACTGCGGAATAATTAATGCTTGCTAGAACAACAATGCCTGCATCTGTTCCACAAATACTGCCAAATCCTTATGTCAATGAGATGACTTGTGCAGATGACCATTTGGGATTTTCACCACTTTACAAAAAACAAGCTGTTTGAAAAACCCTAAAACTTCCACAACTAAAATGTTGTGCAATATACTCATATACCTATTGATGCTTTACTTGTAAGCAACCCAAGTGGATTCTTTGCTTCTCTCTTCCCAATCAGAATTTTCCTAGTCTTAACTACAAAAAACCCAGATCATTTGTGTTTTCAAAATATTTATACTTTGTTTATTTGCAACAAGCAAAGTACACTAAACAGTCTTTAGTTGTTTCATTGTTACTTTGTTTCCAGAAGAGGAACTTAAAGGAATACATTTCTCTGAGGGGCTTCCCTTTTTAAATCACTAACACAAAAGAACAGAACAAAACAAAGCTATAATAAAGTTCAATCTCTGGATCTCAAGAAAAAAAAAATGCAGTTAACTAAGCTAGGACCAAGAACTGTCACTATAAACTTGCAGGGTTACATGTGCAGAACTTAATCAACAATGATTTTACAGAAAGGTCTTGATGACAGGATACTTAAGTCGTCACTCAGCACATTTAAGCAGTATCTTTAAACGTTTCAGTTGCTAACTAACTTCAGTAAGACTCATGTATTTTTAGACTATGTGCAAACTTAAGAACTACAAGGTACAAAGATTAGGCACATCACAAAGAAAGAGGATGAAGCTTTTTTACTTTGGCCAATGCTACCTTTGTAAACTTAGAGGAGTTTCATTAGAACAGCTCATTAATTTTCACAGTAATTTAAGTGCACTGTCATTAAACAGAAATCACCAAAGATATCCCAAGAAGTGAGGAAATACACAATGCAAAAAAAAACCCCTAAGCCAGATAGACAGAATAAAAGAACATATATAAGCCTCACATCTCAATAAACTA
This sequence comes from Aegotheles bennettii, assembly GCA_013398125.1. Lineage (NCBI taxonomy): Eukaryota > Metazoa > Chordata > Aves > Caprimulgiformes > Aegothelidae > Aegotheles > Aegotheles bennettii. The sequence continues at coordinate 259,461 of VZRW01000368.1, forward strand.
AGGGATATCTACTATGTTTCTAATTCAGCCATAAAACATCACATTTTAAATAAACATATATGTAAAATTAATTTGGCATTGAAAGGCAAATAGAAAGAAAAACCAATAAAAACATCCCTTCCACCCTGAGAAATGAAAACAGAATGCCTTTGAAATCACCTTGGGATACTTAGAAGGTAGTCTAGTGTGACACTCAGCTCGTCCATACTCGTCTGTTCAAGGCATAATGGAATTGTCAGAATGAGGCCACTTCTTCTGTCCTTCCCTCCTATTTTGGGGGAGGAAAGTCATTAGAAAGGTATTGCAACAGCTTCAAGGTAAAAGAAATAATTTGTAGTTACAAGGTCTCAAAATACATCATAAAAGTAACTTTTAAAGTTGCTGTGGAAATCACGACTGACATTCCTCAGTTGTGAGAATTCATTCACCACATCAATACTTAAGGCATCAACCAAAGCTTCAGAGCATGGATCACATCCGTAGCTGTCAGCCTTTTATCTGGTACTTTCAACATAAACAACACAAATCAAGTTTTCCAGAAGCATTATTTTTGCATATCTAGATTACATGTTTTACAAGTATCTCCTAGACCACCTACACTACCAGCCCATCAGAAACCTGATATGCTTCCAAGGTGAGCACACACCCGCAGCTCCCACTAGAACACACCACCTCCTGGAAACATCAACTATACAAAGGAGGATCTTGTACCACACAGGTTGTCCATGTCACATACTCTAAATTGGTAGTACACTCATCAAACATGCAAGATTTTCAGACCTATTTACAAACACGCAACAGTCACCCCACAATTAAGATAAATATTTCCAACCAAGAGTTTCTTTAATTTTCATATGCATTTTCAAATCCTTCAGTTAAAAGTTATACAAACAACATCAGCAACAAAAACATTGAAAGAGTTGGCCTCATGTTTGTATGTCCAATATGAGATCCAGTAAGATCAAGCATTAGGTGACACTGATGTGCTGCATTTAGGTGGATGTTCTACAACTGTGGTTTGGGTTCTTTTTGACTATGTAGACTCAAAACAAGTCTCTGGAAAGGTACAAGTTTAATAAAAAAACAACAAAAAATGGATCTTTAAAGAAAGCTGACATTTTCTCTTCCGGTCTCTCTCTAAAAGACTGACTTTTGAGTCAGGCAGGTATGAATCAGTAACCAAAATGGATTTGGACTAGGTTCTTACTCATAGCTTAAACTGGAACCAAAGGCAAATCCACTGAATACAACAAGATCACATAAACAGACACAGCTCCTGAAAGGGTCAAACAGCAAACACTGTAGAGTGAAGGAAATCAGGTGTACAGCTAACTCTTCTATTATCACCACATCTCTAAGTACAGAGGCATCGGTGATGATCTTTTCAAGGCAAAAGGCCTTGAGACCAAAACATTTGTCCCTAAATGGCTGTTAACTCAGAGGATTAAGTAAAAGGGGCAAAGGCAGCTTTCTACTTGATTTGGAGCAACTCATTTAGTTCATGCATTCACCATTTTGAGCAAACCAGCTTATCTATTTTTCCCCCTCTGCCCTTGAATCTTTTAATGTCTATAACAAGCAAAGGGAGATCTTAATTTCAAAACCAAATAAAATATTTTGGTGGGGGGAACAGAAGGGGAAGTACAAGAAGTGGAGAGTGGAATATGCACATGAAGTGAGGAGTATCAATGAATCCAAACATACTCCAGAAGGACATAGTGCTGGAGTTTATAGCTTATTAAAGCACAGCTTCAGTCATCTTAACATTTGGGGGTGGGGGTTTTTTTAATCCTTGAGTATTGTTTTTAAAATAATACATATCCCTACATTAAGCCAGTAAGTTTTCGAGAGTCTGGAATAGCTAAAAGCCTTATCCATTTTATTCAATATTATGTTTTAGAATAAGTTTTAATATGTTAGCTATTTTATTAAAAATAAAATACCACAGAGTCATTTAATTACATGTAGGACACAGTTACTAAACAATTTCTCTGTATTTTAGAAACACTGTACAAAGATAACTATAATCTCAGCTTCATTTTGGGTGAAAAAGAAGTAAACTGTAACCTGAGAAACACCACCTTTATTCTCAAATTCTCATTTTAATAACTAAAGAACTAAATTAAGAATTAAAGAACATTGCTATACTAGAAAGGACAAAGAGATAGAACCTTTCCGCAGAAAGTAAGAGAGAATCACAGTTTAAAGCAACAGTTCCTTACAGATCTTCCACCCTTCTCTGTTTCTGAATGGCAGAAAGCCTGAAAATTGGAGTGGGTAAGCAGTAGAAAAAGGAAGGAAAAAATACCTCCACGCTTTAAAAGCTGGACATTTGTTCTCATCTGTACACTTGGAGTGAAAAAGACTCTCTCTCTACTTGCTAAACTGCTTAGTGAGCACACATTAAATCCAACAAATAAGAGGAAAATGGTAAGTTTGGGGATATAAAATAATACTTCAGAAGTCATATTGATTCAATGGTAGCTTGTTAGCTCCCATTTCCCAACAAAAATAAAACATTGAAATTAATAGAAGCCTTTCCTTAAGTGTCCAGGCATCATTTGGTCTTTCCTTATCCACAAGGTAACCTTCAGAGAAGGGAGGGTAGCAGTTTTTAGGAATAAAGAAAAAAAAATTGTTGAAACTAAAATTGGCAACAGCCAAGTTCAAAAATGGGTTACGCATCATAAAATGGAAGAACTATGAAAAACTACTGGAGTAGAGACGAAAACACTGTCACAAGTATTAATAAAAATTAAAAACACAGACTGGACCGAACTTGATGATCAAACTGAATGAGCCTGTGCTAGGAAAAGTAAGAACACATATGGTTATGAAGGCATTTCTACAGGGAACAGTAGAAGGGTCACCTTGAACCAACTTCCAAGGTCCAAAAGTCCATAAGACACAGCAGCAGCTCAGGACTCCATAGGATAACATATTTGTAAGAATTGTATCTAATGCTGTCTCTCCTCCTATACCCATGAACTCATGAGTGCAGCATTAAAGTTGCTGATTTTAATGACTATATAGATGGCTGGGGAAGGAAAGGTTTGCAGAAAAACACATTTTCTCCTTGCATTTATAGCAAGTTAGTCTTACCATAGCTGATTAATAACTGGAAGGGACTTGTTCTGTTCAGTTACTTCTGGATTCATGAGACAAACACCAGTCCCCACAAAACTAGTTGTTTATTTAATAGTAATATTTTGTTTACACAGACTTGAAAACTCCAGAATTGAACAGGATTTAACTAATGAAAGTTTAGAATTGGTACTTGAAGCCCACTCATGCAAGATACTAGACAAACAGAAATTCTTGCTTTTATACCTGAATTTAAACAGCATGTGTTGAACTGACTAAAAAAAACCCACACACCACCAAATCTGAAAACTATAATCTCTTGACACTTCACAAAAATACTGTGACAATTGTCTAAATTATTCAGTGTCATGACAAGTCATCTTGTGTAACAACTGACGGGTTTTTCTCCTACTAGAAAAGATTCAAGTATCTGTATTCTGCCTAGACTGTGATTTTTATACAGCTTTCTTGCACTGAAGTATATACAGATGAGGTAAATATTCTATCAACCTGTCACAGCACAAAAAGAGAATAAGGTAGAAGTTATCACTGATTCTTTTCCTTGATGAAAAATGATGGCCAGTCATTTATGTAAAAAGATAACTGGTATATCTTTATCCACCTAAGAACCATTTTAACTAAAAACTGTATTTTTAAAGGAAATGCTGAAAAAAGCTGAATGGGTCTTTAAAGGAATATTACCTAAAGTTACCAGTTAAGAAGAGATGGCTATGTAGTCTAACAATTTCCAATACTAACACACTAAAAAATAATAAACTCCTTTCTAAAAATCAAACATTGGATAAATATTTACCACCACCTTCAGAATACAATGTTTAGTGAGATAAAGCAAACCACATTGCGATTTTAGGTGTGGCAAACAATACCTCTCTGTCTCAGAAAAAAGCACTACACTCAGCCTGAGTCTTCAGGCTTAGAAGTAAACCTGAGAAAACAAAATCAGGGGAAATTAACTTGATGTTCATTGTAATTCAGAAGAAGTGGTATAATTTATAAACTGTAAACATGTTTATGTTAAGGAAAACAACCAAGAGCATCACAAAAAAAGACATTTTTAAATTAATTTTGCACCAAAGTGGTTGTTCAGGTTTTTTGCCGAGTCAGTAGCTTGCCTTTTTTTCCCGTTACTTGTCATGACCTACCAACATGGAAGCTACACAGCCATGGATTCCAAATCCGAGATGACACTGCTCCATTAGAAAGCACTCTGTTTTGCTTCCAGAAAAGGAAGGCAACATAATTTGTAACAATTTAAAGCAAAAATGACAAAATGCTTCAAAATATAAACACTGGAGAATGTTTTCCTAAAATATTATTTTTGTTTATTTGTTCTTAAATCATTAGTAAGTTTTTATTTATGAAATTGTATGGAATAAAATTGCTTTAAAAAGACATGATGAACCGATTTCTGTCAGGTTCCTTTACCAATACTGAAGGAAAAGTAGTTTTTAAAAAAACTACTGCATGAACCCTCACCATTCAGTAAATTAAAGCATCCATTAATACCACACAATTCCAAAAATGTCAAACTTACTTAGAAATACATAGGTTCAAAAAGGTTCCTAGCATTTGAACTGCCACTCAATAAATTACTTCCCACTAAGAACATCTATATTTCAAAATGGATCAGGCAGCTTTAATAGCAAATTGAAAATGCACTCTAGTTGATGAGAGCTTCCCCTTGCGGTATAATGCTGAACAGCCAACCTACTATGCACCTGCTATTATGATGGAAGAAATCGTGCACTGTCCAAGGCTTTAACATAAATTGAGTTGGGGGGGGTTGTTTGTTTTTAAACAGGAATTGAATTGTTTGATTTGCAGTTGCTGGGATAGTGCGCAAATTCAAAACAAAACAAATGCTATTAACAGAAGGAACAGGTTTCACTTCTCAAGTGACTGGAGCAGGCTAAAATAGACTAGCTAAAACAAACTAAACCAGAAGAATATTTATTTATGGCAACACACACCCAATTTGTTGAGAAGTGTTCTGCAAGTTATCTACCTACCCCAGAGTAGACAATCAAACAAGAACTAACACAGCTACCTAAGACAGCAGTGAAATCAGCAAGAGAATGTTATTAATTGTTTTAAGTATTCCTTTTTTGGTTTTCTCTGGCATGGGGAGGAGAGAAACTTACCTTCAAATCAAGATTCAAGAAGTTTTAATAATTACAACAATAGTGCCAGCCTTGTCTGAATTAACTGCTTAGCAATAATCAAAACATTGCAATGCATGGCTAATTCTGCTTCCATCCATTTCTATGTTGGAGAAAAGACAGGGATGAAAAGGAAGGAAAAATTTTCTAAAGAAAATTTTTTTCTAAAGAAAAAATCTGAAAATATTCACTCTGTATTTCTAAAACCACATAAAAAAAACCCAGAAATTATTATTCTTGGATGTTTGCTAAATCATCATTCTTTTATATATGGACTGAAACCTCATGACATCAACTTTGTGGGCTGAGTTACAGGCTACAATGAAAACAAGTGCTAAATGCCAACAGCAACAGCTTGCCTACTAGATTAAAAGTTTCAGAGATCCTTTTGAAATATTACAAAGTGCTAAGCAACAATATATTTCTGTTAAATGCCTCCAGCAAATATAAGTAAACAATTTAAAAATCTCATCCAAATCATACAGGGAGAATCCAACTGAGAAAAACAGAAATCATACCTGAAAGAAAAGCCAATTTTTTCTTCAGAATGGGTAGTATTACTGAAGCTTCCATTCTACTTCAGGTAATTTTCACAGCTCTGAAACACAAGAAGTTAAAGCTGTCAAGCATAGGAAATCAATTACAACATTTCACTAGGATAAGCACTGGCCAAAATACTTTTGTACTCTTCTGAAGGAAGCGCAGAACACTGTAGCCAAAATCCAAAGTATTGTAAATATTTTTCCCCTCTCCTCCCCAAGTTATATTGCAAAATTATTACAAATGGCTCTTTGTTATAATCAATGAAGAAAGCACAAATCTACACACACACTTCATTGCCTTCCTACCTTCACATATGAACAAAAGTTTGCATCAACTTATTGACTCCAAGGAGCATGTTTCTTTGCTGTTGTGAAAAGACCTATTTGTTTAATACAAAAACCCAGCCCAGCTGTGCAACACAGTAGCTGCACTGTCCACAGATCCAAACAGTTCTTTTGTTCAGTATTTCCTGGAACCAAAGGAAGAATTCTGTTCATTCAGAGCAGAGGGAGGTGAGTCAGAATAATTGCCAATAATTTCAAACACCTGGCCTTTGTTCCAGAAACTCCTGAAGTTTTCAATTACCTCTCTTCTGTGAGAGCTTTGATGTGCTCTGTCTAGAAGAAAACTCTCACCAGAGAAGGCTATCAGAACATACCAGAGAAAGATCTCCCTGTTTAAAAATAAGGTTTAGCATCCCTCTCTTTAACACCCCAGAGCATCTCAGGATGAATTAAACTAAATGTCTTTTTTTAATATCAGAAAGGAACTTGAAGAGACCTGGGAGCTGTCAAAGGTGTTCTAAAAAGGTGTTTTAAAAAGGTACACTGCCAAAAAGCAGGTAAGTACATTTAGACCTACAAATAAAAGTCTTTTTAACTTGTTCAGAGGAAGACAAAATGACAGGCTCTTAAATTGGCCATCAAGCTCTAATTTAGAATGAGAAAAGAATGATGTGTTGCTCAATGTTGTATGACTATTTAGCTGAAAGAAACAGATCCAGTGTCTATGCATCAACCAAAGGCATTTGGACTCATTAAATGGAAAGAAGCTAGAGAAGAAAAAACAAGAGCACTGAAGAAAGCAGATTTCACTTAAGTGAAATATTTCAAGAAGCTGGATGTTATCACTTCCAAAACAAAAGGCACAACTTTTATATGCTCCAATTTTACAGATATGAAACAAGTTTAAGAAGATAGATCTGTTTGCTGAATTTCAGAAAAAATCTGGAGTGCTGCACACACACCTGCAATCTACTATGCCAATAAAATACCATATGCCAAGTTGTAAAACTTGTGTATACAGGAAACATACTAAATAGAAGAACTAGATTGAAGTCCCTCACTGAACTTGTTTAGAATGACCTGGGCTTTCAGATTTTTAAATCAATACAGCAATGTTAATCTCCAACAATAGTAATTCTTTTGAAGATTTCTACAGAAAAGTGGCAAGACTAAATCCACATATTATTTGTAATTAAAGCCCAAATATCTGAAAGGTGTTCCAGTGAAACAGAAAACTCTTTCAAAAATCCTCCCACCAAGCAGAAACTAATACTTGTGGAGAAAATTCTCTAAAATACAAACTTGAATTAAATAGGTACACATTAGAGGGAGGACGGGAGGCTGGGAAGATAGTACACATATAGTAAAAAAAAAATTTACAGAACTTGGAAAAATGCAAACAGTATTTTAGGCTGTACATTTCCAATGCGAAATCAAATCATGACCTGGTAGTCTGCATCCCCTATCAGATCTAGGCTCTGAAAAGACCGTAAATTACATTGTTTTACTCAACAGTTTAAAATTCTAGAAATTATTTTTAAAAAACCCACAAAAGCCTCAAAAAACACACACAATATAAACTATGTGTAATTCAGCATTAAAGTGCATCATTTCTGATGAAGAATATCACCTGCATTTTCTGCTACACACTTTCAGTCTCATCTAATAAAAAAAATAAATAAGAACCAATGTGCAGCACTTAGAGCCATTTAAAAAGTCTATTAAACAGAGAGGGCAGTGGGAGAAGTTGACAGACTCACAATGACTAGATGAATGGAAGTAAGATGCCCTGAAGATTTTAGAGAGAAGCCACCCTGCAATTAACAGGTGTTTTCTTTCTAAGCAACCCAGTGAGAACCACTGATCAAAAACATTAACAATCAACATGAATTCAGGCTCAATGAGAACATACACATCTTTATCCAAATTCATTAAAAGTGAAACATTTAACATTAAAATTGAAACATCAGTGCCTGGTGCAAAGTCTTTAAATGGGTTAGTCTTCATGAGCATCTATTGCAAGTTTCAAAGGATGAGTATCATGTATCAAGCATCATGTATCAAGCAAGAAAGCATAGCTGGTCTACTAAACACAGGACAAAGTCAGTGAGAAAAAAAAATCTGGTTCCTATTCCATGTCCTGCTATGAAATATACATATGGCTTTCAGCAAGTCATTTATCCCTTTTAGTCTTCATTCAGTCCCTCCATCTGTAAAATGGAAATGTCGTATAATAATTCCCTTTTTACAAGAGTATTGTGATGTTTAATTCATTAATGTTTTTGAAGACTTGAGAGATTAGAAGGAACTCCACAGATCTGCCTATAAATAAACAAGAAGCAGATGGGCAGCTACATTCAAAACTGTAGCAGCTTGCAAGTCCAGGCATAAACAATAGCACAAATAACAATAGACATTCTAAACTACTGGTGGAGGATGTCATCTCAATCATACAGGATGAAATTTGAAGTTTTTTTCTTTTGAAATCAACTTGTGAATTGCAGACCTTCAAAATTAACAGCTTCATTCCCTGAAGCCAGCATGCATGTTTTTTCAGATGTTAACTTCCACCCACAAAGCATTACCCCATACTTCCCTTGGATCAGCTTGAAAAAAAGTTCATCTGTCCCACATACAAATAAAATCCATGTGTAAAAGACAGACAGCTGAATATCACAATTACCTATGTAGATTATTATTTCACCTTCCTTCAAAGCTACACTAAATCTGTGGGAGATATGACATCCTAAGTGGCATGAAGAGACAACACAAAGGTGTCTCCAGGGCTGATGCCCCAGGGTAATTTGAGAAGCACACCAAACCTGCCCAAAACATAGAAAAAGCTGTAAGCTGTCAGTCTCTAATGCTGTCTTCAATTTAAGAGCACATGGAACTGGGTTACTCGGCTGGACAGTTTCAAAATAACAGTAAAACCTGGCAGATGAACATCAGCTTAGGTACTTCAAATGCAGTATTTGGTTTTTACTCTTTAATATATTAGAAACAGCACTAACAACATTTTTAATGTTAGAGACCTTTAAGACCTCAGGAGAAAAGGTAACTCCACACATTCAGGGAAGATGAAATAGAGGTTTTTTGTTTTTTCAGCCATTTTGTTCAGTTATGATTTTTTTCTAACTATCTGTAAAAACTAACCATAAAAAAGGGCATACGTAAGTTTTATACTGTGCCGTATTTTCAAGTTGTATGCAAAGACAATATTCCAGATCTTACATAACCTGTTAATTCAAACTAAAGTATTAAGAAAATAAAAAACACAGACTCAGCAGATTTCATCTGTATGTAAGCTTGCTTAATTTTAAAGCAAAACGCAACCATACAATGCCAGTTCCATTACACACACAGAGCTGGCACTCTAACTCAGCAACTTGTGACTGCACATGAATGGACAGATGAAAACATGGTCTACTTCTGGTTAAACCTAGGGTTAACAGTTTGCTAGGCCATGATCCAAAAGAACATTGTCACAGTCACGCCAAATTTAACCTTGGAAAAATTCCATTTCTTCTGCCCCAATTTCACATGGAGGTTCAAGGCTTACCTTGCACACTTTGCCTTTTAACTATAGCTAATAACAGAATTTAGAAGAGCTGTCTATTAACTACTTCCTCTATTTAACCCCTCTTCCATATCTGCTTCCCACCCTTTTTTGCCCCCCTCATGCTGTGAGAAGTGAAAAATAATATGAGACAAAAGCAATGAACAGTGAATGAACAGTGAACCTGCAAACGGAGAACGAGTGGCTAAGAGAGGTTATGCCATCCAGGAAGAAAAAGACATTGTGCTCCTAAGTTTTAACTTTGATCTCAGTCAACTACTCACATCACAGAATGGTAGAGCTTTACCTCAGACTCAGAGCAAGTGTCAAAGGGAAAGAAAGAAAGAAGAGTACCGAGCACAGAAGCAATATAACTAAGAATGCACAATAACACCTGCATGTTCAGCTGTGAAACACAATACCAACACCTCAGGGTTTTCATGTAAGAAGGGCAAGTAGAGAATACTGTGTAGCAATTAGCCCCCTCTCAAATAATAGCACTTCTTTGGATTCAAAGGCCATGTCCACAGATAGCAGCCTTGCTCCAACCCAAAGAAACACATGCAGAAGTTAGTAATGATGCTACAACACATGACATGGAAAATTATCGCTTGCTAGAGTGTTCTACCCTTTCCAGCCTCAGGACAAGCCAAACACATATGGTATATGTTAAATTACAGCAGTTTTCAGGCTTCTTTAATCTAGAATAGTAGAGAAAGTAAGTCACAAGTTTTGGATGCATCTCCACATTTCCTTTTCTGCCACATTTCCAGAGAAAGACTCCATGTTTACCTTCCTGCAGAATCCCATAGCTTCGCCTTGTAGGACATTACTACAGGCAACAGAAGACTTTGATCTACCTTAAACCCTCCCTTGCCACAGGCAACCAAAACGGAAGTTGTAGTCATCTGGTACAGTCCAAACTCACTTCACAGCATCAAGTAACCACAAAATATGCAAAATGATGCAGTTTGGGAGGTTGCTTCTTCCACTACTTTCTACATAGCAATAGGTCAATTGAAATGCTATGTTCAAAGCATAGAACAGATGTTTTCCCTTCTTTGTCAGTCACACTTCCCTAGGGCCCATAAAAAAAACTCAGATTCAGCTCTTAAAATTTTACTTAGTCAGAGATCATGTGGAAATAAGACAGAAATCACAGACTGTAAATTCTCCCACAGAAACAGTTCTTGAGTCACAGGTAAGGGAAAAGAAAAATAATCAATCAATAATAGAACCAAATCACATATTCCTCTTCTAGCTCCCTCTACTAGAAAAACCCAAGTAAGTCATAAATAGCTTGCAAGAATGAGCTGGGAGAAAAGAGTACGTTATCACCGGTTCTTTACGGAACTGTCCAGAACCAGTTTGTTATGAGAGGTCAAAGAGGGCTCTTATGCCTTCAGTACTTCATAAAACTAACTAACCATGGCAGTGGAAGGAAAGAGGTTGGACAATTCCAGCCCATAAGCCACTGAGTTAAAACACAAAGCCAAAAATACAAACAGCTGCACTGATGAGTGCAACTGTTGGCAGTTTGAAACAAACAAAAAATAACTTTCCTTTGGGGTGCAAGATTAGAACTTCTTGTTCCTTTTATTACATTTATATAAGAAAACAATCTACAACCTCGTAACAATGCACATACTTGGCACTGGTTACAAGTGCGTGTGGCTCAGGCCCTCAGAATCACTTCTCAGCCCAGCATAACGACACTACAACCAAATGGAAGCAAAAAGAAATGCTCTTCTAAACTGAAAGCCATATAGAGCGGCAGGGGGGTATGAAAGGGCAAGGGACTGTTTGAGAGGAAAAGTAGGGTGGGGTGTGTAGATATAAGCACAGCAGGCACCATAACAGTCATCCTTTTTTAGCTGGAGGAAACTGACCCAAAACAAGAAGAAAACAAATGAGAGGCTAATAAAAAGACTGTTTACAAATCTCTAAAACTTTGGGTTTGATACCTAACCAAAAAAGTTCCCAGCTCAAGAGTAAGATTTTGTGTGGACCTTGAAACATCCTGAACAATTCATAAATACATAAATACCTTGTTCATTCAGATTTTCAAGTTTCAAAATATTTCAAAATTACACAAATTCGTTGCTATACAAAATAAAAATAATGAACAGCGCTGTCCTTGAATTACTGTGTGCAAGAGAAATAAATCTCCCACTAACTTCCCAGTCCCTCAAAATAAAACATGTAGTATTCCACTACCATAAATAAATAAATGGTCACATGCTTCAGAGAATGTAAAATCAGCTCTCTCAACTGCTACCTGCAGCATCCTGCATAGATGTAGTACTCATACATTTTCCACTGATACTGTTTCCACTGATACTATTTTCTAGGACCAAATTAGAATGTAACATGAAAGAATTAGCAAACACTATGGTAGCAGATAGAAAACAGACAACCTGCACTGAAGGTATACTAATTGGAAAGAAACCATCAGGCTTACCAACACCTAAAAGCAGATAAGCCATTGCGCCTTTCATGTATGTTTTATGTGTCCATTCTGACCCTTTCCCTCAAGAAGGGCCATTTTTTTTTCTCAAGTTCAGCCATACATATCATTTAGTGACCAAAATATCAAGTCAACATCAATTTCATTTATCTTATTCTTCCAATACCTTTTTTTTTGGCCTTACTTGGTCTGGTCAACACTTATCCTTCATGACATCTCTCTAAGAACACATCTCAAACTCAACTCTGCCAACATCATAGAAGCTTATTTTGGCTCTGAATTCTCACATGCCTACATCTACCTGCCTTGAATTGTTGATTCTGCGAAGCCCTAAGTCATACCTTCATCTCCTCTTAACTACTGTAATTTCCTTCTTAATGGTTCTTTATGTCCCAGCGTTCCAAACTTCAGCTTGTCCAAAATGCAGCAGCTCATCTTCTCACCTAGAAACAGGAAAACAACACTCCATATTGATTTTCACTTGCTTCCTTGTTGAGTTTAGAGTCTGCTGTAAGGGTATCCTTACTTCAAAATCTCTCACTCATTTTGTCTAAAGAGTGAAAAGCTTTGCCACTGCATTTTTCTATTCACTCACTTAAGGTGCTCTAGTCTGTCATTTCTCCTCTGAGCACAAGCTTATCAACCCCAGAGCAGCAACAATCTACCTTCATGCTTTTAAAACTTCCTTCTTTACTCTCACCCACAATCACAGCTCTCTCTTTAAAGTAAACTTCACGTATCTCCAGTCTTATGTTTAAACACCTTCTAATACATTTGCAAACACTACTCTCCATGTGAGATACTAACATTATGTGAGACACTGTAACATAAGCTGCAGTATTTTATAGTATCTAAGCCAAACCATGTAACATAATTTTAGTATCAGAAGCTTTGGTTATGCTATAGCATCTTCTAAAGATTTTTAGACCTCACAAGACGAAAATGAAGTAAAGTAGGTAAGTTAAAGAAGGCATGAGTTACAGCCTAAATAAGTTTGTGTGAAACCAACTGCAAAGATACAGTTCTATGCAGGGTATTCATCAGTGTCAAAGCTTCATAAGAACCAAATATATTGCGCAAAAATGTTCATTTTGGAAGAGATTGATCTTACTTACCATTGGTACTGGAATGTAACACTGTCTGTTAGGGATACGAGTTTCAGCTCTGGATCCCGGGTTCTGCAAATTTCAATGAAAAAAGTATTTGAATGTATTTTTAGATCTTAACACTCAATTTAAAACTTTATTTCCTTGGAGGCTGGAAACAAGGGTCTATTCCAAAGCTACATGACAAGGGGGTCAACATTTCCATTATACATTCACAAATACTTGTAAGCTAGGCATTCAAGTTGACTGGGACAGCAGGAATCCCCCGTTTTCTACCAAAACACATGGTAGACATCAACATTGTTTATAATTAGCAGGCAATGCTCCTGAGGCAGCACCGGAAGCAGTGGGGAAGTAACAAGAACCAGAATCCTTGTAGTGTGCTTTCAGTCAGAGGTGATCTACACAGAGTTTTAGGCAAAACTGAAAATAGAAGAGTGATAGTGGTTTTTGTGAAAAGAGGAAAAAGGTATTCCTACACAAAAAATGTGAATAGTCCCTATTTGTATTAGAAGACGCAGAATTAAGAGATATGCATCAAATGTAAAACCTCAGAAAATGCTTGAGGACCTGCACAGAACCTTGTAACTGATCAAATTCCACCCACCAACAAAAGTCAAAGATTCAAAATTTGCGTATACTGTGTTACAGGTGAAGCCAGGATGCTCAACACACTTCAGATTTTAGAGTTACTTAGATGCAGCAGCCACGTCAGTAACCTCACTCACACCAAGTTTTGATTAAAACAGACTTAGTTACCAGAAGCTTTCTAGTCAGGCAAATAAACTAGCAGCCTCAAAAAGATGGAGAGAGGGCAAGAGTACACATCCATGGATCGAGAACAAGAGTATCAATATCAAGTGCTCAAGATAGCTTGAACAGAGACATTAAGTCCTGAAACATCATTTCTTCCCCCTTCAAGACCCTAGGGTAGACTTTGCCTACTTTATCAGAAGCTATCTAGTGAAGGTGTTCTGTATTTCCCCAACCACCCACAAACACTGGGGAATAAAGGTATTCCTCTTCATACTCTGTTCCTAAGATTCTTGACAGTTATGTAGCATTGTAATAAAGTTTACCAATCAATGTACCTAGTCTCTTCCATAAGTACCTCCAGTTCCCTTATCTACTATCACTCCCAAGCAGCAGCCAACTGAAACTGACCTGAACTTCACCTAACTTCTTTATTCTGCTGCCAGAAAATAACAAAACCATGCTTATTTCCTATTTACATAAGCTTTACTGAGAAATGCAATTCCACAGCCAACTTAGAATCCTAGTGTAGAACTCTGGGAGACATCATGGCAGTGTTTCTTTTAAGAAACTCAAAAATACATACTTTTTCTTCTCTTTTGTTTCTAGGAAAACTGATGTTGCAGATAATCTAAACTGCAAATAAAATATCACCTATTAGTGTACTACTTTAGGAAAAACAGTTAGCTGAGGTGATTTTACAGGATTTTCAAGCAGCAATTTATGATGTAAAGAATTGTGTAAAATCCTAAAATCCATCACTAAAAGAACAATGTGATTGCTCCTAGTTTTGGTGAGGTTTTTTCCCCTGGCAGAGCTAAGCATGATCAGCACCTTACCAGCAAGGAGTTGGCCTCCCTGACCAAGCTTCAATTCTGTGGTCCACCTTCTCCCCTTTCCATGCTTGGCATAGACAATGGGACTAGGACTACAAAAACTCTTGTTCAGAAAAATGAGAAGCCTTATTAGGACAAAAATTTATCACCATCACTGTTCCTATAATGTAATAACAGTATTTGTTACTGAATCTTAGCAGATAGCAGATACACTGAATCTTAGCAGATAGTGTCCTGGACTGGGGTAAGGGCAGAAAAATCCCAGAACCTCCTCATCACAGTGAATTCTCACATGTGAACAAAGTCAACATCCGATCTTTAGGACAATGCAGACACTGCAATACTAAAAACGCAGAGGACCAGTATTTGCTCTGGGATGAAGAAAGATGAAAGAACAACTGATAAAGTATCTATTAATACCCATCCACGTAAGCCTTAACAATTTTGATCAAAAGAAATACAAGAACTCAAAGAGCCATTCTCCACTAATCATCTCCACTCGTAAATAGTTGCTTCCATACACTTGTACTAGTTCTTCAAGTAAA
Source organism: Aegotheles bennettii (assembly GCA_013398125.1). NCBI lineage: Eukaryota > Metazoa > Chordata > Aves > Caprimulgiformes > Aegothelidae > Aegotheles > Aegotheles bennettii. Next base: position 274,818 of record VZRW01000368.1, read on the forward strand.
AGGGTGCTCCAGAGCATCCCGTTCCTACAACTGCCTGGCTGAACAGCTCTGTTAAGGGGCAGCAAGGGACACTGCAGTCATGGGGACAAAGGCAAAACTGCTGAACAATGGACCTGTCAAAAAACAGAGAAAGGGCAACCGTGGCTCTGAGCAACCAGCTCCGAGCCCCAGCGGTGAATCAGCTTCCCGACCGCCGGCAGCCGTGACTCGCCCCCCCGCCGCCGCGCTGGCCAGCGGCGACGCACCGGGGAAACCCCAGGGGCAGCCGTGCGGAGCGGCGAGCGGGCTCCTGCCCCGGCTCCCCCCGGGGCTCTCCCTTGCCCCAAGCCCTCTTCTTCCTTCCTTCCTTCCTTCCCGAGCACGCCACGGCACCCGCGGGGCGGCCGCGGAGGGGTCCGGCGGGCGGGGGCGGCCGCCCGCACAAAGGCGGGCCCCGGCGAGACGGCAGC
>VZRW01000368.1:276173-287877 GCA_013398125.1 Aegotheles bennettii
CCCCGCCTGGGCCCCCTTCCCGCCGCCCCGGCCTCCTGCCGGGAACTGAGGGGCCATTGTAAATACCCAGCGTAGGACGGGGCGAGTCTGACTGACTGCAGCTTTTTTAGCGCTCGCAGCCCCGTTAAGATAACGGTGGTCGCGTTTCCTGTTCGGAGCCACACGTGCGTGAGGGTGTGCCCAGTGCAAGCCGAGCTGAGCACAGGTGAAGGTCCCTGGGGTGCCTCAGGCAGGTGTCTGCTTCCACCTGCGGCCCTTTGCCACCAGTGCTTCAGTAATCACAACACAACACGTATTTAGTAACCAGGCTGCTGCCAATAACATTGTCTGTCCAGGCTTCTGGACAAACATCCCGAAACTCCGTCATGCCCGGACTAAAGTCATACAAGCAAAAATGTGGAAATAAATGCTGTGAAGAAAGCCAGCCAGGACACTTGTCTGACTTTCAGTCTAACCACCTTAGGTCAAGTTGCTGTCAGTCTTGCATCTGCTGCTGAACACATCATTTTTAGGCCACATAATGGCTCTTTTAAAAAGCCTTGCCTTCAGCAAACTCTATCTTAACAGTAATTTTGTTCTTGTCATTTGCACAGCGTCTGAATATCATTTACTGTATCTCATTCCAAATATGAAAACTGTCTCGCATAGACTGCAGCTCCTTGGTTTCTCCCCTCAAAACACAGTTTGCAGAACCACTGCTGTTTGCCTCCTTTGCTGGTGGCTGCAATCAACATCTGCTGCAGCAACCACTCTCAGCATCACCATCAGAGCACGCCCGTGGTACTGACCTCATCCCCAGCCTCTGCTGGCTCAGAAAGCTGTCCCTCTCTCAGCAACAAAACCCACTGGACATGCAAGAGCCAAACATAAAAAATTGTGAATAAAATTTTCAGAGGAAGCCAATCAGCCAAGGCCTGTCAGCTTTGAGAACATACCTTCTCTGTCTGGTCTTTCTTTCCCAGGAGAATACTTAAAACACCAGCAGCAAATGAAGAGGAAGAGCAAAAAAACATTCCCTAACAACCTGTAGAGATAAACAGAGATAAGTGATCTTCATCAGCTTCCCACCACATGTAATTGCTGTAGGGAGACATATAAATAATTTTGTACTTTACTAAAAGAGGAACATTTTAACAATATTTTAAGCATATGCACTAATAGTTTAAGAATGTGCCAGGTACAACATTTAGGTGACACTTCTACATTTATGCTTATTTATTGCATAGTCATGGTCAGAAGGTAAGAACAGAAAGAAACTTTTCACTATTCATCAACATTTACTTAAGATCCCACAGGCTGTATCTTTGTAACCTCTGATTGTAGGACAAATAGTCTTTCAGAACACTAGGTAAGTGATCCGATGCTCAGCACTGATGTTCAGCACAAGTGAAAACTACGTGGAAGTCACTGACATATATAACTTTAAAAGGAAAAAACCTAAAATCAGCACAGGGAAAACTGCAGATGACTGCCATAATGAATTTTACTTTGTTACTACACACTTCTAAAAGCCTCTGTAGTGCAGACATGACATTCTGTGTGCCATTCCTATTGCACAGCCTATACAATAAATGAAAGTACATCTATTTATTACAAGATTGTGCACTGTTGGTGCTTTTGGTTTGGCTTGTGGCTCTCAAACTTTTCAGTATGCATGAACTAATTAATCCTAATAAAATTTCTCATAGTTATAGGAGAGAGGAGAGGAGAGAAATCAAGGCCAAAAGGACATAGACCTAACTTTTCCTTCTCTGTTTTCCTGCCTACAACTGGAATCTCTTCTCAATTACTGAAGGAGGCTCCTCCTCCTGCAGAGAGGAGGGGCAGAACTCTTGCAGTGGCTTCCAATGCTCTAAGACAGAGCAACCCAAAAGTCACTCTCATTTGTATTTGGGCTGGAGCTGTGCTAGTTTTAGTATCAAGATGTTGTAACAGGTTTTCTGACTTTCCTTTTCCGTGTATACTCTACTGAGGGATTTGTCAGGACAGAATCTGAGATGTTTAATTTTATTTAAGGTCATACTGACAGTTCGGAGTTGCAGTTAATTGCCTTTTCCATGCAAACTGCCAGTAGAAAGAAATCACAGTACATTTTTGTATCAAGGATCCATTTGATTAAAACAGGCCTTACTATATGCTATTATTCTCAAGCAGCCATGCCAGATTTGTTCAAATACGAATAAAAGTAAATAGGCTCAAAACATCCTGAGCTTTGGGCGCTGTGCTGTGTGCCAACACAACAGAGCCTTTGTTACAGGCAGAGCAGTGCTCTCACAATAGCATTACTGCTTCCAGCTTCACTCGCTGCACTTCCAGAAAAACCAGCCTGCAAAGAAAACAAACCAAACCCCCACACACTTCTAATGGACACCAGCTCATCACCATGAGACTGGTCCCAGGTGCCACCAGATGTGAGAGTGGCCACCTTGTGCAGCACCCTGTGGACCCGCTACACACCTTTACTCTTGCTCCACTTGCCACTGGGTGCAGGGAGATATTGCGAGGCACAGCCTTACCACCAGGCAGGCTGGAAACGCTCCACCTGGAGTGATTTTCTCTGTTACCTTGCTCGTTATTTGCTTTCACATCTTCATGCAACAGCAAGACAATTGTTTTTACCTGTAGCAGAAAGAAGAATGTGAGTAGTTAAATTAGTGTAAGCTAGCACTGTCAAGTGTAAGTGGCTAGAGACAGAACTCGCAGACCACTGTAATAAATTCATAGATTCAGTAAATAAGCAAATACCTATATGCAGTGGGATTAGTGTAGGCTGGCAGTGATGAATTGTAAATAAAAAATAGAGAATGTTTTATATGTAGCACTTTATGATCATAACAAGATGGTATCATCATATTCATGAGTAAGCAGCAGAGACATCCACTACTTTAAAGCCTCATGTAATTGTCATACAGCCAGATTCATGTTGGCAAAACAGTGGGAAAAGTCCCTTCTATGTTGATAAACAGTTTCAGGAGGCTTGCGAAGTGGAAGTGACAGAAAAATATAAGCATTTAGTGCACATTCAAAACATCACAGAAACAAAAGTTCTACTACAGTACTGAGTATGTGAACTAGCATTTCCTGGCTTCTGAAAGTAGTCACATTCACCTGCTATTACCATAAACTTTTGAAATGTCCTTTTAAACACAAATACTGGTTTTAATCCTGAACTGGGGAGTATTATTTCTTCTGAAACAATTAGCAACAAAGCCTTAAATTGTGCTCTTAATAGAATCTGAAACTTGAGTCCCAAATAGCCCAAACACATGATTAGCATAAGCTGAAAGCCTAGCACACTGCATAGGCAGCACCTAGCAGGTTTTGAAGGGTCTGTGTTTTATTATATTCTTACTTATCAAAGGTGGTATAAAACAATCTTTTAAATAGCTATCTCATGTTGGCAATAATTTTAAAGTTCTTCAGTTAAATTACATTAAAAAAAGAGGAAGTCTTTGTTTTATAAAGGTCTTTGCATGAGTGACATGTCTGTAATGAGACAGCAGTATGAATCATTGCAATATTCTGAAGAAACTGAGGGGTTCGTGTCTTTTTTTCATATGCTTCTTAGTGCTTAGGTAGAAACAATAAAGCATACCCTGATCTCATCATATCCTTCCAATTATGTCCTGCAGCAAACTCTGCAGTGACTTTTATTACTTTGTTTAACTACTTTTTATTTTCCATAAAATACAATCCTCATAAGTTGTCCTTTCCTTCCTACTGAGGAAATCAGGGCTTTCTTGTAAAAAGTAAAATAAAATAGAAGCCTAAAGGCTGCATTGCCTGAGCAGCTACCTGAGAAATGTTTAATGGGGAGCAAAGCTATCTGTGGTCAGCATCTTGCTGCCCAGGTTTCTTAAACATGAACATGGTTTCCTCACAAATTTATTTAATCTTGTGAAGGAGAAATGGTTTCTGGCTGGCAGTAGACCCTGAGCCTCTATAATACAGGGGGAATGCCATCCTTTTTGCACAGGAAATTGGTCCACAGGGTCTGACCTGAGTCTCATGTGCAATAACAAAGATATGGGTCTTGATCCCATCTCTGTAGCTTCAGACAGAAGGTACATGACAGCAGAATGGAGATGGGCATGTCTCAGGTCATAGTTGTGGCTGCAGGGGAAGGAGATGAGAACCAGCTTACCTGTTGCATTAGATGCTTGTGCCATACCACTGAGAAGGTTTGGTGGGATGTCTACAGCATACTCTCTTCTGATGGCTCAGTCTAATCAGGGATTACTGCTGTGGTGCTTGCTGAAGAAGAGGAACAACTGTATTTACCATGCTAGTTATCACGAGGCATAACAGCTCTGAAAAAACATGACTCTGAAATGCTAACTATAGAAGTAACAGAGTGCTGACAGTCAGTGACATTTTAAATTACTCCTGTACAAAGCACCTATTTGCAGCTCCACGCTGCTTTCTTCTGCTTGCACGCAAAAAGAAAGAACAGGGATTTTTCTAATGAGACTTGATTACTTACTGTCTCCCTGCAACTTCCTCGCTCTTTGCCATGGGGGTTATTAGCATTAGCCTGTAGAAGGAAGCTACATTTGGTACAACCACCATTTTTGCTTACATTACATTTACATATTTCCAGCTTCAGAATGAACTATTAGCAAAATGTTAACAGCATAAAGGAGGTTAGATGGCAACATACGTTAGAGAACAAGAAATGAGTGTCCTGTGCTGTATCTGTTACTCCATGCAGTCTTAGAAAAGGGGAAGACAAGGACAGGTTTACACTTTCTGTGTGCATTCCCCACATTGGGAGATTCTAGATTCTAGTGCAGTTCTGGCTAGGAGATGTTCTTGAGAAAACGAGCATGTTCTTAAGAAAAAAAAAATTCTGTAGTTTTCTTCTGGGGGTCAGAAGGGGGATCAGTTGGAAAGAGAATAAATCAAAAGGATTTTCCCAATAACATTTTTTTCTGCATGTCTAGATAGCAAATATTTCTGTGTTAACAAGAACTGGTCAGTTAAAGATTTTAAGTACATTCTCTATAGGTTTCTCTTCGTATAGCTTGGATTTCTAACTTTACAAACAGCAGCTGGCTTCCAGGGTTTATACTAACACTAATCACAATCATTGTTAGCTACAGTGACTTGAAAGAGGATAAGAACTATGAGCTATTTTTAGAGGCAGTAAACCAGAGCTCTTCACTCTCAGAGAAAAGCCATTTTTAGGAGTAAGTGCCTGAGCTGGTTAAAATTCATCACTGTGTCTACTAGTCTATAGCTGTCCTTAAATCTTCCTGACTTCATAGTTTATTAAGCATTTAGGACCTTTAAATTGTAACCTTTGGTTCAAAAGAGTGTTTATTTTATAGAGATTCAGTGTTACTCGGTATTCAGTTACTTGGTGTTCACCCTGCACGTGAGAAATCCTCTTCGAAGAAGAGGGAATGTCATGGCTAAAATCCCAACTATCTTACCAAAGAAAGGAATTACACCTGTAATTATAATTTAAAATGTTTTTGAATGTGTGGAGGTAATTTCTCATTGCTTTAACGAAACTGTTGTGTACAAACTTTACTTTAATGCATTTTCAAAGATTAGTCTCAAATACTATTAATTATGTTTATAATTAAAACTCTGAACTCTCAGTCAGAATGGCTAGGATTTTCAAACACATCCCAAACCCCTAGCAGTCTAATAGTGGGACATGTTTCTAATCCACAGAGTTGTTTTAAAATCCTGCTCACTGGTCCTTATTTTGTTTTTCTTTCGCATAGCTCACAAGTGGTTTGTAAGCCTCTTCCTATATCACTTTTCTGCACACATACATCAGAAGTCATGGGCAATCAGGCCGCAATGCTGATCTTGTTCACAGAGGTCACCCACATTACAAATAGGTTGTTTAAGTAAGTCGCTCAGGCCACCTTGAGAACAAGGTACTATTTAAACGAAATATGAATAATAAATACTGTCTAATCCAAAGTGCTGATAATTTTCTAGTCTGAAGCAAGGATTTCTTGAGCTTGTCATCTTTATAGTATTTGGTGTTATACAACAACTGAAATTTGGATGTAACTGTTGAGTACTAAATTAGGTACTTGGCACTTTGTCTTCTGGTACATGAACATAATTTCAGAACAGCTCATACTGCGAGATGGGAAAAATAGGGCAGAGATGAACGAAATCATGCAACAATTTTTACTTAATAAGGTAATACTGAAAAACTTTCATAAAAGCAAATATTGTTGAGTAATGTTATCCTGCACTGAGTTACTGTAACAATTTTACAAAACATGAAAATTTACATTTCTATATATTAAAAATAAAATAAAAACCCCTTCCCTTGCAGAACTTCAGCAAATTATATTTCTAAAGAAAAGATCTTTAAACGCCTCATGTTCTTCCATGAGCCAGTTTGAAAACCCAATATACTAAGAATTAAACTTTCAGTACTACAAACTATAAGGAAACTTACCAGATGCACACAGGTAAAAGGAAAGGAATCTCAGAAAGCACAGCCAAAGGCAGCTCCAGACATATGTGCAACTCTACTTATAGGGCATGGCAGGGGGAAAAAACCATTTCTGTACTTGCATTAGGTAAGAAATTTAAAATCAGTCATTTTGATTGTATACAAGCCGATTTCTTGTAACAAATATTGACAAGTATCTTATTGCTTCAATCATATCTTTCTTATAATGGTAATAAAGGTGTTCAAATATACTTCATTTTTCAGTATTAAGAGCTAAAGTTTAGTTACTTCTTAATATTTAACTGGTTCAGCTTCAGAGAGGCGAGAGTTGGGTGGACTCTTTCCCGCAGTCTGGCAGTGCAGGATATGCAGCAGCTGGCTCACAAATATCACAACAGCCTGTCTACACCTATCCATCCAATCCAGCCAGTCGATCTGTGTGTTTGTAGGTCCTTTTACGGTGAGCTATTCAAACTGCTATATTTGTTCCCAGACTCTACAGAAAAGGAATAGCTATTTGCAACATTTGATTGCATCTTTCAGCAAAACTGTAGTGGTTTTATTTCTTTTCAGGTTTTATAAAATTGTGTTTTGAGCTGGGAAAGGAAGCAGAATTTGCAGCAAATAAAAAATCTGGAGCTAGGGCTGTTCAAGTTCTGTGCTTCTTTAGTGGATGTATTGCTTGCTAAGAGTTTGATACTGTTGATTACTTTTATTGCTTATTTCTACACAGGCTCACATTTCAGAATTTTTGAAATGTTTTGTTTAGCTGAATGAGAAGTATATCTGGAATATCAACATATTTGAAACAACGCAACAAATGCAGACCTGTGAGATTGTTTTGCTTAAGCATTTGCAAGGACTCTGCTAGTTCCAAATGATTTTATGAAATAATTAGTTTTCATTCATTCTTCTCCTAAACCCTTTTTCATAATGGACTGTGGCTATCGTTCATACTTTATCCATAAGTAAAACATGTGCTTCCTCTAGTTATAATCTTCAACTGGAACCAGACTACCATTTGCCTTTTTAGCCTAAATGCAAATATTTTGCTTGTAATTTCAGCCCTGTGTTTATGAATGCCTGTATGATAAGAATCTTGAATAAAACAGGGGGAAAAAAACCTATAGAAAGCTAACATTCTCAGGACTGGGAAGAAACATTTGTGTTTTCCATACCTTGACATTGCAGCAAATTGTCCTAATGCAGCTTCCTAATTAAAATTCATGAGCATACTAAGTTTGTGTAGTCAGAAGTAGTGTGCATTTAAGCCTCCATAGGATAAAGAGGCCCCATCTGTTGCCATTGGCTTCTGTACCACCTAGGCCATCTTTTACTCCTTCACAGAAACATGTCCTTTGCCTGTCAGTTGTCAGCAGTGCTAGTGCCAATTCTTCCCCTATAGCTTCCTCAACATCCTCACTGGCTGACGTGAAGCCCTTTTCTGAACTCAAACTTGCTGGCCTGTTTAGTGCCTAGAGTTTATCACTTCAGTGTCATGCCATAAGGGAAGCAAACAGCCTTCTGAGCTTTGCCTTCAGCTAACCATAGAAACTTTGTTATGCATTTCTTTGTTTTGGTTTCCTCCCTGCTCTAAACATGTTTTGAGTTTAGCTCAAAATTCTCTCACTGTGCCCACGCTGCCTGTCTACCTGTGCCTCAGTCACCTGGAAGACAGCACATGTCTCCATCCTCCTACTTACAGACAGGCTTTCTTCCATGGTTGGTCATCTCGGGCCAGAGTTTGGTAAGCCCTAACTGCAGTTGCACCTGCTCCTCTCGCCACTGCCCTTTCGTTGTGCATTTTAATCTGTGCAGCTACAGATATATAAACATACACAGACTTAAGATCAAAACCAGCTTCTTTTCCTGCACAGTTGGTTCAGCCAGCACTTCCACTGATGGAAATATTCATCAAACTCTACCACAAGTTAAAAAGTGAATCCCTCCTGTTGAGTCACACATGCCCTTCCTTCCGAGTACTCACCAGTCCTTTGTGTCTTTCTTGGTATCAATCCTTGACTTCACCAGTCCTCTCCAAATGTTTCGAGTTGTCCAACAGATTTGACTGACCAGGGCTTTCTATGTTGCTGCTGTGCCATTGTTCAAGTGGCTGTCACTTGAGTGCAACCAGCAAAGTTGAGGGGCCCTCCAATATTTCAGTTTTTGAAAGTGTGCCAACCTCTGGCTGCATGCAGCTGCTTACACACACACTGTGATATTTAGTAACACAGAAGTGTTTTGAGATCAGTCAGAATTTGTAAGCTGCACAGAGATTCCTCCGGCAGTTATGTATGAGTTTTTTCTTCATTCTTTTTAATTCTCAACAAATGTAAGAAATTAAACCATTTTTTATAGGAAGAAAAGGCTTTTCATAATTCTTGTTCCAGTCCTGCTAAGCCTCATCAGTATAATTAATGCTTTTGTATTTATAATTCAAAGTGACTGCTCATGCATGTGCTTGTTACATGTACTCATGCTTGTTTCAGTAAAATATCTGCAGGATTAGATATCTTTTGCACTGGAGTGTAAATCTTGTAATCGGATCTGTATTGGTAGCCACTACCAACAAGAAGCCCTATTAATTTCAAACAGTTCTATAGCTCTCCAGGACTGTGGCCTGGACTTTATACCACCTCTAAACCATGTAAGTATATGAGCAATATAAAGGGTTTAAAATCAGATTTCTAATTACCAGCAGTCTTTTGGAATAGCGCAATGAGCTTTTAGCTGCACGAAAGATGAGTCAACTGACAAACCTGTCTTTGCAAATCTGTTCTTTAAAGCAGACATTAGAGGCCAGGCCCAAGTTGCTCCCAACAATGGCAGTTTACCTCCCAGAGGCAGAGTGTACAGGATATCTCCTGGATCATAACTGAAAATGCACAGCATTGCTCTGCTCTGCTCTGACAGGAAGCAGACACAGTTGCAGTTTTAAACATCTGCAGCAGCTAATCAGCAACAAAGAAAAACAGAAAGCCAATATAACCTTAAAGTCTTTCTGTTGTTGTAGTTGGTAAATAAAAACATTGTATTTGGGTTTAATCCATATTATGCCTCAAAATTTTCACCCTTGAATACATTTCAAGTTTTTCTATTTTCTATTCATTAATATACTTATTTTTATCAGCAGCCACCATGCATTTTTTTCAATTACATTTTTAGGCTTCCCTGGCAGAGGGAATGCCTTCAAAAGTCATTAATAAACTACAGTATTGTGAGTTCTGAGCCACTATACAATATTTTAAATATTTAATCTGCATTTATAATTTCAGGTTTAAATGCAAAAGGAAAATGTTGTGGGTTTTTTTTTACTTTTCAAAAATGTCTTCAAAACTCTCAATTTAAAGAATCAAAAATAAAGTTTCTAAAATGTGCAAAATATTTACTGTTGGCTGCAGTAAAAGGATTGTCCTTTTTTAATATGACCATATTCTCATTTTCATTTATTATTTTATTAACAATAAACACCAGCAATAATACATTTTATATTTACAGTAGTTAGGTATAATAAGATTTTATCAGATCATAAGAATTAAACAACAGTAAAAGCATATGATTATTTGTATATTATTAAATCAATAAATAAGCTATACTTATTGGTAATTGAAACAGATTGCATGCAATTATTTTCCAAACAATTATAATATAAGAATCATACTTCCTTTTTTTTATTCTTTTTACACATAACAAAACTGAACATGCACTTGCTTGCCAACAAATTTCACACCTATTTACTGGAGAGAGAAATTATTTCACGGTGGTTTTGAAAGCTCAGACATCTGTAAACCATTCCAGGGAAAATTCACTTACTTTTTATTGATCTAGAGGTTTTCAGTTGTTCAGAAAAAGCAAGAGGCTGCAAGAAAGTTAGCAGAGTAGGAAGGGGAAACAGCAGCTATGATCACATTATTTATGAACTTTAAGCATTTCTTAAAAATAACTATAAATGATAGTATTGCAGAAGCATAATGTAGGGTTTGTTTGTTTGTTTGGTTCTTTAAAAGAAGAATACAAAATAAGTAGCTTTATAGTAGGAAAGCTGCAGTGGTGGAACCTTGTGCAAAGAAGAGAGGAAGGTGTGCTAATCAGCTTCATGTTTCATGCTCAGATCCCTGATAGCGCAGCAAAGTGATAATCCTTTCCTGTGCAGCACAGGAAGGTATCACTTTCAATCTGGACCTCAATATGAGAAGTATAATGACAATCCAGAGCCTGGCACTGATAATTAGGAAGCTAGAGGGACTGATTTATGAGGAAATGGCATTGATTAAAATTTGCATTTAGAGCACTTTCTCATAGAGGATCACAACTGCTGTATTAGTGCTAGACCAGCATTTTCAAAAGCAAGCATTAATGGGCTGCTGTACTCCCGTGGCCTCCGGTACTCAGCAGATTTTCTGAGCAGGTGTTTAACAAAGCCTGCTGAACACCCCTGTGCTAAATACTCCATGAGGAAGTGGTGGGTATATAGCTGAAGCAATAGACACATTTCTTTTATTTGTGAAAACACTCAGCCAGCCACTTCCCTTTGTTGCCAGCCAGGTGCCCCTGATTTAGACAACTCAAAGGCATAAATAAAGTGACAGGAGTGAAGGGTCATTAGGATTGAATAGATACTACTGGTAATTGAGCAAACTATGTACATTGGAACCTCTAGCAGAAAAACAAAGCATTGCTTCCCCAAAAACATCAGCCAAGAAAATTAATTAAACTTTGACTGAATACGCATGGCACAACAACGGATGAAAGCATACAGAAAGAAGAAAGTGGCTTTTGAGAGGTTTGGATGAAACCGGAGGGAACTGCAATTCAAGGAGTAGTTGCATCAGCACTGGCTGCAATATCACATCCACCACTAAAAGGACAAGATGTAACTGAAAAGAAGAATGTTGTGGAAAGGAGAGATGCAGGTACTTGATTAGATAGAAGATATATCCACACCCTCAAAATGGGAAGTGAAAGCCACAGAAAACTTGCAATGATTTTATCAAAAATTATTGAGAAGACAAACTTACAAGAAGGATGAACTCGAGAGGGACTTGAAGAAGATCTGTAGACAGAGACGTAATTTGGGAGTCCTAATAGTACTGTGTACACTAATTACCACCTGAATTAAAAAAAAAGAAAAAAGAAAAAAGAAAAAAAGAAGACAAGCAAAAGGGAAAAATAATTCGTTTAGGGAGCAGCCAGGCTTCTGACAGATTTCTGTTGTACAAGTCGTGGTCCTTTGGCTTCTCCTACGCTTGCTCTCCCCCCCCCCCCCCCCACAAA
>VZRW01000368.1:287884-326210 GCA_013398125.1 Aegotheles bennettii
CAATAAATACCTACAGTTCCTCCCCTTGTTATGCAGAGAGCTGTAGTAGAAACCTTAAGATTGGGGTGAGTGGAGAATGAATGGGAGTGCCTGGAACAAAGGGCAGGAGACGTGTTGATGGCACCTGGATTAGCAGACCATCAGGATCCCAGCATATCTAGGTGCAGCTTCTAAGCATACCCAAATTAGGAGGCAAAGGAGAGCGTGTAAATCCCCATGACTCTCAGAGATGGGATAGGATGGAGAGGCTGATGACTGTCAGTCAGTTTCTAAGGGTGTATAAAAGGCCTATTCAAAATCAGCACATGGAGCTCATTGACAAGAGTGGAGAAACTGCAGAAAAACTCAGCATGATAATCAGCTCAGTTAACAGAAGCAAAGCAATATTCAGTATCTGCTACAAAATTAGAAAGGGATTATTGAGCCTTTACATTGTTTTCCACAGCTATTCCAAGTAATTTTTATTAGTGGAAATGAAGACATTGCAGAGCATTATGAAGTAACCTTGGAGAAGAGCTCAGCCTCAGCACACAAGTATTTCTTTGCAATGAGATGGGACTTTATGCCTTTTCATAGGACCAGGGGCAGCTGTAAGTGACTGAGGCATAAACACATATATCAGAAGGTCTAGCACACATAAAGAATTTGTGCTGCTGCTGCTGCTGAATATATATTGCTTTTATTTTGAAACAGATTCATATAGGTCATTGCTCCAGTGAAATACACACTTCAGTAATAATTTTCAAATCTCTCAGGTTCTCATCATTTAACCATTGTTAATTATTTAGCAATTATGCTGATGAAAGGTTAAAAATTATCACGGAGGCATTTCTTCAGTCAGAGGAAGAAGAAATGGTTTAAAATTAAATCCTTGCAGTTGGTGCCTAATGGTAATGACATGCTATTTTTATTTTATTTGAAGTAACAGATGATTACTTAGAAACTTCGACATTAGAAAACAGGCCAGAAAAGTGTGGTGATCTAAATAACAGTCAAGCATTCTCTGCTGTGAGATTATTGCATGGTTATTATTTATTACATTTATTATTATTATTTACAGAAATACAGCTTTACAAATGACCACTGAAAACCACAATGTGAGGTTTACATGTCAGGGTCCAAATGTAAAGTAGGCAGAGACTACAGATAGGAATGTCAAGAAAAACTTTGCTTTTCTAAGAAAGAACAAGGTATATTTTCACATACCACTAACACAGTAAATCATGTCTATTTAAATGAAAAATAAAAGTAAATTACACCAACAGTGGGTGCATTATCTTTTTAAAATCATACCTGAAGTACCAGTAACTTCTGTTAAGGCACAATTGACGATCTTAGAAATAGCTAGAGCAGGTATTCAAGCTGTAATACAGAGAGGCACATATAATTTGAATAAGAACAAATTTGGAGATTCAGTGATGCCCCACAGTATATAGAAGTATATAGAATTATAGACACATTTGGGTTGGGAGGGACCTTAAAGATCATCTGGTTCCAACCCCCCTGCCATGGTCAGAGACATCTCCCACTAGACCAGGTTGCTCCAAGCTCCATACAATCTGGTCTGGAACACTGCCAGGGAGGGGCCAGCCACAGCTTCTCTGGGCAACCTGGGCCAGTGTCTCACCACCCTCACAGGAAAGAGTTTCTTCCTAATGTCTAATCTAAGTCTCCACTCTTTTAGTTTAAAACAGTTACCCCTCATCCTATCACTCCATGCCCTTGTAAAAGGTCCCTTGCTAGCTTTCCTGTAGCCCCTTCAGGTACTGGAAGGCTGCTAGAAGGTCTCCCCCGAGTCTTCTCTTCTCCAGGCTGAACAACCCCAACTCTCTCAGCCTGTCTTCATAGGAGAGATGCTCCAGCCCTCTGATCATCTTTGTGGCCCTCCTCTGGACTCACTCCAACAGCTCCATGTCATTCTTATGCTGGGGACTCCAGAATGGGATACAGTACTCCAGGTGAGGTCTCACAAGAGCGGAGTAGAGGGGGAGAATCACCTCCTTTGATGTCCTCATTACACTTCTTTTGGTGCAGCCCAGGATACTGTTGGTTTCTGTGCTGCAATCATACATTGCTGGCTCTTGTTGAGCTTCTCTCATCAACCAGCACTCCTGAGTCCTTCTCAGTGCTGTTCTCAATCCATTCTCCACCCAGCCTGTGTTTGTGCATGGGATTGCTCTGACGCATGTGCAGGACCTTGCACTTGCCCTTGTTGAACTTCATGAGGTTTGCACAGGCTCACCTCTCAAGCTTGTCAGGGTCCTTTTGGATAGCATCCCTTCCCTCCCGTGTGTTGACCACACCACACAGCTTGGTGTAGTCAGCAAACTTGCTGAGGGTGAACTCGATCCCACCATCCACATTGCTGACAAAGATGTTAAAGAGAACTGGTCCCAATACAGACCCCTGAGGAACGCCACTCATCACTGATTTCCACTTGGACATCAACCTATTGACTGCAACTCTGAGTGTGACTGTCCAGCCAATTCCTTATGCACTGAGTGGTCCATCCATCAAATCCATGCCTCTCCGATTTAGAGACAAGGATGTTGAGCAGAACAATGTCAAATGCTTTGCACAAGTCCAGATAAATGACATCAGTTGCTCTTCTCTTGTCCACCAACTCTGTAATCCCAACGTACAGGCAGCATATGGAACTTCTCACAGTTTTCTGAGTATTTATTAGGGCTTGATATCCAAACATTAACTGCAAAATATTTCAGGAAATACCATATTTATGAAGATGGGGAAATACAACCCTTCTGTCAGGCTTTTAGTGACAGCAAAAAGGGCTGGGTTCAAACTTCAGGAGTTTCTGAGAAACAGCAGCTTAAATATATACCCTGAAACTCAGAAATATAAAAGTAAATGAGCTAATTATTCCCACTTGTAAATGACAGATGAACTAAAATATGAAGGAGGAAGTGGAACAGGGACACAGGGTAGTATGTAATACATAACCACTTCCTTCCAGAAGTGCAAGTATATAATATATAGTCCTTCTCTTTCATATCTTGTGCTAGATCCTGTGGTTCTTTTTCTCATCCTGAAGTACCACCTCAGTCCTGCAGGTTATGGTGGTTGGGTCGGGGGTATGCATTATCCATGCTGCTGAGAAGCATGACCTCCAGCTCCTGAAGCTCCACGGGTCCAAGCTGGTCATCATTTGCTGTCTCTGCTGGTGCCTCCAACCACTTGCCTTGACCGCCCTGTTCCTCCAATGGGCCTTTGCAGCTCCAAGCTCATGTGAGTAATCACTGCAGCTCTGCTAATGGCACCCGCTCCTCAGTACCCTCTGCTCTCCAGCAAGAGCGTGTGCAACACACAGAACTGCATGGGTCTTTGCTACTCAAAGGAGACTTATTAAATAGACTTCCTATCTTGCCTTGTCAGTTTACAACTTTTGCACCTCAAATTGCATTTATGTGAGCTGATTTGTCTGGACTTGCACTCAGTACTGCAACTACACAGTGTTGTGTAATTGAAAGAAAAATATCTTACCTATGACACTGGCAGCAAAGTCCATCTCAGAGCCAACCCTTTGTGCCTCTCCTGCTGCCAGATATGAACAGTCGTCCTCCTCCTCTGACAGGACGGCAGCTCTCCCCTTCAGACCACAGCCATCAGGATTGCCTTTGTCTAAAATGAGAGAAAATTTTAGCCAATCTTCCTGGTTCTTTCTTGAAACAGCAAAAGAGGAGATAAAACATTATAAGAACATAAATTGTGGTGTAGATTAAAAAGTCAGTTTAGCCTTAGTACTAGGCAGAGCTTATAATTACATTGAATTTCTTTTAATAAGACACTTTTTTCTACATTTATATGAACAGGGCCATTCCTTTAAGCTGAATGGTATGTGTGTTCCTCTGTGAACATCCAGGGATTCAGGCCTTACACAGGGCGTTTCAAAAAGATGGACCAAATTTCAGTGACAAGAAGCTTTGAAATTGGGTCATCTTTTTGAAACACCCTGTATATCTGAACTGCACCTTACCTTTCCTTCTCTCTTTTTTTTTTTTTTCTTGGTTTGTTGTTGTTTTGTGAGGGTTTTTTTGTTTTTTGATTACTGCAGTGACAAAACTGTGATCTCTTACTGGTTTCAAGTTGACCATGTCTTCTTATTTCAAGAGGACAAGTATGTTAGACACCCCAAAGTTCCTCAAAGCTATGACAGATATTTTTGTAAGTTCTTTGCTTTTTCTCACAGTGTGTGTGAAGACATCCCTCATTTTTACTGACACTCAAAAAATTGCCACCGATTTTCACTTTAGAAACCATTCCCACTTGTGCTTTTTTTTAATTTTTTGTGCCATGGTTTGTTTAGGTTTTTTGAGATACAATATCCCTAGAATGGGAGCAATTACCCATTATCTGGGAGATGCTATACATTCATAGTGGCCCGTAAGTAGCACTGTTCTTCTGGGATCATCTAAAGCACATACAGCTGCACGCAGCCATTTCAACTGGGGTTTTTGCAGTATTGAATTTATCTGTGTAAACCTGTGGTAGGAGGTTCCAAACAACATCTTCCAAACACACCAGCAGTGCCTGCTGAGAGGCTTCAAGGGTGAGATAACATACCTAAAATGAACACCACTTATAAGAACATAGAAATGAATGAGCCTATAATTCAGGGAAAAATAACCCTGTTGAATCAAGTCACTCCCCACATCCCTATACTCTTCTCAGCTAGGTAGGAGCAGATCCAGAAGTATCTCAGCCCCAAATTACTGTCTAAACACAAACTGCTAGTCAGCACTTTGAAAAAAGGTGCTGTGTGCTGAGGGTGGCTTTCAATCTCAATCTCTCTTCCCACACACTATTCAAACAACATTTTCTGTTTGTCTCACAACACATAAAGCTTGGCAGTCTTCACAGTATAGAGTGGGGCTGAACGATTTCAAATGCCCACAGGACTTCAATCATCCTCCTTGCTCTTCTGCAATGATTAAGGCTTTTGCAAGCAGAGTCCAGGTGGTGTGGCAGGAGCAGGCGTGCTCAAACCCAGGTCTGCAGACAGCTGCAACTGAAGGCAGGGGCAGAATCACCAATGCTCTGCTGATCTCAGTACCCAACCAATAATCCATGGCAAAAGCATCACAAGCTGTACAATATATTAGGGGGGCTGACAGTTGGCAAGTGGCATTGCTACCAGCAGGATGCCCTAATGCATGGAGTTTTGTTTTTCAAAGCACCTACTCAAAATCCACACAACAGAAATTAGAAAGAGAATTTGTTGGATGCAGTCATTTATACTGCTCCATCTCCATAAAAATGTGGAGAAAGGAGAAACTGCGGAAGTGAAATGATCTCTAGTGGGAAATAAACATGAACTTATATTTCAATGTCATTAAAAGGATTTAAAAGGTACATAAGATTTTCCTACAACATAGAAGGAGTAAAATCATACATGTCAGAAGACTTGTTAAACAGTATCTGCTAAATAAAATTATGAATTACAGAGTTGTTATATTATAAGGGTCCTTCAGACTCATACATTTGTCACAAACCTGTAATTTAGTAGCAACCAAAGAGATGGAAGAGAGAGAAATGCTTTTGGAGGCATCTAAAAGGTAGCTTTGCACCTCAGGCTGCACTTGGGGATCACAACATGGCAACACACCTTTGCTTGTAGGCAAAGCATTTATCAGCTTGATTACATGCAGCCTCATCTTACAAAGATCCACATTGCTGTACATCAATGGCACTTCATGTATTATGATAATATAGTTTCATCAGAGAGCCTAAGACAAATAGTATAAAACATTCACTGAGCACAGTGATAGGTGTGGCTTTTATTCATTCCATAATTCTAATTTGTCGATAATTTGATTTTATTTTCTCATTCTCACATTTTTCATTTATTTTAGGCTATTTTCTTGTATAATTCTCTATTTGTTCCCTGCATACTGTATTTGTCCCTCTATGATCCAAACTTTTCCTCTGTTGCACAATCATTCTTTCCTTCTCTCCTATTCCTTTCTTTTCTCAAATTTCTTCCTTTAATGTTTCCACATCTCCTCTTCCTTCACCCTGTGTTTTTTCTCCTTTGTTATTTTTCTTTTTTTTTTCTTTCTGCTTCCTAAGTCTCAGAGTTGTATGCCTACTTCTTGAGTCCCTTTAAAAGTGTTTCCTTTGCCAGCTATCTTTCTGCATTGGCCCCACCTAAATATCATTGCTTAGATGGTAATTGTTAGGTGGTAGAGAGGCCAAGCACACTGGTAAGCTGAACTCACATATACAAGCAAAGAAAACTCCAAATAGATTATTTAGCTGTAACTGATAACACCACAATGATTAGGTTTTAAAGACAGACTCCTGATAAGCAGAAGGAGCCCTCCTGTACATCTCTTCTATCAGTTACTCTCCCTACAGTGCTCACAATTTTTTCTGGTAAGTGCATCATCTATCTGAAACTACTGGCATTTCTACAAATACATTTGGTCATGGAATGACAGCCGCAAGCAATTCAGATAACAGTCAATTAGCAGGAGACTGCAAATAATGTGCTTGTCAGACACCTCCCAGTCCCACTTCCTTTCTCTGAATGTTCAGGCCAGGGAATATACTTTTTTCCTCCTTTACACTTCTGTAATTTGCATTTTCATTTGCTAAGAGTATTACAATGTCCTATTTATCTTGGACTGCAGCATCAAGATCTTTATGCATCTTATTCCCTCTAGGAATTTCCCAGGCAAGTATTTCCCCACTGCACCTATTTGTTAAACAAAGACAAAAGACTTCTCTAATGCAAAAAAGTAGAGACTGTCCTCAGAGAATGCCAAAATCCTTCTGAAGAATAATTAATTTTCTGGATACAGTTCAACAGGATGCCATTGTGTGTGTGAACATGTGCTAACAAGAAATAAAAGCTTCAAATCATATAAGCTCTCTCCTAGTTAATTGAAATAATCAGAAAAAGACCATTTCAATGTATATCAGGGTTCTTAGTTCAAGCCTTCAGCCAAAATTTCTAGAACCACTACATATGTATCCCCATTACAAGAACTGGATTCTTGGGGGTGGGAAGAGAGAGATTATAATTATTAGAAAAACACAGCTTCAATCTGAACACTGCCCCTGGCAACACATTTATGATGATAGATAATATATTTCCTTAAGCTAGTTTTAGAAGTAGTTAATTATTTTGATTCCTCACTCAATGGAAAGAGCGTGCAGCAGGCATGCGTGCCGTCAGGCACCACTTCTCTGTCTGGTGTATGGTTTCCATTGTGCAGTTCTGTCCAAGAGGGCTTGTAAAGAGGCTTCAGCCCCTTGGGAACAATGCCCAACCCTGCCCTTCAGTTCAGCTGGTGGTGGCCATTTCAGCTCTGTTTAGCTCTGGGAAAAAAGAGTCCCTCATGGAGCTAATCCAAATTTGCTATCACTCTCTTCAGCTTCTAGAAGAACCTTCACTTTTGTTGGAGACTCCTTCTGAAAAAGGACTCCAAACTGAACTGTACAGTAAGTTCAGATTCACTATCCAAACCAGTTTTTAATTTGTTTCCTATTACAATGGCTCAAAAGCATCAGTGGGGAAGTGCTCAGTTGAAAGTTGATACAAATGAAGCTTTCTGATGGCTGACTTTTCCCTGTGTGCCAATAACTAAGAGCAGAGAGCACTTTACTCTCTGTGGTTTTACCGCATCAGAAGTTCTGGGTAAATGGTTTATGCAGATGGGTTAGCTCTCTGCTCATCATTCTCTCTTTCACTGAGATTCAGGGTATGGGGCCTAAATGAATTTTTATGAAATAATATTTTTCCATTTTAGAATAATACCTGTCAGAAGGAAAAACAAACAAAAAAAATTACAGGAGTCAAGATTCCCACAGCCACATCCAAGTATTTTTTAAAATCTCATTATCCCTCCAGACTTACCACAGTGTAAGTTGACGATACTGTGTAGAGGTGCAAAGTTTTTCAGCTGAATCACTCTGTTATCAGATGCTATACGCTCTATGAAAACCAAGAACAAAGAAAAACAAAGAAGTTTCTGTTGACTCAAGGTCAGGCAAGTTTCATTAATATTTATCTCTTACTGATTGGTCCACAAAGTACCTTTAAGATTTAAGCTGGTCTACTACCATTACATTTGAGTGCATTCTCTTCAATTTCCTCAAACATATACAAGTGCTTTCCTTCCCTCACCTCAGCATCCCCACAAGACATAAGCCTGCCTCCTTAGCACCTTCCCCACCTTGATCTGTATCACCACCGACAATGTCAGGAAGCAGGATAAATTGGGGCATCCTGAGCTACCAAAACATACTCTAATCCCCCCCCTTTTTTTTTTTGGACCTTTTAGTGGCATGCCTGTGAACAGTATTCTCCACATTTCTTTAGGAAAAAAAAAAAAGGTGATTCTGGTGATTCTGTTTAGTGTCTTTCTGTGCCATACGATTCTCTTTTAGGACCTTTCCACCCTTACTTTTTCAATCCAGTTTTGACTCCGTGGCTTCGAGCTTTTAATTGCAAGTGTGTCTTAAGCCCACTTGTTCAAGGATTTTTATACTAGAGCACAAAGTCTTTTTTCAGCTGCATACGTTCTCGTTCCCTCTTTACAAAAATATTGAGATTATCAGTTGCTTTGTCTAATCTTATCTTTTCCAACCAACTAAATCTTTAATCAAAGGTGTTTAAGAAGCAACTGAAGTCCAGAAGGAGGGTACATTTGATTAGGGCTGGCCCTATTCAAATATAACTTCACTCATTCTGGATCAGATCCAGACCAAGTCTTGTGGATTTACTGGCTCAGTTCAGCCTGGTGATGTTTGTACTATATTGTCTTGCACAATATATAGATATATCCTCCCTCATCCAGGCAGTACTGCAACTCTAGCTGAGCATAGTAGCCTTTTACTTGGACAGTAGACTCTTCTTCATGCTCCAGTTTCAGAATTGTTTTTCTGTCATAGTCTCAATATGGTAGCTGTGGACTGACTGTTAGCTTTATATCTGGGAGCATTTTCTTCAGGCAACTCCTAGCTCAGGTTTCTGATCTTTGCTGCTTTGCTCCCTTCCTGCACAGGGCAAGTGCTGCATGGGATGGCGCAGTATGCCACTGTGTAGCTCCTCCTGGGTTCCCTGATTGCCACCTGGTTCTTACTCTACTGCCAGCAATAGCAGATGATTTTCATTGGAAATATTCTTTGCTGAATTTATTAAAAATGTTGACTACCACTAGCTATTAGTTGTGGCAGAAAGATGTACCTACACATTAGTCTAAGCCATAGGAATTAATGAGAATATGAGTCCCCTGCTTAGCAGATTTATCATAATGGGAGCGATTTTAATCCCTCTTGAGCAAAACTGGATTTAAGCCAGTTTAACTAATACATAAAAGACTCTGTAGCTAATTAACAGGTCTTTGTAGTATCCAGACCCAAATAAATATTAATGTGATGTCCTAAAGAATGAGCTTTATGTTCCTGAATCATACATATTATTAAGTTGAGATTTGACCTTTTTGGAGATTACACAGGCAAACTCCTTCACTTTCTGCAAACAGAGGCAAAAATCAATCTCCTGCAAGTAAATCCTAAAAGAATTCAAATGCCACATCTTACACTTAATGGACGTATTTTATTAAACTGAATACAAAAAAAACCCAAAACAAATTGAACCCTCCTAACCTAGCTACAATAAATTAAACATTAACACAATATCCACATCTTTAAAATGCCAGGTATGAGTTTGGAATAATGTCAACAATTACAACTCTTCTGTTCCTCCCACACTAAGAGGAGAATCTATCCATATATAATTACTGCTAAAAATCTACATTAGAATCCAGCTGTGGGTATAAAGTCAAACACACCCAAATTAGTAAATGCTAAAATGAAATCTATCAATAGAGCAATCATTCACTGTTACACATGCGTTCTGGTATTTTCCTCCCAAATTAATGATTGATGGGATTTTAACTCTTATACTTTATGCCCATCAGCACAGTTCTCTTACACATAGGAGCAACTGATAACGGAGGTAGCTGTTAGCTCTCACATGGACCAGTCAGCGAACAACTGCATGTCACCTCATGTTCCAAGAGGTGATATGAAACAGGGGGGATCTTGCTTGGTGTGGGCATGCCTGACTTCCAAGAGCCCAAGGGGTTCTGCAGCACTCAGGGAAATGAATTCATAAAGGACAAATGTGACATTAGAATAACATATGCACTACTTGCCAGGAGTCATGCAAATGAGTCAAGATATTTCATTTTGCCACAACAGCCACCCATATTATGTTACTATAGAACTTTGGCTAAAGCTCTGGAGTGCTGTATTGACAAAAGTGAAGGGGGACTTGCCAGACTCCTTAGGCAGAAATATTAGGTCTTGACCAGTGATGAGACTCATGATCTACCTAGAAATGTTTTCAGAAACTGATAAAAAACAGAGTCCACAATCTCACAACTTCTGGCCTACTCTGTTTTAGCATGAGTATGCTGTGAAAAAAGTCTCTCCTACATCAGGTGCAGCCAGGTGTGACAAGACTGCCTGTATGTCATATCTGATGTGTGTGTAATTCTCTGGAGAGAGGTGGTCCTATGGTGGTTGATGCTACTAAAATTTGAGAACAAACCACTCCTCCCAAAAACTATTTCTACTCTTAGCTGATGTAATGTATATATGGCTGGAAGCACTGGGGATAATGAAAAGCATCTTTTACCAGCCCATCATTACTTTCAAAATCATGTTTATTTTACTTAAAGATATTTTTTTACTTAAAAAATAAAGAATGGCATAGTAAGCAGATATGCTTATTGCACATCTGCAGCAATACTGCTACAGTTACTTAGCAACCAGGAAAATTTTTCTTTCCGAACAGAATTTTTAAAAAAAATCATGTAAAGGATGAGAAAAAATGGAAGCAAATTGAGTTGAATAAAAAAAGCAAATACCATATTAACATTCAACACGCATAATAACATGGGGATGTCTTTGCTGCATGCATCAGCAACTGTTGCACAGCATTAAGTCAGCTTCTGCTATTAAAAGCGAAGATCAACCTAACTTAAATTTTCCCACCATTAAGATGTGTTATCTACCATCTTACAATTATATCCTCTTCTCTGTTTCATATTACAGGTAGAAAGAGGCAAGAAAAACGTTGTCTTAAAGTTTCTGCAGGTGAGTACCATCCCTTGCGCTGCAAAGGGATAGCAACCTTAGCTGGAAGAATTTACAGGGAGCAAAATTCTGTTCCCCAAATTCAGTATGTTCACGGGCCTTTTGCAGAATTGGCAACTAGCTGCTGCAGAAGAAACACAGTAACACATCTATGCTCCCCTTCCTAGCTGGCCAGTGGGTTTTATGCATACTGTTAAAATCTGCTCAGACAGACGGATGGACACATCCCCCCCTTCTCCTTTGACTGGATCACTCTCCTTCCTCACTGCCCCCTATCACCTCAGGCATGATTTAGAAGTTTCTTTGATTCACTTTAAAAGGTGAAGATTTAATCTATATTCTGACATGGAGCAAACATAATGAAATTTCCATACATTGACCAATCAAATATAACTTTTTGGCCTGACTTTTATGAATTAGGAAGGAACGAATCATATTCTGAAGGAAATTACAGACTTAATTACTAAAAGTAATGATGCTATGAATAAACACTTAGATTCTCAGCAGGAGGTAATTACATTTATGGTAGTTTGGAAAATTAAGCACTGTGGTTTTCTTTATAAGACAGCGATCTTTCATCAGGATGCCATAATATACATTACCTTCCAAGGCAAGACCTTCCGAGTCTTAAGCATAAAATACCAGAGACCAACATTCACTTCTATACTTAATTATTACATTATTTTTTGTGTTACATTACAACAAAGATACGGATAATTACAATTTATTGAGCATTTTCTGTGGAATCAAATGGATCAAATTGAAAAAAATAGTATTTTATTTCATGTTTTCCACTGAAATACTCTTTTGCCAATAAAAACCCACAAACTTACTGGGCTTTGCTTTCATATTTATTTGCAGACAAAACACTTCATGACAAAACATCCCTCAAAAACTTTCTATTAAAATATCTTTTTTTCAAAACCTTACAAAAAATATCAAAGGGCTCTCCCACAGTGCTTGATGTGGTGCAGATCTGCCACCATTGTATTCTCCATTTCCATAAAACAAGTTTTTCTTGTCAAATATAAGAGAGAAATAAAAGGGTCTTTCTCAAGGATCAAAGAGAGAGAAAAGTAAAGTTAAAAAGTGGTTGTGAGCTGGGGTTTTGTTGATCTTAAATTTAAGTTAAGCCTCAACCATTTTAAAGGGAAGT
Source organism: Aegotheles bennettii (assembly GCA_013398125.1). Taxonomy (NCBI): domain Eukaryota; kingdom Metazoa; phylum Chordata; class Aves; order Caprimulgiformes; family Aegothelidae; genus Aegotheles; species Aegotheles bennettii. Next base: position 300,171 of record VZRW01000368.1, read on the forward strand.
GTGTCCCCACACAAAATCTATGGTGGGTGGTGGCATCAGGAACCTGATTGCTGTGCCTTGTTACTGAAGCCTGTTTTCTCCCAGTTTCTTGTATTTGATATCCCTTTGCTTGTACAGCAAATGTTTTATTATACAATTTATTTTTGTGCATATGTGTGTGTGGTGTTTGACATATCTCAAGGGGATAAATTCCCTTTTAAAACACAATAGCTGCAGTTACTGTTACTGTGAGTAATGCTGGTTTCAGGATACTTGTAAAGGCCGTAGGATTTGTGAAGGGCATAGGGGCATCACTAGGAGAGGATGAAGTATTGGAGCCATGTCTTTGCCCTAGACGCTAAGTGAGGCAACTGATCTGAAGAACATTTATTCTACAGGATCTGATTTCTCCGTTTCTTGTTTTGAAGCATTCCAAAGTAAGGAAATATTTTATTTTGGCTGATGCTGAACAGTGTAAGATGTATATAAATCCTGGAGGGCCTGAAATTCAGTTGTATGTTACTCCAGGAAAACAGAAATAGGCCTCCATATAAACAGGTAAATAAAGTACCAGCATCCTAATGGGAATCAGGTGCGCTCCCTGGACTATTGAAACACGGAGGACGGTTTGAGTTCCAGGCTGGTATTCTGCCAGTCATGTTTAAAGCCAAGACTACCCACAGCTGGTTTTCCTCCCCCCTTTTAAAGAGACAAGTTCATCATCTCTCCTCCACATCTACGTGCCTCGCTCCAAACCTATAATTAAGGGAAGGATATGATAGATTGTTAAACTTCCCTACTTTAGATTTGCCTCTTCCCCTTCAGTGATTCATCACGTTAGTAAGATGTGCTTATAGAGCACATCCCTCAGAAAGCGGCTTTTCTGTGCAATCAGCTAAGCAGACTGACCTCTCTCATCAGGAAGGGATGGAAATGACCTTTAAAACAGCAGGCCAGATTTGTAGTTACTTATGTCCGTGCTGGAGTGGCTACGCCACACTGCAGGGAATATAGGACAAAGTATGGGTCTTCCTTTGCTGAACAGGGCAGATGGAGGAGCCATCTGTACTAACTCCTGCTTGGTAGGAAACTTGTTGCCTGTGAACCTGGCAACCTCTGATGGAGCTCAGACTGCAGGATGGCAAGAAAGCAAACTGAACAGTGAAACCTCTACTGACTTATTTGGGCCACTCTGGAAAAAGGCCCTGTGAGGCCCTCAGGAAGAAGACAGACCTTCAAGCCTATCACCTAGACAGACATCTGTAGGGAAGTAGCAGCCAAAGCTAATTTCTAGACTGGCACCAAAACAGTCTCCCTCAGCCAAGCCAATCTATTTTTGTGCTATTCACTTCTGAAGCCAAAAAAGATAAGCAAATGTTATTACACCCTGGTAAGTAAGTGTTAGTTACCAACTAAATGTATAAAAATTCAGTAGAGGAAGTAGATACATTCAACAACAATGATGTGATTTCAACTTCATTAAATTAAGAAAGGGAAATTGCGTGTGAATTATCACAATGAGAGATGTGCCCAAACAGCTTGACTTGAACCAAAACCCAGACAATAACTGAAGTGAGACTACTTCTCAAAGAACCAGCATAAGGACACATAAGCAGTATTATCAGATGTCTTGTTTTATTTCTAACCACCCCAACCACACTTCAAGCCAGAAAAGTCTGCAGGAATGGACTTTTCCTATGGCACAGAGGATCAGGCAGGGGTCCATCCACAGAAATGCCCTTTTTAAGTTTAAATTTGCAAAAATTCTTTAAGACAAGAACTACTTTTTCCTCTTTTTATGAGCTTGACACCAAACCAGACAAGTCAATACTGATAAAAAAAAATAAGTCAGTGAAATCCTACTTTTTAACCTTCTGGTCAAATGTAGTTCTTTGTAGTTTGATATTGTTGTTACTTCTGCGAATTTTGAGTCAGATCGTGGTCAGAGTGAATAATAGTATCAAACATGAAATGAAAGCACCAGAAACTTGAGGGTTGATTAGGCAGGGTTATTTTTTTCTCCTCATGCCTGAACGATAACTTTCCTGCTCTCCTATGGCAGTGCCACAAGATAAAAAACACAAGAAGCAAACTGACAACATACCACTACTGTCTATGAAAGGCACTACACTGATCAAAGCATTGTTCTGGCATAGGCAGTGTGCCTGGGTGAAATATGCAAAGAAGCACAACTCATTCAGCTGCTCATCAAATATGCCTTATACAAATGGGGAAGCTCTACCTTGCTTATTAAAGATTCAGCTTTAGAGGTAACAACGTTCTTGATAGAAAATTATTCCATTCTGGTACCTGTAAATGAAGGCTCCTACCTGTAAGTGAAGGGCCATTTGGAGAAGTGGCAAGAGAACAGCAGAGGATCTGGTCTTCATAAAATCAATTATTGAGATAAATCTGAGTTTGAAGCCTAATTCCAGTCTTGAAAGTTGAAAGATCCTCTTCAGAACTGAAAAATAAAGAAAATGATAAATGCTAAATATGGTTCACAGTTTCAGAGTGAGGAAGACACATCTTGGGACAAGTGAGTGATGATTCACAAGGAGGAAATTACATTGGAGGTACAGTTCTTTACTATTTTGTGTCTTATAAAGCCCAATGCTTAGAAAGTTTGGTGAGAGGGCTTTGTGAGCAAGTGAATGTAAGGTGCTGAGTCAGACAAAAAAAATCTACCCAGGCTGAGGACCAGCCGGAGTGCTGTGTGTTGAAGTAACCTGGACAATTATGGAAAAAGACTAAGAGTGTATGACAACTAATAGCCAGAGGTACCAATTTCAACTACAGGAAAAACATGACAAGATTTGATCACTCTAAAAGCCTTAGGAAGGATACTTATCCCCAAAAGCTGGATGGGAAAAAGCATGCAGGTCTTTCTGTGGAAGAAGTGGTCATGGTACAGTAGTTACACAGATGGACATTTCTAATATTATAATTATCCTCTACACCTTTATTCAATGAATTTCCCTCCAGAGGCCCAAAAGTAGTTTCTTACATCGGTTTCTTACATCGATTTATTTGTCATATGCCTAAGCTGTAGGTTTTCTGAGGTGAGATCATCTTTTCTGTTCACAAGCAGTAACAAGCACAGTGGAGGCCTGACTGCTGACTAAGATCACTTGAAATAAAAATAATAGTAAGAAATACTAGGGAAGAGATTGAGGAGTGATCTAGCCTAGCATATAAAAGCTGATAATAGGTGCTTGAGCCTCACAAAGCTTTGCTTTCCCACCACTGTACATTAAAAACAAGAAAGCTTGCTGTGTTGGCATCTAAACTATTTTCAACTGTTTTCTTATGTTGTCTGTGTTTAACTTAAGACATCACATTTCTTGTCTGTTTGAAATTGCTTCACATCAATAGATCCAAAGTAGCTGTTTTTTGATCTTGGAGAGAGGCTGAAATGCTCTGTTACAGGCACACAGAGCCACCTTCTTACCTGAAGGTATTTAATCTGCAGTCATTGCCCATGAAGAGGAGAGTTGCAGAGCTAGAGGCTCACAAGGTTAGATTCTGATGTCCAGATACCAATATGTCTCTTCAAAGTTAAATTGTATGAAAAACATGCACCTGGGGTTTCAAAAAAGTGAAGTATCAAGCAGAGGATGTTTTTAATTGACTGTCAACTCCTCTTGCCTAGCACAACTTTCATTGTATCTGTGACAGACACTGCGTTCTGCAAAGTGCGAGTGACTTTTGGAAACCCTTTGGCATACAGCTAGGTGGGGAATACTGCTGAACTCCACGGTTGTCTTAGAAATATGTCAACTCCAGTAGCTACTCTTCTAGTGTCAGCTATTCTAACCTTTGCTATTGGTATTCAAGGGATGGTTAGTAAGTCCCCCGTGTTTAAGATAGCCTTTTTGGTCAATGCAAAAACTGCATAACAAATTTATTTTCTATGCAAGACTGACTTATAAAGACTTCACAATTTAGTTCAGAACCATTCCATTTAGTGCACTCATGATTTAAGCCTTCCATAGCAGATGAATCATAAATGCTGAAACCTAGCTCAGTTTTAGTTTTACTGTTATAACAGGCATCTGCACTGAATAATCTATGAATAAAAGAACCCAAGATAGTATACATCATAAATATTGACTTCCCAATTTATGTTACCCTATCTATCAGGCAGACCTGGGACAGACTGAAAAATACATTTGTGGCAAAGCCTTTTAGCAGGTACAAAATGAGCAACGGAGACATCTTGGGGTCTGTATTAATTTAGAGGTAGCGGGAATGTGGGACTGCGTTTCTGAAAACTCTGCCCCAGCAGCTTTCCTGACACATTTCACAACATGAGCTAGGCAGCCGTTCTCATCTTCCCAGGAGACAAATTAAAGATGACTTTTGATATCAGTGTAACTTCTTTTTCAGTTAACAAGCTGTCCCTCTAAGTCAGGAGCAGCCCTCTGTGGTCACTGTCTGTAACCTCACATCAGTTCTGTGCTGCCAGGTATGTAGCAGGAAAAGGGACAGAAAGGCTGCAAGAGATTGATGGCCCTGGCAGACCACTAGACTGTTTAGCTGGGGAGAGCACTTCACAGCTATTAATTTGGATACTCTGAAATCTTGAATTACTAGCATTTTCCAGGAAAAACTGAATCCTTGACAGAAATGCATTGATCTATCAGGAAGGCCACAAGCCCTCATTTCTACATGAGCAGTTGATAGTGCTGGAACCTTCTGGGGAAAAAGCAGCAAATATTTCACTCATTGCTCTCAGTTTCTACTTTTTGCTGCAGTGTATTTTTAACAACATTAATTATTGTTTGGCACTTGTACTTGAAGTGTTCTCTATGAGTCAGGCTAAAAGTTAATGCACATTAAATAATAATACAGAAGCAGCCAATTAGTAAAAATGCATCAAAGCACTCTGTAATGCAACCATACTAGCAGCTGATAAAGGACTTTTGATGTAATTACTGGGGCTAAGATGTCAAATGATTGAACAAACCAGCAAATCAATGAACTGTGCATACACAGACTATTAAAATCTAGAGTGGCAAGGGATCCTAAGGTATCAGTCAACACATTACTCTGCAATGAGTCATTTTTGGCAAAAGTTTGCTGAGAGGTTGTGCAATCTCCTCCGTTGCAGGTTTTAAGAACAAAGACTGGGCAATCTATGCCAATGCTTACTCACCCAAACCATGAGAATTTTTTCCTAACATCTAATTTAAATCTTCCTTCCTCAAATGTAACCTCATTGCCTCTTCTGCTAGCCTCAGCCAACATGAAGAACAGGTTGTTTCATTCTTTTCTGCTGCAGCCTTTCCCAGACTTGACATACAAGCAAGTGTTGCCTAGAGTCTGGTGAGGGCTGCACCCTTCCCTGACGCCTCACTGTGCAAACCGCTGGCCTGGCAGCTCCCGCAGGGAGTGGCAACAGGTCTGAATTGGGGCTGCACCACTTCCAGGGGGCAAATAGCTAGTTCCACCCTGAGGGCCAACGTATCTTTGCATATCCTATTTCTGCCATCTAAGCCAAGGCAGAGGCTCTCATCTGTCCCATAGATAATCCTGGTGCTAAAATCCAGGGTTGCTGTCATTGAGTCTTGATAATGTATTGGCCTTATATATAACTTCTTTAAGTTGGAAGTACATATTTAATTCTCTTCTTACTTGTAAGCACAAATAGCTGACTCTTGTTCTAGCTAGAGCTTGTATACAGACTTCACTTGCATATTCTGAGACTACTGATATTTTATTTCTTCATAATTTTTTGTTTGACTTAAATAAAGTAATTAGAAAAAAAACACATAAGCAGGACTGATATGTTATTCAACACTGGGAAAAAAAATATTAAATGAGACAAAAACTCCAAACTGGGATTATAAAGTCTGGGATATTGTCCCAACAGGAGAAAAATTACTGAGAGGTTGTTGGAGGAAGGAAGTTTTTGAAAGGCTTGCTTTCTTTTCCAGATTAGAGTCCTGATACTGAAGTAGTTGCTGATCTCTAACTGTGAGATTACAAAGTGAAAATGAGGACATTCTGATAGGAAAATGGAGCAGTGTTTTGTCACTGTGTGCGAATCATTAATACTGGTGCCCTCAGATAACTAAATATTTCTTTCAACTGAGACACCCATAATTTAGAGGATGAGTCTTTATATTCTAAAAAACCCCAAAACAAACCAGCCCAACACACAAATTAAGGTAACAGAAAATACATAACAGGGAAAGAGGAGTCAGCCATGAAATTTTCAGATATTTAAAACAAAGAAAAAACCAACCCTTTAATTTCACTGCTTCTCCATGAAGTTATTACATTTTTTAAATGAATGTTCAATTAACTGAGGAATCTCAAACTGGTAATTCAGTTGTGCCCTCAGCAATAACCGCAGCAGGGTGAATACAGCCCCAGTGCTTCCATTATGTGGTAGACAGTGGGAGATGAGGAGAATGTCCCTGCCCATAGCAGAGGGGTGTTGGAGCTAGGTAATTTTTAAGGTGCCTTCCAAACCATTCTGTGATATGATTCTATGCAGGGTTACAACAGCCTCCTTTGCTGTGGCACGTCTCCCTATCTATACCATCTATTAGCAGACACCACATGGTGCTGGAAGCTGAACTGAAACTCCTTAGATGATTTCAGGGCTGCTTCCATAAAGCAAACAAAATGTAGCACACAAACATAGCAAGTGACACAGACCAGCTAAAGCAAAGTGCTGGGAACCTATGGAGAGAATAAAACTGTTGTGTGAAGTAAGGTAGAGATCTGGAGTATTTTGCAGGTCTGTAACAGTGGTGGCAGGCTTCCCGAAGGAACTAATCCACAAGGTACAGGAAGAATACGTTTGAAGAATGAAACAAAACAAAAAGCATTAAAAACTTTCCTCATTGAAAGGGTTTTCTCAGGGATCGTACCTGAGAACAGAGATGCTGGAGCTTCACTTTAATAGCCTCACAGATCCAGCCTGGCAATAAAAGGAATACATGGGCAGCATTCTCAAGCAGCCTACCCACAGCTCACTGAAGCTGCCTGCGGAGGCTTGTGGCTTCTTCCCCTGTCACTGCTGGGCTGGGGAACCCTGCCCTGGGCAGACTCCCTCCTCTGCCCCCTTCCCCTCACCTGCTGCAAGGTGTTTAAAGGCAATCCTCCAAGCTTCTGCTCTGTTAAGAGATTTCTCCACATCAAATTCACTTGATGAATGTTTATCATCTGAACACTGTATTTATTACCCCGAAACTTGTATTCCCAGTTATTTCACATGAACAATGGTGGAAGTCACTTGAATAGTATCCAAAGAGACAACTTTACTGAACTAAACTAATTAATCTTATCTTATTGCTGTTTACAGTTGTTTTTAAATAGACAGCAACTGATCCCACAGAGCCCATTATAACTCCTCTGTATGGAACACTTTATAAAGATGTGCAATACATTTATCAGTGCTGGTTTCACTTCTTAAAATAATGCTGTTAAGCATCTCCATTTCATTCACAACATATTGTTTTCCACTCTTGCTGTCAGCTTCTAGTTCACATTATGCTCCCCCTAGATCTCATTTTCCTTTTGTTTCAGTAGCACTGATGTGGCCCATACGCGCCTCCTCTTTCTGGCACATTATTCCTTCCCATTTTGCCACCAGGTGTCATCAACACGCACACCCGCACTGCAGCTCTCCCAGGCTGAGGAAGTTTTGGGAATTCTTAGGGAGGGGAAAAAAACCAGAACTCATTAGCTGCCAACAAATTGAGACAGTAGTAAGAGGTCCACACTTTTGATTGCCCCCGTGCCTTTATCTGTTTAGCTACACTTTTGCATTATAGCTACAAGATGCAAACAGCATGCTCCAAACATTTGCACTGTGAGTGGTTGATATCAGCTTACCTTGGATTTCACTAAGAGTTATTCTAAAGTCTACCCAGATTTACACTGCTCACCAGCACACCTGGAAAAATGTCTTCCTCCCTGGGTCAGGCCTTTCTGTCTTTTCAACAAGCCATCAGAGCTCCCAATTTCACATCTACAGGATGAAAAAAAAAGCAGCATGATTTGAAGAGGCATCAAATAGGACATACTAATTTGTTCAAGGATTTCTCTTAAAAACATTAAGATCCCACCCTGTAGATTGTGAAACAATTTCTTTTTCAAAGCAAATGTAACTCTTCATCTTCATCCTCCATCTCTTCTTCCCCAAAGGTTTACTTTTTCAACAAAAATGTTAAATGCTGTTTGTACCTTTCACATTCTAACTGCCCACTTCTGTATGCTATTGCTTGTCCAGCTCACCATTTCTACATTCATTTACTGCATAGGAGATTTCTTTTTTTAAAAAACCATTTGGACCAGAAGCTTGAATAAATTACAGGCGTTCACCAGGGCTGTTAATCAGATCCCTGATACAAAAATGATATCTGTCAAGTGCAGAAATAAATCTGCCCAGAATTCTCACAGACGGCCAGGGACCATGGGAGCTGCTGTGTGCATGGGGAAAAGTAAACACAGCCAAAGGTGTGCCAAGGTGGTACAACCACCAGGCTCTGGGCATGGCCAGGGAGCCCTTGCACATCGGTTGCCACCACAATGGCCCTCTGGGCTACACCACACTGGCAGCGTCCTGCAGCCACTCACTACTGGCTTTGCCAAACTGGTTTTGGTTTGTCAGGCACCAGCCAGGTGATTCACAAAAGCCAAACGCAGGGAGAGAATCACCCATTCATTTTCTATATATAACATATATAATCTATTAGCAAATTACAGAGAGCACATTGAAGTAAGAAAGAACTGCGTCACCAAAGCTGTTAGTATCTTTCAGAAAAGCAAATCAACTGCAAGTGAGCAAATAAATTACATGTTTCCAAGTTTGTTATATTTTTCAGCTCACACAAGCCAAAACATTTTAACTGATTTATCATTCCTGCAAGGACTAGTTTTTGGATTTTTACATTTGAGGTGTTTTAGCAAGACTGGACATTTCCCAATGCTTTCTAGCTCAGCTGCCTTCTGTCTAGGTCAGTGCGGGATCCGGCCTCCTTCTTGGATCCAAGGGAAAAATCCGTATGTCTTTATTTGCAGTTACCCTTATGTAAGGCAGATAGACAGCAGAGCCTCCCTCACTCAGTTTCTTTGGGGGTAGGAAGGAAACTGGTTAGACACAGAAAATCACCATCTAAGAAGCCTTCTACTTCTTTCTGTGCTCATGATGCCCAGAATTGGTACAGAGGAAGGAAGCGAGCCAAGAAGGAAGAGTCCTGGATGAATTCAAGTATCTACAGAAGTCTGGGAAACTCTAGCTTGTACCTTTACCTTATAGATGGCTACCTGCATGAAACTCAGGCTTTGCAGAATTCTGCAAACTGAATTTACTGTTAAATATAACCTCTGGAGTTCACACAGGATTGGTTATTATTAATATCCCATCTATTCGACCTAGATTCAATAGAATGCAAAGTGCCACATTTAAATTTAACTTCTTCTAAAGTAAAAATAATTAAATTGAAAAATCACTCACTGGGCAGTTCACATTCAGTTCACTTCAGGTCAGATTGTTGCTATCTCAAAGAAAGTAAGTTATACTAGTTTAAGAGTTCTTACTGTATCAAGTTCAGAAGTGATATGAAATCAGGCATAATTACATACTGGCTAATGAGTCTAAATTGTCATATAGTATATATATTGAGAGGCTTGTACTCATTTACATACTCTTTGACTCAGTTATTAGTTGGACACAAGAAGACAAGGGGCAGGAACTGCTACCAGGTGTTCTGGATGGTTCAAAAGGTCACAGCTAAAGTGGACAAGTACCTGTTTCCTTCCTGCACAGGCAGGCACTTAAGGCCAGGACTTAGCAGAGGGATCATAGGCTGCTTCCCAAGGGTATTTCTGCTGCTATGCAGGAGCTGCTGTGTTAGATGTGATTTGCTGTGAGTGATTGAACTTTGCAATCCAAGTGGTACCATTTCAACTGTTCTGCATCTTTCTAGTATGCTGGCTCTAGGGAAAACACTCATCCAGGGTGGAACTCAAGTTGTTCAGCTTGCTTCAACTATTAGTCCTCTTCAGTCAACAACTCTGAGTTATGTTTTGAATTTCTATAGAAATCTATAATAATCCAGTTAGAGAGGATCTTTGGTCTTACATCTAATTGGTTCTCCAGCTGGAGTTGCTTTAGGCTTGCATCCGTTTTTTTCAAACTGCAGTAATTTCACTCAGTTCAGAACATTTTCAACAGAATTTCTTAGGATTACAAAGTAGAAAGATTTTCTAATTGCATCATAGTATATACATCTCCGTATTTTAGCTAAGTGTAGTTTGGATCCAGATTCCTTCTTTCCTGGGACTTCCTCTCCCTCTCATGCCAAGAAGAAAATTTCTTTTGGTGCTCACCAATATTTACTGAAATACTGGAAATATCTGACAAATTCTATTAGGGTTAAAGTTCTACCTTTATTATCAATATTTTCTATGTTATTACAGAAGTTTGGAGTTGAATGTCTACTTTAGTGTAAACACATGCAATGAACATGTGAATAGAAAGAAATATTTGTCACCAACCAAGTTTCTTCATTGCTTTCTGGTAACTCCTTGACTTGGAACATTTACCACCTCTGGAGATGTTGACTGTAAATGTGCCTTGTGGAAATGAATAGAATTCTGAACTTACTGCACATCAAAGTTTTTTCAAGTCACAGAATAAAATTTGACAGGTAAAATTGTAGCCCTAGGGGAAAAAAAAAAATGTAAAGAAAAAAAATTCAAGAGCTTTAGTGTGCAAATATGTTTTATAGTGATCAAGTCATAGTATGCAGGAAGGGAGATGTCAGTAGAATGGGTTAGAGTGGCCAGGTGAAGTTCCTGAGTTCCTGGCACTGAGTAGTCCTCTCCTTTATGGCCCACTTCATAAGATCTATCAAGCATCTATCAAGCAGCATTTTAGTTTGTCTTTAGTTATACATTCTTTAAGTGACAACACAAAAGTGTATTTCAAATCACAACTGAATTATTGCTCACTCACAATGTAAATCAAAACCTGGCAGCCTGAAAACACACCTTCATAAACATGTTTTCCTCCTTAAATGACTGTGAGTGCATTGCACCTCTTAGTAGCTCTAAATCATTCCAGTGCAGTGAGAGCTCCCTCTCCCCTGGCAGCCCACCTTGCCAACTCTCCTCTTGCTGCCTCCTCTCTGTGCCAGCAGAGCATCACCCTGGCACATGGCAAGCAGTCACTACAGGATGCAAATTTAAATACAAAATATCTCCAATTTCCATTAGTTCTCCTTAAAAATAGATGTAAATAACAACGGGCAACATATGTAAGAAGTTAACTATTTTCAGAAAGAGGCTAAAATTGTTTAATGCTTTTTTTCCCATGACTGGGGACTGCAGAGCAGGCTAGCTCTGATGATTTAGAAGGTACAAGAATGTTCCCAGCATTCAGTCCCAGACAGGGAACAGCAAGTCATAACTTTTACAATTAACTTTTGCATTTGAAAATGTGGATGTAATTCTTATTACCCTCTACATTTGAACAGTTCTGGTGCCTTCTGGTGATACTGACTAATCAGTATCTCCTGCACTAAATCATTTACAGAGATCAACCACTGAAGCTGATTTACGAGCCTGGTGCCAGATCTGGCACCAAAAAGGGCTCAGGTGGTAGAATGTATCCATGCTTGTATATCCCCCAACCCCTTATGTATTCCAAAGATGGGTAGCAGAGAAGGAGGAGAATATGAGTGGAGTCTGTTTAGCATCAGCAAAGAACTGGAGTCTGGGACTTATGGTTTGGTAGCTGTCATGGGTGAAAAGCATTCACTAATGATGTTCAAACTGGGTCAGATAGACACTGTGTTCCTGTTCCCGTCTCCTTTTGGGGGCTGAATAATTCATCAGCAAACACTCATCTGTGAAAGTCACAGGTAAAACTCATACCGAAGGGTTTTTCTACAAGAACTCTGATTGTCTCACCACTGGGGGAGGGAGGCAGGAAGCTGAGATGTGGGGAAACACAGCTCTGCCTCAGGGGAGGAGTGAGGTATCAACTCCAGGCACTCCTGAGGATTAGCTTTTCAAGATACGGAAGGGGATTACTGTAGCCCTGGACTCAGGGGCAGATAAACAACAGGATGTAGATCTCTTGTTCCTCTGATGCATGTCAGATATTTAGCAGGAAAGGAAATTAAAACACAGCACACATTATAGGTATGCCTGTGCCTCCCCATATTGTGGCTATGCTGCAAACAGTGTTGTTTTGCAGGGTGGGGGGATTGTGTTCAGAACAGCAGCACACCTCTGTGACCCATCAGAAGACACCAAAAAAGCAAGAATGGAGCCAGTGTGTTTGCTCTTATGCAAACCAAACCCCCACTATTTCTTTTGCCCTGTTTGGCAATGGGTAGGCTCTCACTATTCAACCGTGAGAGCTTCAGAGCAGTTCTGGTGAAGTCAGGCAATGAAGATCCATTTTTCATCCAGCCTTTGCAGAAAATGTTAGAGAACATTTTAAAATTCACATTGCATGTAAAAACCTAATTTGGCACAGTTGAACATGAAAATTAGCTTTGAATGAAGCTAACACCTGCCTTCCTGAGGAGATAACACATCCTGAAAAGGAAGTGTTTGCAGGCATCTCTGACCCTCTAAGGCAAGCATCAGATTTGCCAGAAAATGTACTTAGCATAGTCAAGACTGACAGAGCTTAGACAGATCAAATGAAAAGGGTCATGGTCATGCTGGCCCCTACTCTTACGTATTCTTATCTGCTGAAATCTGACATCACAAAATCTCCTGCCAGTTTTACTGTCCCTGCAGGTGTTGTGATGGTGGTTCTTCTTTTTTGGAGGGGTGGGAGGTGGGGTTTTGCTGCTATAAGTGAGCTGTAGGGAAGATATTGAAGGTGGACTGTTTGGTGACTTTATATTTTAGGGAGCTGCTTTCAAGTTCAAGGGCAGAATGGAAAAATCTCACCAGTACTTGCTGGAAAATGAAGACAGACTTCACTCAGAGATGGAGGAGGGAGTTGACGTCTTGACAGGCTGTGAGAACCGATACTTAAGAAGCTGACAGAGGAACAGAGAAACAAGTGGCATGGTTTGATGTGGTCAGGGAAGGAGCTAGAGTGGGGATCAAAGAGTCAGCTGATACAATCAGAAGGCAAGGCAGGACGATGATGCAATAGGTTCAGACACAGGATGGCGATAGCTTGGCTGGAGGAAATCAGTCCTTGAACAGTTGGAAAAACCTCCCGCTTACAGCTGGAGGAGAGGAACTGTCTAAATGGAAAAGTAACTTGGGTGGATGGCTCTGGGAAGAAGGTTTAACCAAAAAGGACATCTTTTTATGAGCAATTGATCTCCTGAACAAAACACAAAATCCTGCGGAATTGAAACGGAAATTTCCCTTGCTGGACAAAAGCTGTGTTTGGGTCTGGAGAACTGGAGAGGGTGCTCATTGCCTGAAGTACCTTGAAAGCCATGGCTCAGATTTAGTACGCTGACAGCACCAACTGGCTGCTGAGTGTGTTGGGCATTTAAATCTGCTGAAATGGCATCGTATATCTAAAGTGTAAACTGCAGTCTTTGAAAATGAAGCCTGTATGCTATGGCTGCTCCTAGCCCAGGAAAACAACTCACAGTAGCTAATACTTCCTAACAAATGTGTTTTTCATCACCACTACAGTCAAATGCTTTCATGTAAGACTGACCTAAACACGCTGATCCCTTTCCTGATGCAACCTGCTTCACAGGGCTAGATGTGGCCATCCTGACACTTATGCTGCCTGCTGGCCAGCAGGTCGAGGGAAGAGATTCTGCCCCTCTACTCTACTCTGGTGAGACCCCACCTGCAGTACTGCATCCAGCTCTTGGAGTCCTTAGGACAGGAAAGACATGGAGATCTGTTGGAGGGGGTCCCAAGGAGGGCCACAAAAATGATCAGAGGGCTGGAGCATCTCTCCTATGAAGACAGGCTGAGAGAGTTGGGGTTGTTCAGCCTAGAGAAGAGAAGGTTCCTGGGAGACCTTACAGCAGCCTTTCAGTACTTAAAGGGGGGCTTTAAGAAAGACAGGGACAAAACTTTTTAGGAGGGCCTGTTGGTTGCGATAGGACAAGGAGTAATTGTTTTAAAAGAGGGTAGATTTAGACTAGATATAAAGAAGACATTTTTTACAATGAGGGTGGTAAGACATTGGCACAGGTTGCCCAGAGAGGTGGTAGATGCTCCATCCCTGGAAGCGTTCAAGGTCAGGTTGGATGGGGCTTGGAGCAACCTGGTCTAGTTGAAGGTATTCCTGTTCACTGCAGGGGGCTTGGACTAGATGACATCTAAAGGTCCCTTCCAACCCAAACTGATATATGATTCTATGATTTCAAGGTTCCAAGTCTGGCTATACCTGTTCCTGTCCTCAGTCCATCTGATGGGGAAGGCATCCCCTTCCTCCAGGATGCCTTAGGTTTTCTGTGCAAAAGGAAGCAGCCTACTGTGTCTAAGCGGTTTCTGAACTAACAAACCCACTGCAGACACCTACACCTACCTCATCTCATGTAAAGGGACTGACCTGATTCTGTGCCTTCACAGAATACATGAAACATTTTAATGTTGATGAAATATGTTTTACTACCTTTTTCTTCAGTTCCACCTATGTCCTTAACATCCCTTTCCCTTTATATCTCATGGAATTTAGACAAACAGTGGAGGCACTCAAGTACTTTTTAAGTCTGTGAAAAACTATTGCTAAGATATGAACACCATCTTTCAGATTTGTTCCATTTTCACTAGGCTTGCACAGTAAATTCGCAATATTTTCCCTACCTTTATTTCAGGGGGGAGAATAATTTTTATCTATACTTTTGTATAGATCTGCATTTGTTTTCAGAGTGAAAATATTTGCATAGTGGATTTATGTCTGACAACACATCTATGTTCTGAGAATTTTGCTAGCTAGTTCTCCAGATGCAGAAATCTGTCTCCACCTTACCTGACCCTGCTTCTGAGATAGCAGTCACCCTTTTTTCAGTCAGCATCTTACCTGCATAAACCAGTGGATGTTAATCAGATTCAGCCAGCAGTAACCTTACGGTCTGTTGCACACAATATTTTTTCCCCCATTATAATCCACCCCCTTGCTGCTACTTTACTATATTGCCAATATTACTGTTAAACAGTCCATAATACTTTTCTAAAAAATATGACCAATTTTTGTATTGATCTTTCATTTTTAAGACTGATTGGGTGCAGAAGAAATATGCAATTCAAGACCTAAACAGTCCATTGCTCCAAAGCTAATGTGTCCAGAGACAAATACAGAACAGGTATCAGCCATGGTGCTTGATGCACTAATACAAGTCACTTGGTTGTGAACACAGGACATGAGAAAGACAGGAGAGTTTTTCAGCCATTGAATTGGTTGAACAGTTTCAGATAATCTAAACAAATAACTTAGTGAAAATGTATTTGTTTTAGCAAAACTCACCAAGGCATGAAATACATCACATTGCAATTACTGCAAAGTCCTTTGTTTGGCCAAAACCATAAAACCTTAGCCCCTGCAAAATGCAGTCACAATATTGCAGTAAAAATAATTCTCCCTTCCTGTCACTTTGACTCTCTCACCTTTCCAGGTACATTCTCCTCTGAGTTCCCCTTCTTCAACCCATTACAGGTAAGATACTTGTCTTAATTTTTTCAGGCTTTCATAGCAAGTGCCCACCATGTTATGAATGATCAGTCAGTATTTAGTACTGCAAAGTTTCCTTCAGCTTCTAATTTCCCTGTAACACAACAATTACTTTTGTTTTTTTCAGCAGATCACCTTTTCATCATTTAGAATCATTGACACATTTAAGATGGCAGGGTCTTCTGGAGGTCATTAATTCAGAATCCCACTCAAAGCAATCAGAGTTGAATCACGTTGCTCATTGGGCTGCATGTAAGAGCTTCTCCAAGGGTGGATATTGCAATAATCTACCTGGGCAACCTGCTCCAAGGATTACCCACTTTTACCATGAAACCTTGTTTTTCTTACGTGTAGTCTGAATGTTCTTTCCTGCAGCTTTTGGCTGTCTCCACTCATTTTCTTGTGGGGCTTCTCTGGGAAAGGTCCATCTCTCTTCCCTGTGACCAGGGATCAGAACACTGGAGGACAGTGGCCAGAACTTCCACAGCCTTCCCCAGGCTCAACAAACCCATCTCACTTCCCTGAATACAGTGTGTTTATTTCCTACTCCCTTTGTGGCCTTCTCCCAGACTTGTTCCAATTTGTCAAAATCTCTCTTGTACTGGACGGTCCAGACTGGACACATCACTCCAGGTGCAGCTTCAAAGGTGCTGAACAGAGGAGTTTTACCTCATCCCTTAACCTGCTGGCCTCGGTTTTGCTCTAACAGCACAGTATTCACTTAGGCTCTGCTACCACAAGGGCGCACTGCAGACTTGTGTTCAATTTGTCCACCGCAATATTTGGGTGTCCCACAACCCACCCGGGTCCTTTCCTGCTTTCTGGAGAGCGGGCCTGGTCTGCAATACCACACGGGATGGCTCCTTCTCTGATACAGGACTTGGCCTTTGTATGAACTCCATGAGGTTCCCACCAAACCAGGTCTGCAGCTTGCTGAGGTCCCTCCAGAGCACAGCCTTACCCTCCAGCATCCCACCCAGAAAAGCAGCCCCCCCCCCCAATTTGGTAAGAAAACCTGCCCACTTGCCAAATACTCTCCATCCCACCATACAGGTCACTGGTGAGTACATTAGGTGCTATTGACCCCTGAGGAACAGCACTCAACAGGCTGCTGCACGCTGCAAACAGCCGCCCAATGCTTGAATCTTGGCAGCCCAGCCATTCCTACAGCCACCTTGTAGCTACTCACCCCGACCCTACTGCCCATGTTTGCCTGCAGGGATTCTACAACAGATGGTGTCAAATGCCTTACAGAAGTCAAGATAAGGGCACCCACTGCTCCCCTTGTCTGCACAGACAGGCGTCTCATCACAGAAAGTGCTCAGGCACAATTTTGTAAACCCAAGTTAGCCAATCCCAATCACTTACTTGTCTTCATGAGCCCAGATCCTCTTTCTTGATGTTTCTGAAGACGGGCATAAAATTGTCCTTTTTTCCAGCTACTGGGGACCTCCCTCAATTGCAGCCTTTCAAATGCACCAGGTTTGATTTGGCCTCCTCTCCTTCTGGTGCTTGGCAGGAGTTGGCTCTTGGCATTCAGAATCTAGCACAGTACTCTATTAGTATCAAAAATAAATACAAATAGGAAATTAACCCAAATAGAAACATTCCTAAATCTGTGTTACTTTAATCCAAAAACGTTTTAATATTTAAGAATTCTAGGTACTAAAATATGTATATATAGTTTTACCTGAAATGCTGGTCATTCCAATAAATACTTGAGGATGTTTAGGTTGTCACTTGAAACAAGAATGTTAAGGAAAAAAACGGTTAAAAAAATACACTAGCCATAGTAAGAAAATCACCATGACCACTGCGACCAGAAGGTGACAGTTTTGGAGACTTACTGTCCAACCAGGAGTGAATAAGTAGTACAGTACCTCACTTATTCAAGGTGACATGTTCAAAAAGTATACTGTGAGGTTCACTGGATTACTGCCAGATGCATAAAGGCAGTGAAATACTTCCTGCAGAGCTTAAGACAACCATGTTATCTTTTTTTCAGACCAATGTGACAAATTCTTTTACAAAACTTTTCCAAGCCTAGAATTTATAGTCCAAGATCACAGAGTAAGGGAGTAAAATAAGGTAGTTTATTTTTTAATTAAATAATCTTTTTCTTACAGGAAACATTTATGAGTTTACAGCAGATGGAATTCCCAGTGTAACATTATCATAGGTGGTGATATGGACAGGGCAATGTGTGTGCTAGCTTCTGTCTTCTTCCTTCTGCTATCTGACCAAAATCAGAGGGAAAGGTTTTATCATCATTTTGACCTGCAGAACTGCCTAAGAGGCACACATACCAGTATCCTGCAGTCATCATAGAAGACCCTACTTCTATTATTTTTCTTAAAAGTATGTATCTGTATAGACTACTGGACCACGTCCTCTGTTTGATACCCTTTATGGAAATCTTCTGCAGTACAGGGACCACGATCCAGCCACACGTGCCAGCAGAAAGTTCCTGCTGATGTGTCTGTCCCCAATCTGGAACCTTTTTGTGCTGCTACAGGAAGATGGCAGTGTCAGGTGACAATCTCTGACCAACACGGTGTCCCTTATAGCTTTTGACTTCTTGTACAGGAACAACTTGCAGCTCAGAGTGCAGTGAACAGAACTAGAATAACAGACATACGAGAGGATGTGATCCTATTACATTAACCTTATTATCCTACTGGTGTGTACATTAAATATATTTATTCAAAATGGTAACTGCATTGTAAATATTGTATTTCAGTACTAGCTCTTTGTTATAACAAAGCCATGAATTCCACAGCCAGCTGTCTGTAATGATATTACACCTTAGAAGAAAACATCCTAACATATCAAAAAAGCAGCTGATAGCCTTTGTGCAAGTATGTTACACATTTTCCTTCTCACAGAGAGCTCCTTTCTAAATCATGAGATCTCAGCATGCATAATGAGGGGGTCTGCCATTTACCATGCAATATCCTCAGTCCTCATGTCATGGACAAAAGTTTGGTGGCAAATGGAGTTACAAAAGTAGACACTAACTGATACATATAGAAGAGTTCCCATCCATACTACCTTGTAATTCCCACAGTCCACAGGATTAGCTTCCTCAGAGGATGCCAAAAGCCTGAACTCCCTTTTCTACTCCTTTGTAGGTGATTCTCCAGTGAATTCCCCTCTTACAACACTGTTCCACTGAATAGCGGAAATTGGGCAGAATTACACTTACAGAAAATTCTCTCAAATATGTTGCAATTATTAGGTATATGTTGGCCTGTAAATTCTATATTATTAAGGTTCCTGAAATTTTTATTCCTTGGCCTTTGTGGCTTTACAAAGGCCCTATTGGCTTTGTATTAACACCAAAAGCCTTATAGTTGAGTCTTTTTACTCTTGTAGTCTTTACTTTTCACTTTGTAGTAACAAAGAAAAGATTTTTACGGAACAGATCAAGCTTTTCAGCAGAGGAAAAGATCATTTCAAAGCCTCCCCAAGCAACTGCCTTCAAAAGCCTGCTGCGTCAAGCAGCTGTCTACCTTCCCTATGCTTCAGAGCAAGTCTTGGCTCCAAAGTGAGCTGCTTCCAGTCTCAGGTATGCCCAGGCTGGTTTTAAACTTAATCCTTAATCTCCATCAGAGATGGCATAACCATGTTGTAGCATTTTGGTGGTGCAATAATAAAACCGTAATTACCCACCTGGCTCTACTGCTTCTTCCTCTGAAATCTCTGACGTAGTGAATGTTTACAGTCCTACTGCAAAAAAGCCCCAGTAAAGGCTGTAACAGGATGTAGCAAGTAATAGACGTTAAAACACAAGGGAAGTAAACACAAGTTCTATAATTATACTTTATTGCAACTCTAATGCTTTGCCTGCTCCTGAAGACTCCTTTAGGTAAATTTGTTTGTTCCAGGCTTTTTTTCCTGTACCAATTAATATACACAAGAAGCATGTATATTTTTCTCATTATTTTATTGAAAAGGTACATTTAAAAAAATACACAGACATTTTACTATTATGGATTGAAGATAAAGATGCTTTAAAAGTTAATTCTATTTTTTTCCTTTCTTCCACCTGTTGTCCCCATTATCACAGAATGACTTGAGTCTGAGTACTGCATATTAACATCACCTTTATAAAAGGGTTGGGGAAGTAAGATGATAGGTGGGGCATTACTGCAATATATTCAGTAAACAGAGAATACGGTCAATTATAAATATTTTATATTCTGTACATTATTGCATTAGGGAGCCACAACATTATGCAGCATCATTACAAAGGAAACTAGTTAGAAATGGAGAAAAAAATTATATTTACGTACAATACATGGATCCATTGTCTTTGTGAACAATGCATGTGAGCTGTGGTGATGTGCAATTGAAAAGCTTTTTTTCTCTTTAAACTTTGCTTAGCAACACCAATGAGGAAACATCAAAAATAAGTTAAACAAAAGTAGCAAACAAGTAGTAATCTTAACTATATGTTATATGGCTTTCTATTTTTAATTTTTCTAAATAAAGTGTGACACAAAAGAAATAATGAAAAGCTTCAGCGCTGCATTGCTTTCAAACATTTGCACAGAAACTAAAAATACTAAAATCAGACATATGATACATCTTTAGTACTACACAAGATACACCAGTACTGGGGCCTAGGATAGTACACAGTCCCTGTCAACAAGAGCACACTGGGAAAAAAAAAAGGGATGTAATTAATTTTTGAGATGTTATCCACAATCAAGCATTTGGTTCATCTATCTTTTTTTTCCACATTAGCCCATTAGTTTTCAGAAAAGTATTTACATAAGTGTGAGCAAGGAAGACCCTAGTTTTCAAGTCTGTCAGGAAAATACTTTACGTTCCTTGATTCCAAGGTGCATCATACACATTGAAAAAAAAAATAAAATAGACGCATGAATCTTTAATGGTATAAATTTTATGAGCAATTAAGTTTTTACTAAATCACTCTCTATTTGTATTTAAAAAAAAAAAGAGAGAGATTGAGAGAGTTGTCTAGACTGCAAAATGCAGTACTGTCAATGATGAATTTTACGGTGTGGTTGGTTGAGGTGTCACACTGGATGGCATTTCAAAAGAGAAAGACATTTTAAAATCTAGACCCCTTTCCTGCTTTTCTTTTACCCTTTCTACTGGCCATAGTTATCTCTCTTTTACATCAATAAATTAGTATGGTGCAAAAAGTATGGAGGCAGGTGTTGCCCGGATGGGACCATGGCCTGGCCTGAGGAGAGCTGGTGGTATTGCAGGTGCCTGGAACAAGGAGGCAGAGGGACGGGGAGGAAGGGACAGAGCTGATGACACAGCTGCAGCCGCCGCAAGAGGAGATGAAAGGAAAGCAGGTGCCAGCGGCTTAATCATGTCCTTCTGGAATGCAAGTTTTGCCTGGAATAAAACACACAAAAAAGCAATGTAAATAGAGTTCTCCTCACGCCCACTTGAAAATGAAAATGAAAGAACGAACCCCGACAAAGGGCATGCTGTAGTTTCTCACAGAAGCCTCATGTCAGCTGCTTAGAAATTTTACTCACGTTGTCTTCTTACTCCCAAGGCAACTAAAGCAATCAAATTGTATATTTAAAGATACATAAACCTCCTGAGTGTAGGGGCAGTTACACTGACATTTAGCAGGAAGCATAATTTGCGAGGGAACAACATTAAATTATATAATTCATAACTGTGCAAGAAACATTAAAAAAACATGATTAAGACTTTAATGTCAAAGGTCAGATTTTCCACTTGCAAAAATGAATTGTAGAAAAGTAGAATGGTCAAGATGGGAAACTAGTATTAGTCAAGTCAAGTCAGCTTGTTACTTGCCAATGCAGATCAACACCATAAAGAATTCTTTCCAAAAGAATTACTACTCAGTTTATGATCTGCAACGGTTGCTGGTGCTTGTGGTGAAAAAGCTAACCAGAAATATGTACACTACAGTCTCACTGAAAATGGTCTGCACCACAATCACACACTTGTGGAGGTAAAAATTCTCACATCCGTCCTTTGTTAGTGGAGGTCTCTCCTTATGCAATAGATTGTAAAGTGATGTATTACACAAATGAAGATTAGTGTGTGCAGAACAAATGGGGGAAATTAAAGAAAGCTTGCAGCATTTTCATTTGCTTCTATACAATTACAAGGACATATTAATGTTTCAGCTTTTAAAGGCTTTTCACATGCTTACTGTTACAGATATGCATTCGCATCTCTCTCATTCCAACCTATAAATTGTTTTTTTGCCATAGGTGGCATGCACTTTTGCCTAATGAACAAAATACAGGCTGAGTCATGAGCAAGTAAACATACAATCTGTGCTGTGCTAGAGCCAGCCTGAACTCTGGCTGCAGCTGACTGGCAGAACCAGCTTGGGGAATTTCTGGAAATGCAGGTGGGTGTGAAAAGGGAATGGTTGGGAGCACAAAGGCAGGAGAGGTGTTTTGATAGCCAGTGACATAGTCCGAGCATGCAGATAGGAGCATAGGAGGTTCCATGTGAATATCAGGAAAAACTTTTTCACTGTGAGAGTGACAGAGCACTGGAACAGGCTGCCCAGGGAGGTTGTGGAGTCTCCTTCACTGGAGATATTCAAAACCCGCCTGGATGCGTTCCTGTGTGATGTACTCTAGGTGACCCTGCTCTGGCAGGGGGGGTGGACTAGATGATCTTTCGAGGTCCCTTCCATCCCCTTAGATTCTGTGATTCTGTGATTCTGTGATAGGCAATCAGTTCTTCTGAACACCTGGTAACTATTTTGCACCAGCATAACACATACACACAGCATTCTGTTTTGCTGTATGCAGAGAACGAGCATTAGTGGTTTTATATCTTAACACCTTATGTCCTTTTCCCTGACTGCATCTATCATAACTGCAAGTTATCTCAGGTGCCCAGAAAGACAGTGTATGCACATTGCAGCCTTCAAAGAGAAGTGCACTAGCCCAGAAGAGCCAATACCTTTCCACAGGGTACACGGTTCATTCCCCATTCCACTGATTATTCCCTTCCTCTTAGCAGTAAATAACACTCGCAGTGCTGTCTGCATGCCTTTGGCTGGGCAGACTGAATACCTAACTATCTTCAAATCTGATCCCCGCGCAGATGCAGCCTGCAGGGGCAGAAACGTCAGGTCTGTCATGTTTCTGTCTCTGTGCAGTGGCAGTCCCCAAGGTCACAAATTCACACAGACACTGATGAGAAATAAAAATACTTACTGCTAAAATACTTGGGCTGCGTTGCAGTTTGTTGTAAGGACTATATTTAGGTTTCATAGGCTTTCCCGCAACTCTGTCCTTATGCCTTCGGCTGGAAATGTGCTGAAATAAATATCCTCACATTTAATGAGCTGTTTAAACATTTCTGTTTCGAGTGTGAGATTGATTTATCAGCAGGGTATGCCTAAGCCTCTGTTTGTAAGATAAAGTAGGTTCTTTAGAGAAAGCAAAGATGGGTTTTGCTAAATTAAACAACAATTTGGAGCCCATCAAATAGAGAATCAGAAACTAATCAAATACAGCGAATTCTGTGAGCCAAGACAGGCTCTGCGAATTATTGATATTTTGGTTAGTATTTCCTTTTCCCACTTGAGGAGCTTTGAACCAGGCAGAGCTGTAATCACTAGGTCACAGAGATATTCAGAAGGAGGAGGTCAGTTTCAGTCTGGCTGATGCTGTTCGGTTGTATAAATAATGCAGTATTAGCTAAGGGAAGAACCAGTATCCAGGGATATGGCAACACTATGCAATTTAATACTATCTTAGAGATAACTGAAATAACAGGGAATGAGAGGACACATCCGCTCATCACAGGACCATCCAGTTAGAGATCCCCGTTTTGGTATCAGAAACAACATATTTGTACTGGCACAGCTCTGAACCCAGGGCTAATTGTCTTGGAGAGAACAGAGCTGCATTTCATACAGATACACTGTTAACGATAACATTGCTCTACACAATTCAGACATATTTACAGTATTACCCTCCTGCTGATTGTCCTAAAGCAATGGATTTGAGTCACATTCTCCTTCTCACACAGTATTAAAAGATTGAAACTGCACCAAAAGAGGAATTCAGGGAACCTCAACCCTGAATTTCTTCTGTCTGGGAGACCAAAGTTCAAATTTCTCTCTTGAATCACAACAAACTTTTAAACTAGATCTGCTGTTATTCATGGACACTGACACCTTGTGCACCTCTGCATTTTTTCCCAGCTGAAACAATTAGATGAACTTATAGTGAACTATTTAAAAATAGTTGTGGGATGACAGAAAAGAAATACTAAGTTCATTTCTTGCCAAAACATCTTCACACAGACCTACATCCCACCTACAATATTGTAACACATCTAAAAACAACAAAGGAGCCCCAGATACATGCAAGCTACCTGTTTAAGCTGAATTTCTGAATTAACATGGACATCACATATTTCACAATGAAACGTCTTGTTCTGTAGTCCTGAGCCTTTACTGCCATTCTGCACCTTCAGCCGGGATCCAGGTCTAGGATAAGCCTTGATGGGACCAGCACCGTTCCGAGCCTCAACCATGGTCTTGTGCTTGGAGCCTAAGGGGCAAGGAGGTGAAGGTGAGTGAATGATGAGCAGTATACAACCATGTCCAGCCTTGGGACTTTTTGGGACACTTATCTTCAAGACAGAATGGCTAAAGTCACCACAGATTGTGATTAATGATGATTCTATTTTTGGTCAGTGTAGTTCTAACTTCCTAGATCTAAAGGGAAGCCAGGCAATGGAAGAAGGGTTTGTACAAAAAGGGAACAACAGCCATGCTGGACTGCTGCCTCACTGTTTGGGGACAGTGTGCGGCTTTATGGCCAAGGTGTTTGTTTCTTATTCTTATTCTTCTGCCAAAATCCATACAGCTGGTTGAACCATGAAAAAAGAGCCAAGCGAGAAGTGAGAGAAGAACCACAGCTAACAGGAAAGACCTTCCGAGGAACAGGAATATGTCAAAAAGTATCTTCTGATTTGGGAGAAATAGCTGCTTTGGCCATTTCAAGAATGGATTACAGCTGCAAAACCAGTTTCAGTAGTTTTTTAACAAGCTTTACATCACCAGCACATGACAAAGCAGCCAGAGCACATTAGGGATTGCTGCTTGTGGCCTTTTAAAAGGAGCAAATCTAATTTGCAATAATCAAAATATTCTAGGACATCTAGGAGATCTAAGGAGCCCACCCAAAAACCATCAAAAATATCAAATAACAAAAATTACTACAAGTTGTACCAGCAAAAAAACCAAAGATAGTGAGATGAAAGATCAAAGAGATAGAGAAATGACATTTTAGAAACCTCAGTGTTACAGAAATCACCATGATCATAGTAACATGCTCACTACAGAGGAATGGTGAAATCAGATTAGGTAACATGAACGGTAGGGATTTTGTCAACTAAAAAGTTTCAAAGTACGTGAAGGACAGTTCAAAAAAAATTAGAGAGCACTTCAATAAAATATCAAACACCACATATGAAATTGTTATTAACAGAAACATTTTTGTAACTTGCCATTTCAAGTTTTAACTAAAAGACTCTTCAGTGAAGTGTGGCTACCACAGTGTCAGAAAACCAGCCTCTTACACTGAATTTTAAAAACAATAACACACATCTGACTTGCACTGTATGCATACTCACCTGTATTATGGGCTTCTAGTTGTGACAGGGAATTCACAGCCACTTTGCATAAAGAACAGTAAAGTAGTTTTTTGGCTTTTTCCTCTTCTGACTCAGGAACTGTGTTAGGAGTTCCATTTGTGCTCTTGGAGGATGAGGCAGGTGTTACAGGTGCCACTACTGCCACTCCAGGTTTGGGAAGAAAAGGGCCCACTTCTGTATTGGACTGCTGACTTGCACTATTGGGTTTTGCTTTCCCTTTATCTTCTAAAAGAAGTAAAATACATATGTCATAATATGCTGCACACAAAAAAAGGATACAGTAATCACAGAATCCTAGGGGTTGGAAGGGATCTCGAAAGATCATCTAGTCCAACCCCCCTGCCAGAGCAGGGTCACCTAGAGTCCATCACACAGGAACGCATCCAGGCGGGTTTTGAACGTCTCCAGAGAAGGAGACTCCACAACCTCTCTGGGCAGCCTGTTCCAGTGCTCTGTCACTCGCACAGTGAAAAAGTTTTTCCTGATATTCACATGGAACCTCCTATGCTCCAGTTTGCAACCACTGCCCCTTGTCCTATCATTGGTCATTACTGTAAAAAGCTTGGCTCCATCGTCCTGACCCTCACCCTTTACATATTTGTAAACATGGATGAGGTCACCCCTCAGTCTCCTTTTCTCCAAGCTAAAGAGACCCAGCTCCCTCAGCCTCTCCTCATAAGGGAGATGTTCCACTCCCTTAATCATCTTTGTGGCTCTGTGCTGGACTCTTTCAAGCACTTCACAGAATCACAGAATCACAGAAT
>VZRW01000368.1:326682-366997 GCA_013398125.1 Aegotheles bennettii
CCATACTTTATCAGCTTATCTACGAGGATGCTGTGGGAGACAGTGTCAAATGCTCTGCTGAAATCGAGATAAACCACATCTACTGCTCTACCATCATCTATCCACCTAGTTATTTCCTCATAGAAGGCTATAAGGTTGGTCAAACATGACTTACCCTTGGTAAAACCATGTTGACTGCTCTTAATGACCCCCTCATCCTTGATATGCCTAGAGATAGTGCCAAGAACAAGTTGTTCCATCACCTTTCCAGGGATGGAGGTGAGGCTGACCGGTCTATAGTTACCCGGGTCCTCCTTCTTGCCCTTCTTGTAGACTGGAGTGACATTTGCTATCCTCCAGTCCTCAGGCACCTCTCCTGTTGCCCATGACTTACCAAAGATGATGGAGAGTGGCCTAGCAATGACTTCTGACAGCTCCCTCAGCACCCTTGGGTGCATTCCATCTGGTCCCATGGTTAGGGGACCTGTGGTTTTAGTGAACCTAACACAATGGGGCCTAATTCATCTCATTTTATTCAGGACAGCAGCATCCTTGAAATCTTGTTAAAATCCTACCATGAAATGCGTGTAATTTGACAAAAGGGGTAATTTTCCTGTTTTTAAGGTTACTGGTGAAAACCAATGACTTAAACAAATTCATGCCAACTGTTGTTGCTGTCATGCTGCAAGCTTGGCCAGTTGAAAGGAACCCAAGAAAGCCCAAAGGCAGCCAGGATTAAGGAGGGGAGAGCACTCAGAAACAAGTGAGCCTTTGCACTGAGGCTTACAAAAATGTTTCTGAGAAACAGTATATTGCTTTGGGATGGCTCAAGTTTCTCAAAGTCACTGGGAGGATGCTGAAAGGCTCCAGCACCATCTTGACATATGATGTCCCTCATTTCAGTTACAGGAGTTGATTGTGGTACTATACTACACACGTGAACACAGGTGCTAATATATTTATGTTTTTCCAAGAACAATTCCCCATATATCTGAAGATCAGATGGCTCTGGTATGCATTCAGTGCATTCCTGTACCACTTCACAAGCACGAGCCAATCATCTGCTCCTATGAGACAGGTAGGCAGGTATTACTTCATTTTGCAGATGGCCATCATAAGGCAAGAGATTAAATGTCCCAACTGTGCCTAAAGAGGAACTTGGTGTCAGAGACAGTATTCAAATGCTCCTTGCCTACATATTGTTTACAAGAGCTCATTGCATTTTAAGCTATCCAACTGCAGTTCTTGTGACCACAAGCCATACTAGTTGCTGGCAGTAAAACAAGCTCACCTATAAAGAACACAGGATCAGAGGGGGACAGTACAGTGGTTCTTGTATGAGCAACCCTGACAAAATGGATATAAGAAATGATTGCGTAAGTGACTTGTTGTCACTCTGAACAACAGGAATCAAATTTTGTCATGTAAGTACAACACTTACATAACAGCAACTACTTATATCCCATTTGAAACCTATGGCATAGTTTTAAATAGTGTTGAACTGATTTGAAAAACTAGGTTCTATTTAGAGCACTTGCTTATTTTTAAATATAGGCCCTTGCACTTTATGTTTACAGCTACCAGGCTCTGCCTTAATATCACTCTGAGTATCAGGCCAATGCTGTGCTACCAAGAATTCTGAAAACAGAATTGTACCCCCCACAACAAACACCTGAGAGCGCGTATGAGCATCCTGAAACTACAACCCACAGTTGTTGGCATATTTCCCAAAAGTGCATTGCAGTACATCAATTTCAGATTGTTAAAAAACAGGAGAAAGAAAATTCTAATAAAAAGAATTACTGCTTTTTTAAATAGTGATAAAAATACTTTGAAATTATATTATATGAACTGTATTAAACATTGAAAATGGTTATGTACAAAGACTAACAGGACCAAATTAATCATAAAACCAGATTCTGAAGAGATTTTGATTGATAAAATATGACAAAACAAAGTGATGCTATATCATAGTTCATAGTCTATTCAATTTTATTGTCTCTGTAAGTAATGTCATATCTGCAAAAATCTAGAACACATTATATGACCTGTAAGCCTTCATAAAATACATGGTTTTAATAAACAGCATTTACTAACATTCTAAATTAAGGAGTTTTCAATATGGAAAGTTCCCAGAGGTGCTAATATCTACAAAAGCAAACACACTGAACTGCTGCCATTTGCAAATTCACCTTACAGGAAAACAGACTTGTTGTTCTTGTGCTATGCAATATTATGCCAGAGTGCAAAAGGCACAATGCCAGGATATATGTGAACCTGAGTGCAATAAAGGAAAGTTCTCAGTATTTTGCACTCCAGGCCTTAAAAGAATGATATACTTGCAGAACTGCAAGGTGTACGTTAATATATAAAGACTACACTTCTAGTCTGAGGTTTTTGTATGTTGTTTCCCATGTATTTTTTTTAATGTAAGCATAAAGATTTAGTGCTTTTGAAATGTTTCCTAGAGATAGAAACCATCTCCTCCTGTGAGAGAGAGAAGAAGGGGCCAACGGGAATGACAGGTAATCCTGGCCTGAGAGACTGCCTCGGGCAGCAAGTGCACAACTCACACTCCTGCCTCCAGTCCCTGACCACCCTGTTCAAATCGCCTGCAACAAGAGGGAGCAGGTTTTATTTTATTTGTTTTGCCATCAAATGTCTGTCAAGTGAGATCCATTTTACACAGGCCACCAATTACTATCCCAGACTGATGGTTTTCCATCACTGAATTTAACAGACGATTGAAAAATGACAGATTTCATTTCACACCTCTCCTAACTTAGCCAGCCACCAGCTGATGTAGTATGTCAGTTTTCAAAATATTCCCTAGATTTACATTGTTTGCACTATTCATAATACAAAGCAATTCTAGAGTATATAATGCCTAACAAGAAAACTTCCAGAAAACTAGAGAGAAGTTACCAGCATCCATTCTGGCTTAATTCTGCCAGTATGTCAGCTTTTGAAAAGAACATCAGTTCACATAATAATACCTTCATTTGGAAAGCTTCCTGTCACAAATAAGCTCTTCAACCATGGAGATGTATGTGTATAAGGAGACACACACGCCCCTCTATGAATTAACATTTCCTTCCACCATTCTAAATGCTTAAATGCAGAACATCTTCAAAGATCTTGATTGTACGGTTATTATACAGTTTAACTCCCACAGAAAGTACACTGAGCTAAGTGCACGTTTGTCACTGCAGTGGGGCCAGAACTGGGTTTTCCTAGCTTCTAAAATCAGAAAATTGCACTTCTCCAAATGGGCTTTTGATAACAGCTTATTGTTTTCAATCCACAGAATTCAAAACACCATTACTTACAGTTTGATGTTTCAGACAGAAATGCCAAGTATCCATCTGTGCAAAGCACAGGAAATGCAAATCACATGTATATACAAAGCACAAAGAAGATTACTCTTTTATTTGTACTTACAGCACAGAGCTAACAAATCGTGTCTCCATGCAGAAATTAGAAATTTAGCTGTTGATGCCTGCACACATACATATACTTCCAACCTGTAATCACGCTATAAAGTACATGTAGATGGTTAGATGCAGTGAGGGCAAGTATTATTGAGAATAGGCTTAAATTTGCTCTGATTTCCACCTGGGCCAAGCCCACAGACCCCAACAGAGTCTGACAGAGGCCAAACAAGTGCATGAGTGAGTCCAACCTTCCCAGGACCAGGGCCACACCCCTGTCTTCTGCTGTACTGCTCAGCAGAGCACAGCTGGAAGCAGGAGATCACAGCAGTAACAACTTCCTCCAACAAAACTGCAGCTGTGATTTAACCAGAGTCAGGTTGAAATGCTTACATCATAACTCATATGCAAGGGCTTCATTTAAAATCTAGCTCATTCTCCTGCACTGTATCTATGTTATTTTTCCACATAGAAAGGCCATATTTAATCTGTGCTAAATTCCTGTGTTTAAATTAAGTCTCCCTTTTCCTCAAGACTCCAGAGAAGTAAATCAATGGTTCATTTCAAGTTCTTACTGAAGCCTGAATTTATTTTGAAATAGAGACCAAGGAAAAAAGAAATGTAGCTAATTAAGTATTGCTTTGGGCTCAGTAATATCAATGCTCTAGTTGCCTACTTACATTGTTTCAATTCTGCTTTGAAGTTGTTTTCACATATTTCTGGTTGTTTGCTTTATGTTTGTGTCAGCACCGTGTTAGAATTCAAGACTTATTTACCTAATTGGTAATGCCTCATTTCAGCAGTCTGTGCCAAATTCAGGACACAGTGCAGGACAGGTTCAAAGCTGACAGGTTCTAGCTCTCAGAGCAAGACCAGCTTAAGAGATTTACCGATTTTCACAGGTCATGCCAGTCTCACTACAGTTGCTACAGCATAATCTACAGGACCTACCTGCTAATGCTGAAATCCGAGTCCAGCGAAGTGAACGGGTTTTGCCCTAGCTCAAAAAGGGGCAAAAATGTTATTATAAAACTTGTTCCCTTTGACACTCAACCTGCATCTCTTCTCTTCAGTTGTTTTCTCTCCTGGTGAACTGAACATGGATGTTCTGCTCCTGTTCATAGTACAGCAATCAATGCAGACCATGCAAAAATAGTATTTCCCAACCCCACCCATCCCGTTAAGGAGTTTGGTTTAGAAGGTACCTTTAAGACAGATCACTTGGTTTACTTTGTGATTTGTGTGAAGCGCTTACTATTTTATAGGATACATATATTTACACATTATCTTTATGTTTTTAAATTATCTCTTAATATACTAAAATGTGCCTATAGGTATTGCTTTCTACCACTAGGAAATAGTGCTTTTTTTTAAACTGTGAATGATTTTGGTGCACGTTAGGTAGTTCTAATTTGGACTTCATAATGAACATATATATACTACTTTCAGTGGAAAAGTAACTTGAAGTTCAGACTCTTCGTTCAGAATTAAGATTCTCAATAGAAATAAAATCAAGCAGAATTTTAAAACTCATGTCTAAATCTAGAAATTCAGCTTCGCACCTTTCCTTGTGCCAGGTCCTTCACTGCATCACCCAGCTGCAGGCGCTGAACAGCAGCCATATACAAAGTACTTACAGACAGTGTGAAGTGGCCAGTGCTGCTCTAGACAACCCTACTCTGAAGCTCTTTTGAGAGATTTGCTAATTTACCATCTTAGAAATAGAGATTTGTTTTTATAAGTCTTCCACCTTTTTACACAACAGAACATATTGCCAGCTTGGAAAACAGCATAATGGAAAAACTGGTTTTGGCAGTCTAGATATTTATGATTCGCCTCTGTACAGGTAAGAAAATAGTAAACACTTGTGCTCCTTTTCCCCTTGAAAAACCTGAAGGAAAGAGCCACGCAATTTCCAGCCTAAACCAGCTACATTAGGAGAAACACAGCCACAAAATAATTTGACATATAACTGAATCACTGCATGGTAATCATAGAATCACTCTCATTGGAGAAGACCTTCAAGATCATAGAGTCCAACCATCAACCCAGGACTGCCAAGTCCACCACTAAACCATGTTCCCAGGAGCCACATCCAAATGTTTTTTGAACACCTCCGGGGACAGTGACTCCACCAATTCCCTGGGCAGCCTGTTCCAATGCCTGACCACCCTTTCCATAAAAAAATTTTTCCCAATATCCAGCCTGAACTTTCCCTGGTACAACTTGAGGCCATTCCCCCTTGTCCTATCGCTCGTCACTTGGGAGAAAAGATCACCCATCCCCTCACTCCAACCTCCCTTCAGGTAGTTGTAGCAATAAGGTCTCCCCTGAGCCTCCAGACTAAACAACCCCAGCTCCCTCAGACGCACTCCTCACAAAACCTGTGCTCCAGGCCCTTCACCAGCTTAGCTGCACTTCTCTGGACCTCCTCCAGCACTTCAATGTCCTTCTTGTAGTAAGGGGCCCAGAACTGAACACAGTATTCCAGGTGTGGCCTCACCAGTGCTGAGTACAGGGGGACAATTACTTCCCTAGTCCTGCTGGCCATGTAGTATCTGATACAGCCCATAATGCTGTTTGCCTTCTTGGCCACCTGGGCACACTGCTGACTCATGTTCAGCCGGCTGTCCACCAGCACCCCCAGATCCCTTTCTGCCACAGAAATATCAACGTTTACCAATGCTATGCAACTGATGAGCAGAACTGATGCATGGTTAGGTGCAAATCCTTTGGTGCAATCAGCCTGGTTTACAGTGGTATGTTACAATACCACACCACTACTGAAAGAACAACTTTTAAAAATGTGGACAGCTTGATGACCCTGAACACCTTCAATTAATTTCTGACCGTGCCACTTCCTATGGTATCTAAAACTAAAAATTTCTGAAAGGAAGGGTTTATGTTTTATTTATGGATTATTAGAAATGTGGTCTTATGATAGCCTTGAGTTCACATAAATTGTGTTATAAGGAACTGGTATTAGTTTGAAGTGTTGATTTTAGAGAGTAATTGAGACTTTGAGGTAAAGCAAGCATATCTCCCAAACCAGCAGAGCTGTACTAAGTGAAACCAATTTTCAAGTTCTCCCCATAATTTCAACATCTCCAAATATGCCTATAAATATTGGGCTGCATTAAACAACCTTTGAAGCATACAGTGATTACAGAACGGGAAGAGGAAATCAATCAGGATGGCAGACTATTGCATAAATGCTCTTTCCCTGATCAACCGTGTAGCAAAGGTAAAATCAGTCACATTAATTACAGCTGTACACAATCCAAGAAATAGTGCTGAAAAGCTTATCACTGTAGCTAAATTGGCAACAATAAAAACAAAGTAAAAACATGTTTATTGAAAAATAAAATTATCAGTTAAAATTTGACATTTTAGATGTTTGACACATGGCATAAAACTAAAAAGTAACACATTTCTCACTACACCTTTTTTTCCTACACTTCTTTATAAAATATGTCCATTGACAAAGCTGAAGAGAGGTGAGTTAGTTGATACTACTAAAATCTGTCCTTTGACCTTGCTGTTCTAAGCTTTCTGCACACGGAACAGTAAGGTGGTCCCCAGACCAAGACATTTTCAGTTTAAGAACAGAGATCACAGCTGCAGACAGGTATGAAATCACAAAAGAGACAGAACAACCAGTCACCAACACAGGCGCTGGTGTGGCAGCTGAGCCTTTCACATTTTCTTTTCTGCTTTTCCATCAGTCACAGAGAAGGAGAAATTTTCAGAGGTGAGGGTAACAGAAGTAAGTTTGACAGCTGTTTGCAAGGAGCTCTTCAGAAATAGGACCATGAAAAGCAGAAGGCTGTTTGGGTAGCTGTTTTCAATGGCTGATGCATGGCAGATGCATCAGCATCTTGAAAGCACATTACGAAAGACACACAAAGGTATGGAGAGCTTTGAAAGTGAAGGACATGAAGAATTTGGAGAGAGAAAAATCAGCAGCTGTAGCTGTACCACAGAAATATTGTAACAAAATTTGCAGCATTTAAAACAAAAACATGGAAGCAGAGAGATCACGGTCAAAGAGGTTACAAGCCTGGCTGAAAGTTATTAAGGGAGATGTCAAGAAACTGACAAAATAAAATCCAGGTGGGGAAAACTTATCTGGCCACTCTGTACTTGAAGGACTGCATAAACAAACCCTAGGATCTACCCTGGGACACAGGTCTGGGGCAGGGAAAGAGGATACACAAGTCATCATATTGGAAACAATAGTTGCTGTGCATCTCTGCCCTGAAATAAGGTATGGAGGGAGAAAAATATCAATGGACAAATTAACAGAAGAACAAGAAGGGCCTCCTTAGAATCACAGAATTGTTTTGTTTGGAAAAGACCATCAAGTCCAACCGTTAACCTAGCACACTGCCAGGTCCACCACAAAACCGTGTCCTTAAGCAGCACATCTACACGTCTTCTAAATACCTCCAGAGATGGTGACTCAACCACTTCCCTGGGCAGCCTGTTCCAATGCTTGACTTCAATATATTATATCCTTCAGTATATTAGCAGAAAAGCTACTGAATAGGAAGGCAGACAATAGCTCCAGTAAGAAAAGCAAGTTTCAAAACCATTCTTCACAGAAAGTCTTTTCTTCTGCTGGCTCACACTGCTATAAAGGAATAAAGAACACACACAATTATATTTTTTATGAAGAAAAAGATAAACACTATGAGTAATATATGCCATAAAGGCAAGAGCAGGAATGCAATTAAGTCACTAGTGGTCACAACCTTTACAGCATTTGTAAGCACTCTGTCCTGCATCTCAGCATCACTCAAAAAAACCCAAACAACAAACAGTATTAGATTATTTCTTGACACTCATTAAGACAGTTAGCCAACTTTGATATTGGATTTCAAAATCTTTTTTGTTTTAGCTCCACATTTGCTAAATAATGAGACTCTAATGGCTGTCAGACAAAATACCTACTTTCTCACCAGTTGTGCAGTCTACTGAGAAATGAGGCTGAAAAACCCGTAGGGTTCTGTTCTAGAAAAATTCCACTGCAAACCTACTTGCAAATCAGGCAGCACAGTGTAGCTATTAACCCTTTGATTACCTTTAGTTTTTGTAAAATGTTTTTTCTTATACTTCAGGTTTGTCTGAGAAGCGGCTAGGTTTTATATAATGAAAGGTTGTTACATTAAATAAATCTGACACATTCTAACAAAAAA
This sequence comes from Aegotheles bennettii, assembly GCA_013398125.1. Lineage (NCBI taxonomy): Eukaryota > Metazoa > Chordata > Aves > Caprimulgiformes > Aegothelidae > Aegotheles > Aegotheles bennettii. The sequence goes on from VZRW01000368.1 coordinate 335,291, forward strand.
CAATTTTGTTTCTAAACAAAGATGAGAAACAAATGGAAGATATAAATATAAAGCTTTTCATCTCAAACACAAACGTGCACTGAAGTAAGCTACAACATATTTTCTCCAGATCCTGAAGCTGTATCAGGAAATGTCTGGATGGCTCTGCAATATTAAGTGAACTCTGTAGCTAGACTGATCAATTGATTAATTGCATCACTACCCTCCAACAGGCTGAGTCCATGTATCTTTTTCATTTCAGAAGCATTGCTTGTTTGGCTATGGTACAACAGTGATGTTAATACTTAATTTCTTAGATATTTTATTTCTGATTTGGAATACCAAAGAATCCAGGAAATTTTCTTACAAAAGAACCTGTCCTTTTTTCAGAGTACAAAATTATTTGCAATTGATCAGATTAAAGATGCACTGTTACAAATGGTTTTGAAGTTTTGCATGAGTTTAATTTTTATGAAAGCAGACTGATGAGAAATAGAAAATATTCAGAAGTACACACAATTCTGCAACTGTAAAATCTTGCCTTGCAAAATCTATTTCCGTACCTATTTGTACACCTTCCTGAACAGAAAGGGCCTGCTGCTCCAATTACTGGAGTGTCTTGAGATGATCCCACTGTATCACCTATGATTTTTAGTCAATTCCTTGCACAGTTGGAGATTCTTGGGGAATTGTTTTTGGTTGGTTGGCTGGTGTTTTAGATCTGTTTTACTGACCAAGTTCAAGAAAAATCTATGTGCACTCACTGGGGCTAGGGGGAGGCACTCACATTTCAAAAATATCTTGTTTAATATTTCAACAAAATGTAATTTCTCTGTGCAAAAGCAAGAGGAACAAGAAGGGTTAATTCTGCACTGTTAGCTGAAATGCAGAAGCATATGTACTATGACCCGAGCAAACAAATTAACTTCTAACACTACTTGAAGCAACTTGTGTTGTGTCTTCATTTCATCTGCTTTCTTCAATTCTGCTTTTCTACAGAATGCAGGTTATATCTTACTTTTCTTCCTTATTTGAAAAGAGATTAATACAATTTCCACCCACCCTCCCTCCCCCACACCTTTTTACAATTTATAAACTGAATAGAGTGAACAGGTAACTATGGTAAATGCAGTGTGTTAGTTCTGGAGAAAACCAGCTTGTCTACAAACACAAATACAGAGCAGTTTCCTAGTGTACATTGCCAACATCTAAATTCCCAGTGACACATCACACCCCTGTTGTAGTAGGTTGGCAAAACTTTCACTAGAAGTTTGTTCATAAAACTCAGCAAGGCCAGTAGCACTATGCTGCCAGCAGTTGAAAACAAACTGGATCTAACCAGGGGACACGTAACAACACTCAGCTTGCAAGGGTGAACGTTAATTTAATAAGCATCCATAAAGTGGGACTATCCAACACCGTAGTCTTCCTGGGTTCTGCTGCTGTAAGTCTAGGCAAATTTACCTTAGAACTACCTTAACCTTTCATCTTTTCTGAGCTATGCTAGACTGCATTGGCTGGAATGGAAAAATTTAAGAGTTGGAAAATTATAATACTGTTTGGGCAAAGTTTAAAATGTAGTATAAGTTCCCTTACTACAAAATGTGACTCTCATCTGGGTGAAAGTAAATGATTTTGCTGGTTAAACACATTTTTCTGACACCAGACATCTATTATTTTGTACGTATTTTCTACTTCCATTACACACACTGCCACATTTATTTTAGAGGTCCTGGAATGCAAACTTACTTACTACTTTAACATTTTAATAATGTTTAGAAAAATAAAATTCAAATATTACAACAAACATACTGTATTCTGCTCAGATATCCTTCACATCTGCTTAAAAACATCTTGGTCCATCTCCTCAGCTATAAAAATAACATTGCCTACTCCATCTATGATTCTGAAATATATTAGTAGAAACACATTTCACTTGCTGTTTGTGAAAAAAAAGTCTTAAAATTCTACCCACAGCTGCTTTGGAATGTAATACAAAATTTATGGGTGTCTAAATAAATGAATCAAGAAGAACTGACAATCTGCATGCAAGTACATTCTCATGGGCCTGTATCTGAACTACTTACTTGCTACTTGCCCAGGCAGAACTGCCATTGCAGTCAACTATGAAACACTCATCTTCATTTCAGTTAAGTGACATCTATAATTGTGCATTCTCACTGATTTCTGAGGCAGGTTTGCCCGAGGACTGCAAGTATTTAGTCATGCCCTCAAGATTTGACCAATAAATTGCATTCCTTGTCTAACAGACAGCAAAATATTTTCACTCTCCTTGAAAATAAGTAATAAGGAATTAAGATATAACCTACTGCTTGTATGTGTATTTTTATGCTATAGGAAATGTAGCATATTTCTGATACCAAGTCAATAATGCAGCAGCTGTCAAATTAATGTGGTAGGATGATAAAAGAAGATTTTTCAAAAGACCTATTTAACTGTCTGATGTGCCAGCCATAGATATTTTTGCTTTAGTTTTTGGTTCAGGATCCCTGAACAATTCTGTATCAAAATCAACTCGCCAACTTCTTGGTCTCTCAATTGCTTGCCACCCCCTAACATGCATTTCTCCTTATGTTCTAAATGCTGCTTGCACTTATGTTACAAAAACAAAGATAAGTATTAGTAAAAATAATATTTACAAAAAAAACCCCACAACAAATCAAGCCACATTATTGGTTGTGAGGAAGTTGCCAGTACACCAGTTTGTATTCTCAGAGGTCTTTTCTCTTACTTAAATAGTTGCTGAGAAACACAGAAAACAGCCACCAGCAAGATTGTTTTCCCCAATCATAAATACACGTTTTCCAGAAAAAGGGTTAAAAATTAGAACATTTATCTCATGTAGAGTCAAAACCAAAGCATCCTGAAGCAACAGAATTGGGCCTGACCCATTCTTTTACATTTGGAGACTAAATTCAAAGGCTGAGAGAAAAGGAGTAAATGTAACTAAAATTTTACAGACTTGACACAACCTTTAACTTTGGCCCAACTGGATACAGACAAAACTCCATTCAACTACCAATTGTATGAGTAATGGTCAGCCTTCTGTTATTTATTCCCTGATTATGTGAGAAAACTAAATGTCTGGCATCAAAAGAATGGCCTTACTTCTTTAGCAACATATTTCTTTAATAAGCTTTGTGAAAGTATTAGGTACAGATAAAGCCACTCCTCCCAGGCTTGTTAAAAAGCCAACAAAACCAGCAGCTGTCTTTTTTGGGAGTTTTCCATTCTAATGGATTTAAAGGGCTAATTTCAGTCCTATGTAAATAAAAAGAACTTCCAGCAATTTGAATTTCTTAGCCACTTAAAGACAAACTTGGCTTAGTTCACAAATTGATTTTTTCTTAGGCAAATAATACTGTCATTCATCATCAAAAAATAACCATCTTAAAGTGATAGAAGGGGGTATTTTATTTCTCTCATCTGCAATTTTTACAAAGTCTTGTTACACGACCTTGACTTTTTAAAGATACTTCTGGATCATCTTTCCTCTCAATAGAAAATTGCAAAGCAGATGAATGACATTGGTATCTCAGCCTTAACTCTCTTTTGCCAGCTACTGCTTTTTTGTCCCACTTACTGCCCTTCTCTATTTTCTCACCTGAAGACTCAAGAACTCTTGTAATAGTATGATGTAAAGACAAAAATGAGTAAAGAATGATGTGATACTAAATAGTTCTGGTAGTGCCACCTGTCTGGTATGCTCTATGGAAATATACATATATACATTTGCTAGTAATTTTTGTTATTTCATATTTGTCTTATTATCATTTCATTATCATCATCCTATTAAAAAAAATTAAAATCTCTGGATATTCAATAGGCATATCATTAGCAGAACAAACAAGAAAAATAGATGCCTAATTTCACAATATAAAAGGTTTGCGGAAAGATTCAACATATATAAATGGATTCTTTAAATGACCACATACATTTAGCTGAGAGCATCCCTGGCTCTGCTCCCACTGTCCAGCAACATTAGTAGAGTCATTCTTGCTTGGCCCAATGCCTATCTTTACCTCTTCTCAAATCAAGAAAAGAGTTCATGTAATTTTAAGGATGCTAATGAAAAAATATGCAATGAAATTTCAATTTTTAGAACTTGAATAAGTAATAGTGGTATACAGTTTTAATGATACAGGACACATGAATGCTCAGGCACAGAACAAAGCACCCAAAAAGGGTCTTAGTTCACTTTACAATGTATTTTTGATGTAGAGCTTCCGCTTAAATTACTGCAGGAGAAAAAACTTTCTTCAAAACAAAATCCTGCTTGCATGTATTTCTGATTGATAAAATAACTGGAGAAAGAAAAGATTGGCCTTTTCTCAATTTGAACAGGAATTGCAACAGCTCATCAATGTAATTGTGTCAGCTGCAGAGCTTATTTTTCAGTTAATGGCAACTATAATCAGTTTTCAGTACAGGTGCAGAATTTTATATGTGCTAGTTAGCATTATTATAGACAGACTGAAGAAACACCTGAGGACTTCCAGGAGCTCCCAGGAGTTTATCAACACTAAAATGTGCAGAATGACTGCTCTTCCATTCAGGTTGTAAGACACACATGGAAAGATGAGGCTTGAATATCCACTTTTGAAATGCATGAACATCAACAGTGACAGGGAAGAAAGTGGTTAAAGATCCAATCTACTATAGTGATTTCCTGTTAATAGACTTTGATTTGATAATTATCCTTTTGGCCAGCCTTTACAATGAAATGCATAAGACAAACAGCAACTTCCTGAAACAGCTGCTGAAATAACCCACAAGAAAATGCCTGGAAGCCTTTTACTACCAAATCCAATACAGGTGTTAAATGTGCCACTGGCAGAATATTTTACATATCAATACTACTAATATAATGTTCATGTAAATACACACATGGTACTGGCAAAAGTGTATCTATGATGAGTTTATGAGCATTTATTATTTCTATCTTATATTATCAACTATAAAAGCATTGAGGTCAAGCAGCAAATTCCATATTTTGCCTTTACCTCTGTTTTGGAGACAGGCAGCAATATAGAGTGATCTTCAGATGGCTGTGAAACATTGAATGAAAAGAGAATAAAACTTACCATCTTCAGAGGGTTTAATGAAAAAATCTCCTTGAAATGACTCTCCTTGGTGGCTGAATCTGAACAAATTTACTACTTAGTTGACCATAAACTAATGTCTTTATCTAACAGAAATATGCCTGTGCTTAGCAAGCATTATCTGAATACACAGAAAGACAGACACGTGATTATTTTATAGCATATCATTTCAGCAGAATTCTTTATGTAAGCATAAATGTGAAGAACTGATGAGGCTTATCAGTAGATTTTGATGGAGGCTAGGTGTAATGACAATCATCTTTAAGGGGCATAAGAGAGAACCTCTAAACATGGCTCATCGACATTGAGGGACAGCAAGCCAAACATCCTCAACGTGTTTGTCTCCTACAGCTTCTCTCTCTCCCTGCTTCACCCTCAAAACTCAACTTTGTCATAACATATTTTGAGGTCTAGAGGAATTGAGTACATTACAAATAATTAAAAGATTGAAGAATAAGTGCTTTAGAAACACCCTAAACGTTTAGGTTCTTATGTGTATGACAACTAAACTAGAATTCCCCAGAACAGATAGACCACAGTTCAGCTGTGGATGCTGCATGTCTCTATCTCCCAGCTATTTCTGAATAATTATGTAAAAAAAAGTTTATTGGAGCTATATAAACAAGCAATTTCTTTAAAATGAGTGGAAAACAAGGTGATAAACAGAAATAAATGTTAAGGTGAAAGGGGATTTTGTTAAGAGAACTGGTATTGGTTTTAGGATTACTCCTAGTTCAGAGATGCATATGGAAAAGTTTAGAATTTAAGAACTGGCAGAAAGATTTTTAAAATAAGCAATGTAAACAATATGACTAAGGGAGTGTCCTGATGGTGGACTTGTGAAATATGAACTGAGTCTTCCCTTGGGACATTACACCTCATTGGTAGTTGATGAATAAACAGCACTGGTAATTGGGACACTGGAGAAATCCAACCCATTGTAATCTTCCTGAGTAAATGTGATTCAACATATTGCACTCTACTTTAGGAATAAAAGGAAGAAAACCCCTCAGTTTTGTTGCCAAAGCACCAACAGAAAGCCCTTAATGAACTAAAACTCACAGACAAGACCTCAAGGTCAACTTGCTAAGTCTGATAAAGCTTGGAGTTGCCAGTCCTGTTTAATGGGCTAACTAATTACCACATGTCTACATGACACCAAGTGGCATTTATTAGGTCCATCAACATGTCTAGACTGTTTTCAAAATGTGAGCCAGCCCATTTGGTGTCAGACACTGTATCACACTCTAGCATGACAACGTTCCTCAGAACAACCTCCAGCTGGTTTTAGTTATACAACTGTAATGACTGGAATAATTCTTAAAGGGCCTGCTTAGGATTGAGAAGCTGGCAAATAACTTTCCAGTCACATCCCTTTCCTGCCATGCAGATCAGCATAGGACTGCTCATATGCTGGAATATCAACACCATGACCCTGTGAACTGCTTGTTGAGCTGCCCTCAGGCACAGCTACAGAACAAAGCAGTACCAAGAGGGGTCAGGATTTGAAACAGGGTCTGAAATTTGGCCTAGTTAGGTGTGTAATGTTGCCTATCCCCATACCAGCTGAACAAAAAGAAGTTTTCATAGAGCATCCAAAGGGTTTATCCATACCTTCTAAGTCCCAAGTAGCAGAGCCTTCTGACCTTACTTGAAGTATGACCCTGATAGGCAGGGAGACTGGACCAGATGACCCACTGTGGTCCCTTTCAACCTTACCCATTCTGTGATTCTGTGAAGTAGGACTGCACTTGACATGCCCATACCTATCGTTTCACAAACAGCTCTCACTGGCACAAAGGAAACAGAGCACATACTGAATAGATCAAAGACAGAAAAAAATGACCTTACTTTTATAATCTAAAACCTGATTTTGACTATTGAGTAGTATAAAACAGTTGCATTTACTTCTTGATTTTTATATCAAAGCAAAATGCAAAGAAGGTGATACCACATATCTGTCTGCTTCATTTTGAACTATTTATTTTGATTTGGAAGTATGATCAAAGAATTCCCCTTTGCTTGTTAACTAAACAGTGACATTTCAATCCAGTCATTATCATATGCATTCCTAAAGGACTCATCACTGTAAGCACCTAGACGATGCTAACTTGGGATCAGAGACACCGCCTTCTATTGCATTCTCAGAGCTATAATTAAAACACACTCTAAACTGTGTCTAAACTGTGTTATGTACTGGTTGTACATCTGCCCCTTCCTAAAGCAATGCCATACATATATGTATACTTCTTTATGAAGTCATCCTTAAAATCCTGGGCTTCCACAGGGAGAGAAGGGAATCATTGCCCCACATGAAAGAGCATCTCCCAGTGCTGTTAACACTGCTGTTCTGTAACCACATCTCAAAGCAGCTACAAAAAAGCTTGCAGTGTCACAGTAGTGATTTTCTAACATATGAAACTGTTCCATAGCCATTACTAGAATTTTTCTGCATGGTTAGAGAAACCGTGTGGGAGACAGCTTATGAAAGGGTCCCCAGTGGACACCTCCAATCTACAAATACCCATCGGGACAAGTAACATGACTCAACAAGAGGTATGGGAACAAGCACCTTGTCGCACATAATTAGTGGCGTTCTCTTTCTGTCTGAAGAAATAGTGAATGGGATAGGATGGTGGTACTTACAAGTACCAATAAACAAGTATTCTCTAAATGGTGAAGACTTGTGCGCTTAGAAAATAAGATCACATAGTAGTCTAGTCACGTTAGAATGCAAAACTTGTGCAATCCAACCCATCAATATCCACCTACCTGAGGCTGCAACCAACTCAGCATTACGGTACTACAGCTTTATTATTACATGTTTTCTAATGATCAATTTACAAAAGTAATTTCTGAGTCATAATATATTATTAACATCAGCAGGGAAGATCACTCTCTCAGTTTGGGCATCACCATGCTCAGACTGAGTTCCAGAGTCATACATTTCCATTCAGCTGAGGCCACTTTTATCTGCAGGAGCCCATGTTCTTCTGGAAATTTCCCAAAAGACATTAAAGATTAAATTAACTTTTGCAGCTCTACCAGAAGCCAAACTTCTCAAGTTGAAAGAAACAGCTGTAGAGAGACCACTGGATCATAAGGACTGGATGAATTTGGGTTTTGCCTTTAATAGACCCATCACGCAAGCTGAGCTAACAGTGAAATTGTTTCTCCTATATCTACTACAACAGTGATTTCTAACAAATAAGTGTTTGGGATCTCACGCTGTGTTTGACCCACAGAAGACATGGCTCCATCACAAACTTAACTTGACATTTCAATTCAATAGCAACTGTTCATTCTGGAAAGCTCCAGATCATTCATTATTATGCCACTAAAAATGACAGCATATCAAAAAGGCCGCTTAGCAGACCTATAGAAGAGAATAGCAAATTCAGTTTAGTATAACACTCTAGCCATTCTCCACTAATACCAGTGGAAGTACAGAGGATAACAAAGGAACACAATAACTTAAAACTCTCTTTGTTTAGCTTCCATTTTCCTCTTCCAGACTCAAGAAAAGCACACCAGGAATTATCTCTTGATGAACATTTCCCAGGAACTTAGCAGTCCTCCAGAGTACAATGGTTAAACAACAGCTCCACAAATGATGGAATTTAATTCTCCTCCTTGATTTCATTTAGCCCCTACCTTATATCCTTCTAATGCAATTTTTTTCAGACCTACACCATGCATACACAGTCTCAAATCCCCTGTCCTGAAGATAAACCTAGTGCCTGGCTGGTCAGCAGTTAATCAAAACAGAGGTCACACAGCAGCATCTCTCAGGATGGACCTTAAGTTAAGGCTTCTCTTCTACCCAGGTGCCAATATTCATCAAACTTATAGGAACTTCATTAAAATATTTTAATCTCATTAATTTTTTGATGCTAAGCAATACAGTCAAAGTTGTGAAGACAGGGCCAGGGAACAACAGAGATAAGGATAACTGATGTGACCGTAAGTCTCATTTCTCAGGAAATCAGGATAAAAAAACCCCAAGACCACAAATAAGTCTCATTTCTCAGGAAATCAGGATAAAAAAACCGTAAGACTACAAATACACACATGAACTGAAACTTTTACTATTAGAAATCTTCTAAAGAAAACTAAAATATACCCATACAGGTAATATAAAGCAATAATCCATTTCTCAAAGAATGAAAACTGTGCTGAAATATTGAGATATAATGGTGTCAGTCAATTTGCTCCAAGGTAAAAAAAACCCCCACCACTAATTCCCAGAAGCAACACAGTGATTGTTCTAGCTGCAATAAACATTATGTTAAAGAGCTAAACGTACTTTAAAGAACAGATGAACAATAGCCTTTGTAAGGGAAAGTGTAATTGAACAAAATCGCAGTTTGGTTTCAAGTCAACAGCCTGGTAAAAACCCCAATCTCCAATCCATTCCCCACCTCTGCAACCAGCATTCCCTGCATATATGCAGAATTTGCCACTCCAGGTTCAGGTTTAGGTCCTACTGAACATCCCACCTGCAATCTCCTATAGAGTAGTAACAGGCTCTGAGGAGCCTCCCTTTCACAGAGTATCCCATTATTCTCCTAATGGGAAGGAAATGTTGAACTAAATCACCACTGTGATTTATTTTTAATGTAGAAACACTTACAGTGGTATAATTCAACAGACACAGATGGCAATTTGTCTAATTTGTGCGGAATAATTAATAGCATAAACCAACACAATATAAAAATACAGCAACAAAAATATTTGGAGCAAGTTTCGCTTGTCATTGGTTAGATTATTTTATCAAAAACTCAGTGTAGATGTATGAAGATGTATGATTTTAGGTATATTGCACAGAGAAGCAAATTTAGTCAAGGACAGATCGCATAGCCTGGCAAAGGAAACACAAGACAGATCTATAAAAGAGATGATGAAGTTTGTAAAAGAGGCTGAAACTAGGCAGGGAAGGGCATTATACAATTACCACAGGATACATTCTTAGCATGTTAAATCCTCTAAAGTTTCAACTGATATCTTACTTAAGCAGTTGTCTGTGTTCTTACAGTGTACCCTTGGAGCAGTATTCGGTTTTAACCAAAGCTATTTTTGATATTTCAGAGATTAAAATATTTATCAAATATTTTAAATCTCCATTCAGGAGTCGATGTTTTATTTAGATTAATGGTAGTTTGCTGCTGTTTTATAGTAACTTGGCTTGTTTACCTGAAGATGCTGCTTGGATTCATGTTCTCCCTCTCAAACCTAAAATGTGATTTGCTAGGTGAATCAACCCAAAATTTGGGACTCATTGTCACCTAAAGACACTTTTGGTGCTGTTGTGCTACTGATATGGCTTTTTATTTATTTATTTATTGGTGTGTGTGTCAGGAAACTGTGTCATTCACCTTAACAGCACCTGACTCAAGTTTAGCTCTTGTGAAGAGGACAACAAATGGCTACCAAGGTAGAAGCCAATTCATCAGAAGGAGTCTATTAGAACAACAGTTGGGTCACCCACAGTAGGTGCTTTCTCCTGGGTAACAAGTACAGTATTTCAGACTGTCAGCAAGCGCAGGAAATTCTCCTGTTTCATTTGGTAACACAACACTGGCAGAGCAGAAAGAGACTCTAGCAGCTCCACTGCAATTAGTGTTACTGATCTTCCTCACATTACTAATATGGGAAGGAAAAAAAAAAGGTGATGTGGAAGCACTAATGAGCTGTGAAAGTCAGGAAATATCCATGCCATGAAGCTTCATTACATTTCTATAGGTGTGTTTTCCTGTTTGAGCAATATTATCCTATCACAAAGGAAAAATTTCTTACAAAGGTTTCTTGCGCTTCACCTAAATATGTACATCTCAGACTTGCCCCTCCACCCACATCCATCCGTGACTATTGTTGTATGAGCAACATTCATACTTCATAAGAGCAAATTTTGCAAGTTTAAAAAAACCCAGACTTTAAGCATTCAGGAATACCAGATGTTTCACAGATGTGAAAAAGCACTTTGATAATATCAAAACCAATCAGTTATGTACAAGAAAGCACAGTAAATAGTTCAGAAAACACAAGTCATGGATCACTGTCATGCAACCAGATTCTCTTGTACAAACACCAAAAAAAGGAGAAAATAAAGTATGTATAGAACAAAAAGTTTTCATTGACCTGATTTGTCAGAGATGTTGGCTGTGACTGGCGTGGTGGAGCAGCTTGTGTTTGCCTTTGCGCTGTCCTTGGAAGAACCAACTTTGGGTTTATTTTTCGTTGCCTCTAGTGCTTTGACCTTCTTGGCATGTTTACTTCCTTTGTAGTGGGCCTCGGCCTGGCTCTACAAAGGAGAACAAATCAGGCTCACTTTTTTCTGTACTTCTATATAACACAATGGATGACAAGGCAGAAAAGCGACACTTTCAATAGAAGGCACCATATTATTCCACCTAGAAAATTTTAGTAGGTGTATACTAAGTTCACCTCAACGTAAGTTCTTATATATTCAAATGACAGGATTTTAATGAACAGTGTATGTTTTCAGTAACTCAGAAAGAGAGGCTTTGAGATTACATAAAGCTCTGTCACTCCTAATGTAATTCCTTGCTTCTATGGTGCTTAAAGACTTAAAGCACTATACAAATGTAAACACATTCAATTAAGAAAGATGCTACTCAATTTTCACGTACTGTTCCCTAGTCTTTATTGGTTGTAGTGAGAAAGATGTACCATGCTATAACATGATTAAATAATCCATTTTTCCTTCTGTTTGATCTAGTAAAAAAGCCATAAAGTATTTTCATCATTACACTAATAGTAATTGAAACAGGTACTGATGACATTATGACTTCACTATTAGAACAAGCAAGAAGGGTTAAAATGAAGGAACACCGTACCTATAAACTTCAGTAGACCCAAGTAAAATACAGAAAACTAAATATTTATCAATCTTGATTGTTTTATAAATTGCTTTGAATATTTTTTCTAAAGACAAAGAAAAGTGGAACCTGAGGGATGGGAAGGAGAGGAGTTTGTTTTGTTTGTATTTTTTTTCTTGTTTGTTTTTTTTTCCTAAAGTGCTTTATATATAATGTACTCTTCTTGGTCTTCCCAAATGTGACGGTAGAAATATGTACCAAGGTGTAATGTTTACTTCACCTTTGTCTTAAGACAATCTTTAGAAACTAGGTCAGTGTTTTTGAAGTTGCACAGTTAAAGCTAGACACATAAATAAGTGACCAATTTTTCAGTGATTTTGAGTCCCCATTATTGTTCCTGACTCTACATAACCAGCTGCCTTGACAAATCAGGCCACTCTGTTAGGTGCAAAACTAAGGAACTATGTGTTTAATATAAACTCCAAAGCTTGGAAATTTCAGCTAATGAATTTAAACATTTTATTTGACTTAAGAAATTAATTTACAGGTAAGAAACAATTTTATACAAAACATAGTCTATTTTCATAACATTATCCTGTTCAGCAACAGCTTTGCGTTATTAACATTTCCAAACATAATTTAAAAAAAATTTCAGACATATTACTAGGTGCCTCTATTGAAGGTTACATATTAACTAAAAAGTTAATATTGTAGTTTATTTCAAAGTAAAACACTCAGAGAAAGCATGCTTCATGTAACCAGATGACCAAACCTTGGCACCTGGCTTATAAAAACATCAGTGCAAGTAAACTTTTACTATGTTCATGCAAAACCACACTCTCTCTTCAACTGATTAGGACTGTTTTATTTAGTTCACTGTGTTAAATGAAGCGAGCCATGAAACAAGTCACATGCTTTTTATAAGAAGCAACTATAACATTTAAGACATTTGAATTCCATAAAGAGTGCTGCCATAATGAGGAAATTGTTTTAAGATCAGCAGAAACAATCATTACAATACAGTCAGCTTGGGACAGCATGTAATAACAGTTTTATCATATGGTAGAGTGAAAGTGAAAAGTAGAAACAGCTGGACAAGACAAGAGAATAAGACAGTGTGTTGGAGTACTCACAAAAATTATATGCACCATTAAAACTGATGGAGAAATGGCGCTAAAATAGAGTGAAGTTCGTACACACTGAAGCTTTTTAAGTGATTATACACCCTGTGAAATGCAGTGCTTTCCATCTTGAAAGGATAATGTATGTGACATGTAGTGCCTTTTCATTTATAGATTTTCTTTTGTAGATTTCAGTAAGCAAGCATTCAGTAAGAAAGGCTGCTAGGTAAGTTTTACTTTGAATTCCTTTGAAATTGAGATTTAAAAAAACCCTTTATTATAAAGTCTACTCATGAATTGCTAATAAACTATTTCTTTATTTAACAACCTTTGAAATATTAACACGTGTACAAACACAGTTTAAGGATTATAAAGAAACAACAGCTATACCACTACTACTACGTCCACTACTTAAAGGGACACTTGTCAACTTCTGGGTTGAATCTGTTCAGTTCTGAATGTGGGTAGAGGAGCACAGATCTGTTTGCACCCTGTTATGTCAGTGGGACTTACACAGGCACAGGAGTCTCACCCTGTCTCTCTCCACCATTGCTGAGTTTTGTCCATTTCTCTTAAGCTTTGCTGTTGGTACATGATGCACTAGAAGGAGTGTTTGCCACCAATGAAATGAAATTAACTATTCACACATTACAGTACACAAAAAGTAAAGCTAAAAATTGAGGTGTATATATACTCTGTTTCAATACTTTTAACTTTAAATAATAGCAAGCACAAGATTTTCCACTCAAGCACTCTCAAGTTGATGATGTCCCTTTAAATATTTGAACTCTGCTCTGCGCATATGTGTGCTGTTGATAGGATCATATGCTGCCTGAGGCCAAAGCTATAACATAAGAGACATAAGTGCACTCAAGAGAAAGACTTAGTAAGTCAATTCCTTGATAATAAGCCTTTCTGCTGATATTTGCAATAATAATGCCTGCAATATCAGTAATAACCTGCTACACTCTTTGATTCCCTTCATTCAATCCTCATATAGTGTACATGAGACCTGTTGAGAACAAACAAGCCCAGGCAGAATTAAAATTCAGATTTCCATAAACACAAGCAAAGCCTCATGGAAACGTGGTGAATGGACTCACTTTTGATTTTAGTTTTGTAATTATTATAATATAGGGTGTTTCAAAAAGATGGAACAATTTCAATGACCAGATGCCCTGAAATTGGGTCCATCTTTTTGAAACACCCTGTATTTTTATTATCAAATTCATAGTTGTACATTATAAGGCTAAAAGGTATTGCTAACTTCTGAAAACACCAGCCATTTCCAAAACTCTTTAAACTAGTCCATATTTCTTTGTGGAAAAGAATTGTCCTGCCTTGTATTTAAAATAGCTAGGAATGGAAAATATACTTTGGTAAATTGTTTCAGAGCATCACTTTGTCAGTTAAGTATATACCATTTATTCCTACACTGAATTTGTCTAGTTTTGAATTCCCATGGCTGGATTTTGTTAAACTTTTGGATTTTAGGCTCTTTCAACTCATTTATGTTCTGTGAGTAGAAACACAGATACTCTTTTCAAATATGAAGTTAGAGGAGCATTTCTTGAGGTACTGAGGCAATGTTTCATAGCCATATAAGCACTATTACTAACCCTTTCAGATACACCTGAAGTTCAGAGTTTGCTTAGTATCCACTGTAGGATAAAGAATTTGATTCAGTTGCATTTTGGTAACTGAAATGTGGTATCAACATGAAACTGTGTTATGCATAGCTGTGTTATAAAAACCATTGGAGTATTCTAGAGTCCTAGTAAACAAGAGAAAAAAGAACAGCCGTGGGAATCTGAAATTTGAATTCAAGTTCTGATTATTACTGGTACCTGTTATTCTGATTATTAATGTCCTGATCACTACTAACTCTAATTTTATAAAATATTTGCAAAAGTGCCAAATTAAAGGCAAACATATTTGCTCCAAGTCCCATTTAAAACTTATTTCTGACATAAATACAGCAATACAGTACAGTACAATACATGAGCTTTGTAACATACATCACTGAAATATTAAACCTATCTTTGAAGTAAGCCAAAACAAAGTTTTCATTTTTAGTAAAGAAGCCAAACTTTGATTTTCATTTGCTCTGATAATCCAAAAAGTTTTATACACACAAGGTTTAAAAGCCACATGTAGAAAATTAAGATAATTTACCAGTTTTAATATAAAACCCAAATAAAATATAAAATTAAATTAAGAATAAATATCTTAGGCATGTAATATTTTAAATGGATGCTGAATGTGCTGTTTGATCATCATTAACACTAAGTAATACTACTTCATGCAAAGTCCATATAATCAAACCAATATTTCAGAAAATAAAAGATAGGAAAAGCCAAAATAAAGATAAGTAACCTGTACTCATGTACTGTGATGCTTTTTAAGTGCATAATAATTTATGCCTGTGTAAAGGTCTACATTTACTGCAGGGATGAATCAATTCTACAGTAAAATAATTTATCTGTGCCACAGTTCAATATTACTGGAATATCTAAGTTTTTATTTCAAAAAGTTAAATTCATTGTGTATATAATCAAAATTATATGTCACCATTGAACTTCTATTATTATTATAATCTTTAAATGAAATTAGGTTAAGCAGGACACTTTTTGAAAAAGTGGAATAAGAAAATATTTCATATGAAAGAGCTCCCTATCTGAAAGGAAAATCTAATTTCCACTTGGTTCTAAAAATGACTGTGGTCTACTACTACCTTGATATACACACATTATGACATTTTAAAATGGAATCCCCCCACTTATTAGAAAGTATAGAAAGTTGACAAGTACTGGCTGGTAGTGTTTAATGAACAGGAAAAGCTTTAAGCTGCAATAAATGTGACATTAAGTACCAGAATGCAAAAAATACCTTTGTATGACAGGCCAAATTCCACAAATGCATTTGCCTGGCATTACTTTTTGATCAACAGAATGAATATTTTAAGACACTAAACATGTCTAAATCTTCAGAAGATCATGGCTTACTGAGAAGTTGTATTTTTAATTCAGTTACAAATAATTAGACAAACAAATATGCAATTTTCTCCCATCATTTTTCAAATGTCTACATCTTAAGATGGCAGGAGGATGCCTGTCCTCTCTTTAAGCAATATATATTTTCAGTAGTAATTAAAAACCCCAACCAATTAAGCCTTATTATTTTTATTTTCTTTTAAGAAAGCCTTATATGCTATAAAGATTAATGACTTGGTTTTAAGAAAGGATAGGCTTTTCCCCTCACAAATATATTTCATTGAGACATACAAATGATCCAAATGCTACATTTTATTTAAAAACTAGAACTAATTGCTACTTACAACTGCAAATTATTAAGTTTGAAATCTAAGCATCAGAATGTTAAACCATGAAACTACATACGAGAACCTTATATATTAGATCGCATCTAATGTAACATCAACAATGCAAATCTTCATCTTCTACATGTAAATATGCTTTCTAAAATAAATCTGACTATCATTAGCATATTACAGTGCTTAAAATAACCTCAGTAGCTTTACCTTGCATAAACTTGAATATGTGTATCTGTATAGATATGCATATAGAGAAAAGTATAGATGACCAGGAAATACGCAGATCGTACAGACTCATTGATTGATGGTGGCACTACCTTTAAGGAAACTTTGAAATTCAGGTAAGACTGCAGTACAAAAGCTTACAGAAAATTATCCCTGTCAGGAGCAATGACTGACAGTATATTTGAAATCAACACTACTCATTTTGACAGTTCACAAGTGACTGAGTTTTATAATCTATTTGGTGTGTGAATGACTAATTAACCAAATTTATTACTACATAAAGAGACATTAACCTACAGGTCCCTTCAATGACAATCTGATGCAAGGTTTAACTAAGTCTAATGGTTCAGTATGTATGTGTGTGAGATCAAGATTTTTTTGAGGTTTCTTCAGAAGAGCTGACCTCCATCAAGAGGTCTTGATGAAAATAAGACCATTGGATGCCAACACTAAAGCTAAATGATTGAACCTGCTACCACATTGTCCAGTTTGGCAATTAACATATAAAATTAAATATACGTAAAGTAGCATGACATTAGGAAGAAGAAATACAGAAATAAAGGGAGACTGAAGAATTTGCGTGGGAAGTCCAGGTTCATGCCTTAAGCTCTGCGATACCAGGTGAGTGCCATAACTAAATGGAACTGAAAATGATGCTTGGAGCTCCTATTTATTTTCCCTTGCTACTGCATCTTTTTAAAGCAAGAATTCCACCCTGGATGGGAAGTCGTCTCAACGGAAATTTTATCTCATTTGGTGTCAACACAATGGTAATCTCCAATGAGAAATATTTTGTCAAAAATACCACAAAAGCTTCTACTAATAACAGTTTAACCACATAGAGAACTTACAACTGTAAGACATACTAATCCTGAAAGCTTCTATTCTGCTCTGCAGTATCTACAAAGATAAATTCTTACAGCATAGCATAAAAAGTTTTACATAATTTTAAGCTTAAAAAAATCTAACATGTTCTAAATATAGTCATAACATACACCATAGAAAGACCAGCTCTCAACACCTGTGTACCTGTCCACTTCCATACATCAAGTGGATTCCAATTCCAGGAGGCATATCATTAATATAGAATTTCCTTGTTTTATAATTATTTCAGAACACTTGCAACATCTTTACAGTATTCAGGTCTTTATCCTAAATTATCAATAGCTTGAATTACTCAAGCTTATTTTGAAATCAATAGAATTTGTGTCTGAAAGACAAAAATAAGGCCTAGGTAGTGCTGAAAGGTAAGCAATAGTATTCTTGCAAAAGCGTAGATCTAAGCAAGGCCATGACTTCCACAATTCCCGGTAACTACAGAATTCCATCATAAATACATAACCTCAAGTACAAAAAACACATTATTTTTGCAGGTAAAGTTCTGAGTGTGGAAGTAGCTAGGCTAACCATAATTGCATTACATTATGCAGTAAGGAGAAGTGGTTTAATGAAGTGTGTGTGGCATCCCTATGAAAGCTCTCCTGACAAGGCTGCAATGGCAGCGGGCCTATTAGAGAAGGCATCTTACTGTGCAGATTGGAGGAGCACAGAGGTATTTATATACATCAAACATATTGCCATCTTAATTCACAGCAGGTCCTAAACTATAAAGCTCCCCTTCTTAAAATAGTAAAATGTCTGCCAAATGTTTGATCACTTAGCTTACCTGTTAGAACCACATTGTAAGAGTGTGCATATTTATGTGAGGTGTACATAAATTAAGAAGAATTTAGACTAGAATAATAACTTTAATAAAAATTGCATAAAGTGATAAATTATGAATTGGTGTTGAAAAATTTAGGTTTATCTCATTTGATATTAGTAACAGATGTAATTGAAGAAATCCGCAAAACTGAAGTGTTTATACATTTGTTATACCAAAGCTACACATTATTTTTTCAATTCTGTTCTCGACAGGTTTCTAAAACCTAATTATTCCAAATAGTAAGGCAGATTTCTATTGAAAAGGACATAGAAAAAAATCAAAAAGCTGTGATCAGTCATGTCATAAGAAGTCAACTCATATTTCAAATATCTAACCAAACTTAGTTAAAAGCTTTGTTAAACAGCTGTTATTTGAACAGAACTTTCAGAATGTTATAACCCTGCACCCTATAATCATGCTACATTTCTGTCATGTTGGAGCTAATAACTTTCATCATTTTGTCAGTTCTGTCTACAAAACAGAAAATTACTTTCACAAGTTCCCGAGATTTATGCTTTTAATTACCTCCTATCCTCTTCACTACCCTCCATACCCAAAGAATCAATATAAATAGTCTTATTTATAGGGAAAATGTAAAACATTTGACCAAAGATGACGACAGTTCTGTAGATTTTTATTTTATGCTATTGATTATTCCGTGTGTTATCTTTTTGACAGTATGAGTGACTAATTCAAATTTGCAAAGCTAACATCTGGTAATACTTGCCTCAACTTCAAAAATTTGCCTTCTGACTTTTTAAAAAGATGATCACTACCATTGCATCATTTTGATTAGCTATAAATGCATTCAACAGTAAGATGACATTCAGCATCTCTTAATGCCCAACTGTTACACCTGCTTTTTCTGATCTGCCTACAAGGCGTTTATTCTTGATTTCCGAGTCTTCTTAGATGACACCAAAAAGCAATACTGACTTACACTCATCACTCACAGAGCAACACACTGCACAAACACAAGTTTATTTCAATCAAATTATATCCTATCAACAAGATGGTACCTACCAGGCTGTATCACAACCAAAGACCTTTCCACAAAGAAGATAAAGTGCGCAGAGGGAAGCAGATACTTCTTTTAGATGTGATCAACAGAGGACAAACTGTTTTCAAAAAAATACCATCAAACAAAAAAATGAACAAAACCCCATGTGGACTGCTGGCTGGACTGCTGGCGTAATATATTTGTGAGTTTGGAGTACAGAGAGGTGCGGCTGCTGAGGAAAGGGACTGGATTAGCACTGACATTATTGTATAGTGCCCAAGCTCCAAAAACTCTGTGGACTATCAATACAAAAAAGGAGCGAAAAGAGCAGAGAGAAGTTAATTGAACAGGTGATGATTCATAGGTAAGGAGAAAAAAGCAGAAGCCAAACAGGTATTCTTGCAACTGCAACTCACTTTTCTCTTATAACTGCAAGCTACAGTGTCACATGCCGTAACAGAACATAACAGACATCATGGGGACAGCCTGGCCAAAGAGATGCTGCGGATTTATCTGGTGGCCAAAAGGAATGAGAAAGAACGAGCCAAGAGTTGGGAGAGAAGGAATCCATGTGGGATAGAAAACAGCCATTTTTTACCTTGCCCTATTGCTACTGGACCCTCTTATGGGTATCATAAGGATTCAGCAAACTCACTCAAGCTGTTTTTTGTTTCTGCTAGAATGTCTGTAATATAAATAATCAGTATCAACAAGTCAGACCTATGTAATTCATATGAAAACTTACTTAGCAAAGCTTATCTATAGTCCACATAGATATAACCATGGGTTTGGAAGGAATCCCAGAATTCTTAAAAGGAAAAAATTTTTTTTCAAGGGCTAACCTAGATCTTTCTCAGCATGTCTTGCTTCCTCTTGGTGGAATACAGTTACATCCCTTGCTCTGGTGGCCTTTAAGCAATGTAAAATCTGACTCACTATCACAATCTGTTCCATGGAGAGGATTCTTGCTCTTATGCTGCATGGTCTCTGGTGGTAGTAAGCATAACTGAGATAATTCTAATTTTTTGTGAGCTGGATTATAACACAAGACTGTAGTTTGAACTTTATTGACACAGTAGTCATTGCTGCACTGGAACACATACTACTACATCATCATGTAGAAATTAAAAGAAAATGGTGTTGACAGATATTTTGATACAAAGATGAAAAAACCCCATGTTTATTCTAATACACTGGAGCAAACCCAACTGTAACTATTAACGGATGGTATTGCTTTTTTTTTTTTTAATCAGTTTTCAAAAAAAAGTATCCCTGCCTGTGTTTCCGATGCCAGAACATCCTCACCAGAACTAAACCTGCAGACACACTTGCAGAAGATAACTGAAACCTTTGCAACTTACTGTATTAATTTAGTGGGAGGCTTGACTACATAAATTGACTAGTCTGAATTTTTTCGTCTATTGATCCAGACCATTGGGTGTCCACAGTGCAAGGAAAAGACTGCAGGCATGAAAACAAATTTTCTTCTTCTCACAGATGAATATCCTCTGGTCTGTATGTTATGCATGCAATAGATAAAGCACTACTAGAATCATGTCAGAATCTTCAAACACCATGCAACTGAAATTCATTTAGGAGAACAAAAGTAATAAAACTACTTAATAGCTTACTTCTGTCATTTTTATTTCATCTGTTTGCATAATTTCAGTTTAAGGAAATTCAAAGGACCAAAATGCTCATCAACAACAAGGAACACATCAGCCTTGTAAAGCTAGAAGAAACTGCAAGTGTGAAGTGGCTGTACTACAACTCTCATTCTACAATGTACTGTGCTCAAGGTTTTAATGCAGCTTATCACAGTACGATGCCACCCAAAAGGCACTCAATACATTCTTAAGATGTTACATAGTGGAATTGATTCAACAGTTACAAGGTTCACAAATACCCGACTCCCTTTTACCCCATCCTCAAACACAGGATGGCTTCCAAAGACCATTCCATCCCCTAAATATAATTCCACATTGAAAAGGGACCAAAACAAAAAACACAAGCAAAGAGTCCAGATTTTTATTTCTGTGAAGGAGTTTTTAACAAGAAAAGAAAGAACTATAAGAGTCTGCAGAGCTCAGTGAAAGGCCATTAGCATTACCTCAGTGAAACTGTAACAATGCAGATTATCCGAATCAAATAAGATCTCGCTCTCTTGGGGAAAAAAAAGAAAAGGCAACACACACTCAGATAACTAACTCTTAAGGTCAAAAGACTGAACCTGGAAGAAAGATTTAAAATCTTTTGTAAGCTTCCCAGGAAAAGCCGAATAATCCGATGAAAGGCTCGACAGCTTTTAAAATAGAAATGCCATACTATTGAAACTCATTCTCTACATACTTTTTGTGTTGTGGTTATGAAATATTTGTGAAACTTAACTTTATATTTAAGTATTTTCTGGTATTAGTGACACTACTAGAATCTCAACTCATTCTAAAATCAAATTTTCAGATTGTTTGTGAATGTCTTGGTAAAGCAAACTGCTGTAGAAATTAAGAAACTGCATTTTACCGCTAACAGCATCACAGTCACGATGCTTTGTATTTTGTTACGACAATCCATCACACAAGGATGATGATATTTTTTAGTAAGTAGAGCCGATCATATCGATCGCATTTAGAAAGAATGGAGTACAACACAGTATGAATATGCCCTCCCCAGGAAAAGAAACAAGGCTATAATCTGACATGCTTTTGTGATGCCACTATTGAAAGCATACCACGATAGGCACTTTGTGTTCTACTTTGTGAATAAGTCTAAATAGCAAAAGTTGCTTGGTCGGCAGATGTACAAAATTATGTACAATATTTCAGTTCTTTTTCTGATTTGAGCTACTAAATTGTGATTCAGTCCATCTGCCTGAAGTGCTGTTTGTCCACCTGAATGTCAGCACAGACAAAGTGAGTGACTCCTCTAGGGACAGGACCCACCTTCAGAGTAATCCTGACCTTGGGATGAGAGGAAGAGCAGGAACAGGCTGAGCTGCCTCCCTGGTGATGGAGTAAGGTCCAGCTCAAAAGTAAGATTCAGATTCATGGAGCCGAGGAAAATTTTTTTAAACTTTATTGGTTCCTTGCTTTAATCAGTAAAAATAGGTATCTGGACCAAGTATCAGAGCAGAAAGATTTTTTTGACATTAAATCTTAACTTTAAAGAGGAATGATAAGTGACTTAAATTTTAAATAACGACTTTTGAAATTGGTTGACTAAGTAGATATTGCCACTTCAAAGAAAGTTTAATAAGCTTGTCAAAAGATGACAGATTTAAAAATCAATTTGAAGGTAAGGCAGCACTACTTCAAAACCCTTACCAGCAAAGTCAAGAAAGCCAAACTGGGGAAACCACTTTACAAGACACTTTTCAAAGTGGAATGGTAGAGACAGAGAAAACCGGAGCAATAGGTATGGATGCTTTACTGCAAAAGCCTAGGAGCACCATGTACTCAGAAGCTTTGAGGAGATGCCTGCAAACTATTTCTTAGACTGAAATTATAACAGCAAAAGATATAATATTAACACATCACTCAAGGATTTGTTCTTATCCTTGAGATCAACAAAAAATGTGATAATCTGGGGGAGTGTGGGTTTATTAGCTTAATGACATTAGTAAGTAGTCTCCAAGAACAAATACCTATTTTCAAAGGTCATAATTTTCTTACACATAGTTTTCCTGAATTTCTTTAATTTATAAGGAAACCTCAGGAAAAACATTAAGAGGATATATATTTTAAACATATCAGTAAATATAATCTTTTGTGATACATTCATTTTAATTACATCTCAGAAAAGAGTTTCCTTGAACCCTGTCATACTCTAAAAAGACAGCTAGAAATAAATGTTCATATTTATTACAAATGAAATTTACAAGAAGAATGACTTCATTAAGAAATCAGAAGACGTTATCAGCAAGGATGTAGGAACACCAGGAAAAACATATTTTTTCTGGAAGAAGAGCAGGTATGACACGGACAACTCACAGGGAAGCTTTTCTGTCTGCTCCCCTTGCTTTTTTTTAAAAAAAACCCCAAACCTAGAGTATTTCTTTTTGCAGTACCTCTTCAAGGTTACTGAACTGTCAAATGGGATCAGTGTCAGTGGACATGGCATTGGATATCGTGCCAGACCCATTCCAGAAAACTGAAGTACCTCTATGGACTTCCACCTCTGAGTGGACAAAATACCAGCCCAGCAAGCTGAGCAAAACGTAGGCAGAATTGGAATTACTTATTTGGGAAAAAGAGGTTTAGATTAATTATATCTAATGTACCAAAAAACCAAAAAAAATGAATGAAAATAGCCAATACTCACATCAGAGTTAAAGCGAAGCTGGCAGACATTACAGGAAATTACTTGTTTCTTCTTTGGGGGAATGGACACTCCAAATGTATGGTTTATGACTGCTTTTTGTACAGGATCCATCTGGAGAACAAACAGTAATCAATTTACAGCTTTTCAGAGCAATATACAGTATAGAAGAAAAATAAAAAATAACACTTTCTGCTGGAAGCTTTTTCTTTTGTTTTCTTTACTTTTTTGAGGTAAACAGGAGGAAATAAAATTTCAGCCCTCATAATAATTAGATTTTACACAGGTTAGGGAATTGGTAGCATGCCAGATCTTATGAATAAAAGGCAGCTACATTGCTGCTGCCATCCCCAGGCTACTAAATTGTTCCTCCCTCAACCCTGCACATCCTCTGTGCTGCAGGTCCCCACTATCGCGTCTGAATTGCAAAGAGTCCCCTGAAAGACTTCCCCTATCAATTGCTGATGCAACAGACACATTACAATAAACCACTTTTGCCCCCTAACAAATCACTGCCATTTATCTCTACTTATTCTTCTGTTCAGTGATAGATATTAGCACTTATTTGGAAAATATTTGCTCCTGAAGACCTCTTTGTGAGAGGAGGTCCTTTGCATTAGAAACACCACTTGCTGGGAAAAAAAAGAGTCACAATTCTGAAACATTTTCATGCAGACCTGATGAGTAACAGAGCCTATGAGAAAGCTGAAGTGTGGAGGAGCATGCAGGGGGTGTTTGCACCAGGAAAGGGTACTGGAGTTACCATGCTTCAGAAAACATTTTAACACTGTGAAAAATGTGAACGGAATATATTAAACCTAAATTTAACTGAGTATTTTCAGAAACTGAGAACTGATTGCATCTTTGCTAAATACCAGGACTCCTGTTGGTCACCAGTTTAGAATATCCTCAAGATCTCAGAGAGTTCAGTTGTTAACACTGCAGGAGCAGATTTTATTTATTAAAATAAAACAGAGTATCTTGTCTGATCTCACAGCTGATCCTGCTCTGAGCAAGAAGTTGGACCAGATGACCTCTGAGGTTCCTTTCAATCCGAATTATCCTATAAGCATCTCTGCACATGTTGTCCTCCATCTGTAAGATGAGATATGAATTTTGAAGAGGACAGGACAAAAAAACTGCAGTCTACAAGAAAAGATAAGTGCTCACTTCCCAATCTTGCTTTTAAACCAGCTCAGGAGAAAATAGTTCAATTTGTTATGAAGTTCTGTTTTTATGAAGCTCGCTTTGCAGTCACAGTGAAGTTTTCTTTCCTTTACAGTACTCTTTGAAGAAACCAAACCTGGTTGTTTAATCTTGGGTGGTACACATCACTTATTTGATACTAAGCTGACTTACAAAGGGAAGGGAGAAAAGTTTAAGTTACTGATTCATTAGTTAAAGAATTATAACAGTAAATTAGCTGCTTCCAGATTTTCTAAACTTGAGGAAAAAGACTGTAATTTTCCCTTAGTCCATATTTAAGCTTTCAGAGAAGCCTGCAATAATGAGGATTTTCTTTGCATGTATGCACACACACAAATACACAAATTAAAAAAACCCACACATATTGCATCATATCTGTCTAAGCATTCGCTGATAATCTATTACCTAACATTTAATACTTATTTTTTTTGCACTATGGCTACATAGTTTTCTTGCTACATTCTTTTTAAACCAAATGCATGGTTTTGTAAATGTCATTGCTACACTTTTCTAGAGAGATGATATTATTTTTAGCAGCTTTTGCCATTAAATACTGTATTTCATTGCCGTAGGGGTACTATATAAGATAATTGCAAAAGTAAAACCACCTCATCTTCAATAAACTACGGTTTTACAGTGAATGTGACAAATTCTAAAAAACCTAAAATAAATATTCTTATTTTCTGTTTCCTCTGTTTCTAGCATACAGACACAGCCCAAAGTTTAAAAGCTTAAAATATAAAAAAAAGTTCTGTTTCTGACTTGTACTATTTATTGCAAAATAAATCACAATCAGACATGCAGATTAAAAGTTTTTGAGCATCCATTTTGTAACAGATATGCCAGTCAATATATATTATTAATTTATAATATATTTTAAAAGACTGCTGTATCTTTAGGGAATAGGGTTTTTTTCTTAAATGGAAGGTATATTTTGCTTTTCAACTTCACTATTAATTGTTAGATCATGTAGTCTAGAACAAGAGAGTAATGCTGAAAAGTACCTCAACCATTTGAAGTGTCTGAGATCTGTGAAAAGAAATAGCAAAATTACCCACTAGCGTCTGCAGTCCCGTTTAAAAAAAATAAAAGGAAAAAGAAGCAGTAAGCAATGATTCCTCTGTGCATTCCAGATAACAATCCACAGTGCCAGCGTTAGGCAATGCAGTTCAAAACCATACAATGCAGGCTATGCACAAAGTCCCAGTTTCAACCAGATGTAGCCGTACAAGGACAAAATCTAGACAAATAAAACAGCTCACGCTGCCTCCAGAAAGTACCACTTGGGATCCCCGGGGGAACAGCTAATGATCCTTCCCAAACTGGAGCCCCGCATGTAGGCTGGTCATGATTAGAATTCAAGAAGTGCAACATTAACAATTAATAGGTTTTAAATATATCAGAAACTGGGGTGGATTACAGCATGCTGGAAAAATAGTATCTCTCTGTGAGAAGATTAATGCTGCAGGGTAAACTGATCTCAGATCACTACCCAAAATTATCCTCGTTGTTGCAAGGAGCTAGGGAGGGAGTAGGAAAGAGGGAGAGAGTAATTTGTTGAGGTACATATTAGGAAATGACACAGCATACTTTGCACAGTGGGGAGCACCAGTATTTAAAATCCAGTTGAATAAAACAAAATAATACCAGAAGCTATCAGCTATGACAAATGCAAATAAAAATCTGCACTATGCTGTTTATGCTACAGTTGGAATTTCTAAAGCAATTCACAGTGTTCTGGTAACCATAACTAAATTTAACCACCTTTTAGTCTTGTTCTCCTATTTCAACTGGTTTAAAGGTTAAATTTAAAAGTGTCTTTCCAATAAAGTTGAAGATACTATATTTTTGCAACAGGTCTCCTTAAAACCACCCAAATTATCAAAGTGAGAAAGGATTAATGGAACCTAGACAGGTTTCAGCAGTAATCTATTACTACTTCTTCTCTACTTCCTGATTTCAGAACATGTAAACATGAGAAATACTCTACAACTACTGAGACTGGTGATAACGACTTTCAAAGCACTTAAAGATGCAAATGTATCAACAGACAATCCAAAAGCATAGAAGAACTGCTCAACTCTACTGAAGCTCTGTTTAGCCTATGTTTTATACCCCAAAACACACATTGTTATCAGGAGAAGAACGGGAGTGGCATAAACATGTATCGTATTTCCCCCAACTATTTTCACAAGGTTCACATATTTCTCCATCAAAATTTTTCAGAGTCAGGTGTTTTCTGTGTATTTGGCAAATCCCAGTGACTTGCTCTTGCAGAGTCATCCCTTGAACTGATGCAAAACAGCCTGCACTCTTTGCATTGAGTTCCAATGCCTTCAACCTTCTGTGTCAAGAAACACTTCTTTTTGTTTAAATGTAGCTCCATGGAACTCAATTTCATAAGACCTGTACCATATCCCAAGTGATGTCTGTGTTGCTTAGTCATTCTGTACATGGAAACCATTCCACTCCTTCAAGCATCCTTGTTGCCCTTCTCAGTTCTACCACAATTTAACAAATTCAATCAAATATTTTGAAGGCATGAACAGGTACCATATACAATACTCAGGATGGACCAATACTGAACTCTGAGCTGATGTTTTCATGGAATCATCATTGTAAACCTGAGATCTCACTCCCAAGTGTTAATGGCCAATTCATGGCACATTACTTCCCATCTGAAGTTCTGTAAATTTCTTCTTGCATGTGCATCACTTTACATTTATCTAGATAGAACTTCACCAATCATTTATTGTCTGGCTTCTCAGTCTCATTAAGGTCTTTCACAATGTTTTGGTCTTTCTTTTTCCTCACTACCTTGGAGAATTTCACCACTAGCAAACTTCCTCAGCTCGCCTACCTTGCAAGTGTCTTTTTGGCATGCAAGGAGCCTCTTAAGCCAATTTAGTTTTCTTAAAAATCTTTGCCAAGAAGCTTTGTGAAAACCCATTTGGTAATTCAAAATATGTCAATCAGAACATCCTCATTCACATGTTGTTGACCCTTACAAACAAGATTATAAAGAAGGATTTATCTTTAAAAAGTAATTATGTTGACATTTTACAGGCAGTTTACAGTATGAGGTGTCCTCTTATACTGTTCTTATTGAGGTTTCTATGAATTTGCCTGGCAAAAATATGCCATCCAAAAGCTTACATTCTCCATGGAATGGGTTTTAAAAACTTGCATCACATTTGCCACCTTTCAGTCCTCAGGTACAAAAGCAGTTTTATATGAGCTGTTACACATAATCCTCAATAATTCAATAATCTCATCCTTTAGTTCTTTTATAATTATTGATATCAGAAACTCTTCCTGCCCTGCTGCATGCCATGGTACCACAGATTCTTCTGATGCCTTCTGGAAACTAAACCAGTACTAAGAGACATGAAAGAAGGAATATGAAGGAGAAACAAAATATGAGCAAGTGCATCAGGAGAACTCCCTCAGTGAAATTTAAATTCAGGTTATTTTAAAAGATCTTTTTACACACAGCAGACAGTACAAACACCAACTTGTGAGCCTCAGAAATAAATTGCACTGATCCTTTCATGAGGTAAGTTACTGCAAACAAAAAGGTTAGGTGTCATTTCTAAGCCTTTTGTTTAAATGAAGTGGCAAGAAAATCTGCTTTTTGTGATGTTGGAAATCCAGAATATTTGTATTAGTTTTTGCTCAGGTGCAAGCTGCAGTTTAAACGTTCGAATAAACCCAGACGCTTATCTGAGTTGAAGCTTTTGGTGGTTGCCTAGTATCCATGGCTAAATTGCTGGTTACACATCTGATCTAGTGGATAGTGCACTGATTTACATTTGCCTTTTCTACCTAATGACCTAATTTCTAAGCTTTCATTCTCTTCCCGATCTGCTTAGCTACTGAAGCATCATGCTAAGCAAGTGTCATACGTGCTATTGCTACCAATCCAACAAAAATCTCCACCCAAAAGCTCTACCTTCTTGCAAGAACAGAATAACCTTAAATCTGAGTAACATTTAAAATTGTGACTGGGAATTTGTGCCCTCAGTTCAGTTACCTCTCATCATGATGTAACTCTTGGGTTGAATCTAGAGTTGTATATTAGACAAGCATTTGTAAACAGAACATTGTTAAGTGGGTATAGGACATTTAACTGGATAAGTATCACTTAACCACTGAGCATTAAGAAGCTTCTGAAAAAATACTGAGAGTGGCTTGAAGGCATACAGTGTTGTTTTACTCTGATAAAGCAAAATTTTAACCATATATGGAACAAACTGATAACATAATTCAGTGTTTCCCTCTGGCAATCAAAACAGTGGCATATATAAATTATCCACGCAGCAGCAGCATCTAAATTAAGTTCTGGGATTTTTTTTAAACCGTGTGCCATTGTTATTGTTGTTGTTGCTGCTGTTTATTATTATTATTATTGTAGGCAAACAACGAGAAACATCCTGCAGATCAGATCTTTTTAACATCCTTCTAGATCACAAGGCCAATATGAACTCCAGTTGTCAGGAAAGCCTAGCACACTGCCACTGTGGAGAATGACTATATGCTGAATCTTATAATAAATTCTGCCATATATACACAGCTTCCAACCATAACTGTACATGATATTATGACTAAAAGAGTGAGAGAAGTGAATACGCATACTTAACAGAGCACATATTTAAAATGGCCAGCATCAAATCAGAAACATTAACATTGTGATGCAGTACTTGGCACACTTGGCCAACACAAACTAGCAAGAATCTGTTCTCTCCACATTTGTGCTGCTTTGGTCCAAACAAAGGACATATTTCTCATTTGGCTAATGCTAAGTGCAATTTACTGTTCAAATCAATGCTATATTGTTAAACATTTCCTTGCTTATTTTCCATCACCAGGAACATCTGAGACAGCTCTACCGATGGGGGTCTAACTGAAAGGAGGTTGTAGTGAGGTGGGTGTTCTCTTCTCCCAGGTACCAAGCAATGGGACAAGAGGTAATGGCCTCAAGTTGTGTCAGGGGAGGTTTAGATTGGATACTTGGACAAAATTCTTCACTGAAAGGGTTGCCAGGCACTGGAACAGTCTGTCCAGGGAAGTGGTGGAGTCACCAGCCCTGGAAGTATTTAAAAGACATGTAGACATAGCCACTCTTAGGGACATGGTTTAGTGGTGGACTTCGTAGTTTTAGGTTAACGGTTGGAATTGATAATCTTAAGGGTTTTTTCCACCCTAAATGATTCTATGATGTGCACAACTTTTCTTACGGGAATGCTGTCAATGCTTCCTGCGTATCTGCCCTCCTTGACTAGCACAGAGCGTGTCCCCACAGAGGGGGACACACACCACCTTCCCACACCTCTATCTCTATGCTCTTCACAACATTTGGGGGTTTGAAAAAAACAGGCAGATGCAAATGGCCAATAACCAATTCGGGGAGGGCTTCTGTCAGATTCCCAACAGCTTATTCAGACTTGTGCAAACATTTAATTAGAACAGAAAGAATAATTAATTTACAACATTACAGAGTTTTTTACCATAATCCTGTGGTCTAACCGAGGGTTATTTTAATCACATTTGGTTGTTTAACAGGCACTCTCAATATACTTACATGTAGCACATTTGCTTAGAGCATAAAATCTGGATCTCATTGAAATCAAACCCAATCACACTTAGGTTGCAATGAGTCCATGATTTAATTTTTTTTTTCCTTTTTAAAATTCTGGATAGATGTCTTTCCCTAAGTGCAGAAAGACATAAGCATCCACTAAGAAAGAATTCAGACCACAGGGACTAGTATTTCCCTTCCCTTCCACACAGTTCCCTATATACAGTAACAACATTGTACTCTGAATGCAACTTCTCACTGTGCTTGTCTCTCCCCCTCTTGCTCAATTTGGCAGCAAGCTTCAGCTTCCCTGAGGAAAACAGTGACTGTGATAGATGTGACCTCCACACACTACTACTAGGTCAGTGAAATCAGCCTGGAGGCATTTTAAAGCAAAACAAAAATCTTGCTGTAATGCACTTGCTAACATGTCAGATACTACAGCTATCCATGAAGAGTTGGTTGAAATAAAGAGTCAGTACTTGAAAAATACAGACACACCTTTGGAGTTTATACTTCTACTTCATTTTTAGTACAAGACAACTCTTTAGTTGCACCCAGAGCTGGGAACTATCTTTTATGTCTTAAAAGGGATGAAATATTAATAATTAAGCTTCCTCATTTTCCTTTAGAGATTAATTCAGTTAATTATATTTTTGTAAATTCCACATTATCTCTGTTAATAGGGTTGCAGGGCTGGGGTCTTGGACTTTGGAGACTGATTTTCTGTCTCTGGCCATAGCAGTTAGGCTTCCCTCCCTACATTTTTATGTCCAGTCCTACGGCATAATGTAGTCATTTGGTGTGCTACCCTTTTGCATGTTCCCCTTTTAAAGTGCAGCTTGCATGGAAAAATGAAAATGGGATGTTTCTCTCCATATGGCTGTATTCAAAAGTCACACAGAATACTGAAAGCAATGTCTGCAGCAATTTACAGATTTGCTTTAGGCCAGAAGGAACCATTACGTCTGATTTCCTGAAAAAGTCACAAGAAAATTTCATCCACTGAAGAGTTTCGGCCCTTCCTGTTATGACGTCTGATAATTTGTGGTCAACCACAGCCTGAATTTTGGCAAAAAAATCTCAACAGTTTGATTTAAAAGTTTCCAATTAAGTTAACTTACCTCACTGGGGAAGCAATGCTTACTGTGTCTATTATAAACCACTTGATTTACTTGTGCTTCTCTGTTAAAGGTCACTCCAATCTCAGATACCTTCTGAATGTGTAGGCACTCTTACACTGCAATCAGATCAGTTCTTAACCTATCAAATCACAGAATCACAGA
>VZRW01000369.1:0-86028 GCA_013398125.1 Aegotheles bennettii
AGCTGACACCCACTATAATGTCCCCTCTCCTCCATTTATTCCTGACCCATAAACTCTCCGTCAGCTCTTCATCCATCCCCAGGTGGAGCTCCATGCACTCCAGCTGGTCATTGACATCAAGGGCCACCCTGCCCTCCTTTTCTCTCCTGCCTCTTCTTCCTAAAGAGCCTGTAACCTTCCATTCCAACACTGCAGTCATAGGAGCCATCCCACCACATCTCCATGATGCCAGTAAGATCGTAGCCCTGCTGGTACATGCACATCTCTAACTCCTCCTGTTTATTCGCCCTGCTGTGTGCGTTCGCCTAGAGGTGTTTAAGTTGGGCCTCTGATGAAGTTTACTTACTGGCTTGACCATAAAATTAGCCTGTGCCCCCCTCAAACCATAACAGTTTTGATTATTGAAACCCAGTTGAAAAAAATAATTGAAAAAGTATTGAAGTGTTGAAATGTGTGAGAAGAATGTATAAACCCAAAGCCTTTGTCTTCTGTCAAGGCATGACTAAACACTGGCAGCAAAGGCAGTTATCCTTCTGTATTATGAAAATATCTCTCAAAGGCATTGTGAAACTTAGACGATGTTAAGAAAGGTTTTAACATTTGGATCAGTCAAGATGTTCTATTATTAGTTTGTATTTTTTTTGACGAATTTTAGGTGGTGGATGATACTTTTTATAAAAAAGAGTGAAATGGAAATAATTCATGAAATGCCATAGGCAATTACTAAAACAGAAAATATCCCCACCCCTGGATTATTATTTTTGTTAGTTATTCAGTTCTTCTTGGAAGGTAGCTCTAAGCTATAGCAAAGGCTTAGTATGAATTGTACTGTTTCCAGGTAAAAAAATCAGTATGTACTTGTGCTTTGCTGTACACATGCTGAGTACTGTGCTTTCCTACTCGTTTGTAATGTTTTTTTGGTAGGTGAACATCATTCAGACTCATAGTGACTTCCAACTTTCATAAATTACCCTCCGATTTTTTCATTGATTACAGCTGGAATAGAGTTTCAGTAACAAGGGCTTATGTCCATAAGCTTGTAAGTTCATAGGTGCCTAAGTGTGAGGCTTCACTTGCCATTGCCTTAAGTGATACTTAACAGATTTCAAAATCCTACTCTTTGATGTCAGATCTTGATAACAGAAGAAACCTGGTTCTGAAAGCTGTAAAACTACAGCCTTGCTCACCTACTCTGGAAGAGCTGGTTTTCAAAATAAATTTGACAATAAACCCCAGGCTATTAATTTTTAAGGCTTCTTAAAACAATAATTAATACTTGATGGTGTTGAATATCTGATTTGTAATCAAGAGGCTTCTGAGTCAGTGGCTGGTGTAAGGGTTATGAAATGCTTTTCCCTTTATGTGCTAGACATACATTGAAAAGATATGTTTCAGTGTTTTAGGTAAGTTATTTTTTTTTTAGTTACTACTTCATAGTCAGTATGTTAGAATTTCAATTTTAAAAAAATAAGTCCATTGAAACTTTTGCTTCTGAGCTTTGAAAGCTAACAATCAACATTCATCCAGTGTTTGTTTTTTCCCCCATCCTTAATTTTGCAAATAAAAGCTGCACAACCTGACCATCCCAATGTGAAGTCCATTTCAAGCCACAACAGTGGTATTACCAAAAATACATTTATTTTTTTTCCCTGCAATCATAGCATGCACATATCTTTCCAGACTGGCTAGCTCTCCATAGAAACTGGTATTTAAACGAAGTTATACAGCCTCTCAGTCCACACGGCAGTGTTAGTGCTAGTGTGAATTCTTGCAAGGTTTGCACTCATTTGTGGAACAATTTGTTTGAAAGTCTCAGCAAACCAGAAAGCTAATTACTGTTACTTATTTTTACATTTGCTTTTATGGTGTAAAACAAATTTGTAGAAATGTCAGGCTAAAGCTGGTACTACGACCCCGGAGTAACCCAGTGATGAATCATACACATATATGCTTATATATGTTTATATAGGTTTGTTTATATATATAAATGACAAAATTTCTTTTATTCTCTATCTCCCTTTAGAAACATTTCTTCCTCACACTACTTGCAGTACAGCAAATACAGCCCTCAACACACTGGGAGGAGAGTGGTGTATAATTCTAATTTTATTCTACTTTTAATATTTGCATATTTGTATTTCCAAAATCAAAGTTTCCTTGATAATCACTATAACAGACTGCTTTTCTTGTTTCTATCTCTGTGACCCTTAAAGTGCTGTGGATGTTTCCGTTACTAGTCCTGTTGGGACCCAGGTCACTGACGAGTCTTTCTCTGACCAATGTTATGCATCTCTCTCTTCGCCTTGATCTTGAGATATCCAGTGAAGATACAGCTATGCTGTGGGCTGCAGCTTGCTTGTCTTGGCTAACTGGGCTACAGGCTCCATTTGCTGTGCATGTCCCATGTCTGTGCCGAGGTGCTAGCAGTGGAGGGTCTGCAGGGTGGCTGCTGTGAGGAGAGGCAGCTGGGGGCTGCCCCATGCTGGGACCAGCTGGTTCCAGCTGATTCCACAACACCCTCACCATAGGGCACCACTGAGCCCAACAACCAAGCTGGTGGCACCTCTGGGAATATGTACTCCAGAAAGGGCAAAAGACTGCACAGGCAGCAAGGAGTGAGGGACAAAGCATGAGGAACAGCCCTGCTGGCAGCCAAGCTGGAGGGGGAGGAAATAGAGGAGTCAGCAATGAAGGAGTGAAGCTGAGGCTGGGAAAATGGCAGGGATTAAGGATTTTATTTTTTGTCTGTGTTTGTCACCATCCAACTCTATTTTAACTGGCAATACATTAAATTAGTTTTCCCCAAGCCAAATCTGTTTTGCCCTTGATGGTAACTGGTAAGTGATCTTCTTGACTTTATCTCGACCTATGAGCTTTACCATCTTATCTTCTCTCCCATCCTGTTGAGGAGGGGGAGGCAGAGAGCAGCTGGGTGGGTGGCTGGCAGCCAGTCTTGGTCAACCCACCACACTATGCTGCTTGCCATCATTGACTATTGACTTCTATCCTCTAAGAAAGACTGAATTTTGTGGAAAGAATAACTCATACCCCATAATTTTTCTCCTAATGTCTTACCTGAGAAGGGAGAAGGAAATTCTTTTGAACTTTGGTTGATAAACCTGGCTTTATTTTTACATAGAATTCCTTTCCCACTCTCGAAAATGCAAAACACACTGCATTAAGTAATAAAGTTTCAGTCTACTTTCAGTTAAATCTATGTCATCTTCCCCAGATAGTTGAAGTAATATTACCTAGGTTCCTAATTTAAAAGAAAAAAAAAAAGGGAAAGTATTGTAATAGACAAAACACAGCACATTGAGAAAGCCATTATAATTTCTGGGTTTTGTCTTTCGGTTGTGTTCAAGTTTATTGTATCGTCTCTGTCATAGTACAGCACCTGATTATTTCTGAGCTGAGAATGTGCAGGATTTCAGAAATTTGTGAAATGACCTTCTTATTTCCACATAAGCAGAGCATCATATTAAGCAAGCATAGACTGATTTGAAGAATATGCTAAAAGTGTTAAGATCCCAGTAGTAGGGGGGAAAAAACCCCACTTATGCAGTGCTTCATTTTCATTCTCCAAGACATGACCAAAAGCTGGGAATTTTTTCTATTTTCAATTTTTCTAGTTTTCTAGCGCAAGAAAAAATAGTACCTTAGCCAAAATATTTAAGCACCATTGATTTAAAAATATTTATCTGTGATCCTTTTTTAGCCTCTGTGTGGTATTGAAAAGCCAAACAAACAAACAAACACAAGAGTTTTCATTTGTCACCCAGAGTTCTGAATCTGCTTCTCCTTCATGTGTTTGTCTAGCCATTGAGTCACTGAGTCTACAGTATTGTGTAACTTTCATTTCTGTGGAGGCTTGTTATATTAGAAAAATTGTTCCAAAGAAAGCAACAATTATGACATAAGCACATCTGGCTCTTGCAAATTATTCTTTATTAAGCTTTCATTTAATTACATGTGCTGAAAGGTCTGCTTTTGATTACTGTAATTTTTTTTATTTGTCCATCTGAATGATAGTAATGTTTGAAATTACATACAAACCACCTGGCTTTTTTCTCACTAATAAGGCAAAGTTTATATAGATTTATGTGTAGAAGAGGGATTAGGATCTTCCCTGTTTATGGTGAAGAATTATTGCTGATGCTAATTCAAGGTGAGGGTTTAAATTTGGTCACTGGGAGGAAATTAAACCTGTTTGGTTTTGTTCAGTAAACACTTTAGATTGTTAGGAATAGTGTATTTTAATGTACAAGTCTCTTATTATGTTTCAGTTAAACTTTTTGAAAAGTTGCATGAGGGTGTTTTTGTAATTTCATTACTTTTTACAGGAATTTTTAAGGCCTACATGCCTTATTAGCATTTATAGAAGTTATAACAATCACTGTACACTGTGAGGGAGACGTACCCTGTTGCCTATTTTGACTTTCATTGCTATCTAGAGAAGATGCAACATTGCCTTTTGGTAGCAAGCAATCCTATATCAGCTCCCAGCAGAGGTTTTGGAGTTGGTGGGTAATTTCTGTGTAAGAACAGAATGACCTGGAGCATTATTGTTTCTGACAGGGTTTTGTACCTCCTTTTCATAATGAGCCTTATAATTTTATCAATTTTGTTTTTAATATTTGGGCATAGTATAACCTTTTGCTTATTACCATGACCATAATTAGCAAGAAGGAAAAAAATACATCAGCTAAAAGTCATATGAGGAAAAAAGACATTGGTATGTGGGAGTTTTCTAGTTTGTTTTGATTTTTTTTATTTTTTGAAAATAACAAGGGAAAAAAGCCACAAACAAGAAAGTACTGGAAAAAAAAATCCTTTAAGAGAAGAAACAGCAGAGCAATAAAAATTATGCACATGTACAGTTTCTTTCTTTAGGAATTTTGCAGGAATACATTGTATATATTCTTGTCTTCCAGCAACTGTATGCAGCTCAGCTGGCAAGCATGCAAGTTTCTCCTGGAGCCAAGATGCCATCTACTCCACAGCCACCAAATACAACAGGAGCACTCTCACCCACTGGGATAAAAAATGAGAAGAGAGGGACCAGCCCGGTAACTCAAGTTAAGGTATTTTCTATTAAAGAAAAAAGTCACTGTCTGAAAAGGGCAGTGAAATTACAAGGTCTATTTAATTATTTTACGGTTGGAAGTTGAACCACATGAAAGTTTTTCGATATTCAAATAAAATGTTCTTTTTTAGTGCTGTATTATCAGTATAGAGAAGGGAAGAGAAAGCATTCACTTCTTGCTTCCAAAGATATCAGGCATCCCTCTTCATGCCACAGGCAGCACAACAGATTCATCAGTAAAATGTGATATTTTCAAGATTTCAGTTTGTAATCTAGTAACGTGCAAAAATGTCATCTGTATCATGAACTGCTTCACACTGAACTTTTGAGTATCTTCAAATACAGTGCTAGCTTATATTGTTAGGGCAGGAGAGAGACTATCTAATTATTTTACAAATCTCTAGCTACATTTATTCTACAATTTTGGAAAGAGCCTCACATACAAATAAGATGCAAGTCAGGACTCAGGGGAAAACATTGTGTCATTGCAAATTGATTTGACTTTTGCTGATTTCACACAGCTGCTGACAACCGGGCTGCTCCTTGTTGGTTTTGTGCCATTGCTGAATGCTTGCGCCTGCTTATTCTCACTTGCTTGGAATCAGGCAGCTACAACATGGCATTTGCCAGCAGCTTGAAATGAACATCGCGCACCCCTTGAAATCTATGGTGCAGCTAGTACCTTTTGGGTGGAACTGGCTGGCTTTTATTGCTGTGTTCTCCTGTGATGGTTCTGAATTTCATGAGACCAAATATGCTGAGAAACAATTTATTTCAAACTGTAAAAAAACACTGTCATTCAGATGTTTTACCAATTTGAATGATAGTGCTATAAATGCAGAACTATTGAAAAATAGATCTAAAGGAGGCATATCGTATGGACTTTGGAGAGAGAGAGACAGAATGCAGTTTTTTGCTAGCTGCTGACACCTTACAAGCACACACTCAGCCTCAAATCAGTCTGGGAAGATTTTACTCACTTGAGGTGAGGGTTTCTTTTTTTTATTATTTTTTGTCATGAGAGTAAGATATCATCCATTTTTTCATTATCATCAATCACCATGGTAAAGTGTGGGTGAGTAGCTATTTCTGCCTGGGCTGATAAATTTCCATGACACTTTTTTGCTAGGCTGAGAGTACTAATAAATAAAAACTATTCCATTATGGCCAGATCTAACATTTATTTAGCAAAGGGTTCACTTAACTATAGGTGTGTATTAGTCTAATATTTTACCTCTTGTAATCCAGTGCCAGACTTGAGAGTAGTCAGTGAAATTTATCACAAATGCAGAGTTTGTTATGGTCAATACAGAAGCCACCAAAAGCAAAGCCCAACTGTTTCAGCAAAGTCGCCATAGTATAGTGATACCTAACACCAGTGATTTATGGTATTGAGAATATACAACTGACTACTTTAATATGAAAAAGTAATTTCATAAGTGAGTGAGCCAAATGGATCTACACCAAACCAAACCTTTATTATATGAGTAAAATTTTCCCTGGTTAAATTCAAGCACATATCTCCTTGAACCAAGGCCAATACCATTCCGGCTTTGTGGCCAGCTGAGTCCTATTACAGACTTGACCACATGCAAGTTCTTGGGGGTTTCCCTACATAATTTAACTTGAATGGACTCAAATATACGTTAAATAAAAAAGGACTTTTTATTCTTTATTTGAGCAATATATTTATTGAGCACACTATTGCATTGAAAATATTAAAAATAAACTACAAGTGCCGCATGAGGACAAATGCCAATAGCTAATGAAGAGATTAATTATTAGTATAAAAGCACTACTACCTGTATGCTGTCTTTGCAAATTGTCACCTTTATAAAACATGACAATTTTGATGGACATGCATTGCTTAACAAATCCTCTGTATTTTTACAATCTTTAAACAGTTGCTTGTATATACTACATGCATTATTTATAGAACTAGTGGAATTCTTTTACAAGAGTCAGATCTTTAAAAAAACAGTGATGGGTTTTTTTAAGTCAGTGACCAGACTGTTTCCCAGCTTTTCAGTTGTCTCACAGAAATAAGTATGCTGCCTATGAAGTACAAACAAAAAGGTTCTGGCAGTGTTTAGAGGTTTTTTTCGCATGCCCGTATCAGTACTAGACAGAAAATTATTTAGAAATTGAACATGGTAGTGTAGATTCATATGTGTACATATGTGTCCAGCAAACCTTGTAGTCTGAAAGGGGTTCTGAAGTCTCGAAGAAATGTGTTGAAACCACTTGTATCTGTGCAAGGAAAGAGCCTGCATGTTAACATGGCCACAAGGCACAAGAATGGACTATGTCCCTTATACCTTTGTCTTTCTGGTTTCACTTGGACTCTAAACAGGTGTGGACATTTGTGAACACTGCAAGGTCAGGAAGAATAAGAATGTCATGCAGGTTTATGGAAACAATTTAAAACTGGAGATATGATGGCATTGTAAATACCTGGTTGTTATATTTCCATGTTTAATGCATTGCGTATGATCAGATGTAGTTTGCTAAATCACTGCTTGACAGGAAGGAGAATGGAAAAGATGAGCTAATATAGTGTATTATTGTATTTTGACATCTGTTTCTAAGCTTTGAAGCGATCAGTGCAACATTTTAAAATATGGACAATATTATCTTATATCCAGCATAATTCTGCTTTGGGCGTATTTTAAGTGAGAGATCTGTCTTGCTAGGCTCTTTAATTACATAAAATCACTGTTTCACAATTTTCCAAATACTCTGTCTTGCTTAACATATTAAGGAAAAGGAATAAGCTCAAATAAAAGGAAGGCTGCATTGGAAATATCTATCCTGATCAAATTGCTAGAATGAGTTTTCTTCCAAACGTTAGGGTATTTCTTAGATGGACTTATTGTCTTATAACACTGAAACAAGATACATGTGGAATTTCTTCCATAATTGCATATGAAAAATATAAAAAGATATAAAAGTGCTGATACTATATTTACATATCCTTAAAAAATATTCCTTGTCTTTATGCAAATATACATACACATGCACTAAAGGTTGAATGCAGCAGAAATAACTACAGAATACAGAAATAATTAGAGAAGTGTCAAAGAAGAGAGTAGCATTTCTGTGAAAAAAATTCTTGATTTTACATAAATCTGTAAAATTTACGACACATTTGAATAATAAAACAGTGTAAAATATGCAAAATTAAATAGTAGAAAATAAAATATATTTTGAAATGCATATAGTACACATTCGTTACTGTAGTGAGACAATGAATTTGAATTCAGTGAAATTCTTCTGTTATGGGGGAACAGCATAGATTATTTTACTAAACAAAACATGCACTCAAAATAAGATGCATAGAATGTATAAGTTAGCAGCAGCATTAAATATAGGCCAAAGAACTGTCAGGGTTTCCAAATGATTCTTTCATAGAAGAACTTCTGATTCCTTAGTTTCTAATGCATTTAAAAATAAGCTATATAACTTATTTTTATGGTGCCAGGAACTTTTCAGATAGTACCAATGCAAGAACATTACTGAACCGCTAGAAATTTTAAATAATTCTTTGTAAATGCCCTAGGTTAATTTAGATCTCTGAAAACACATTAGAAAATTAAGCTGTAATGTGAGCTAATTCAAATTTTAATTTGGCAAAAAGAACGATCCAGCCACATACTTAATGTAAATAGAAGCATAACACAGAGAAATTAATGAGGTTTCCTTCTGTTGAATCTTAAAGGAGGCAGATAATTAGCTTCTTTTGTTATTATTGCTAGATAATGTGATATTGTCTTCGAGGTTACTTTAGTAACTGCTGCTTGCAAAATTATGTATTCATTTGTCTTTTTCTAATATTTATTTACATTAAACTCTTGTAGGATGAAGCAGCCCAGCCACTGAATCTATCAGCCCGACCCAAAACTGCTGAACCTGTCAAATCCCCAACATCACCAACACAGAACCTCTTCCCAGCTAGTAAAAGCAGCCCAGTGACAGTGACGAACAAGAGTGGCATCCCCAGCCCGCTCAGTGGATCTCTGGGAAGAGGATCCTCTTTAGGTAACTGATCTATTCTGGGTAAAGGAGAAAACTGGCAAGTTTTCTACATTAAACCTCAGCTTGAGCATGCTTGCTTCTGAATTAAGTAGATATTTGGGTTTACATTTCTGTTCAGTATGGAAAAAATTTGCAGAAAAGATTTTCGAAGAACTCTTGAATGCCAAAGTTTTACAAGAGTAACCAAAATGATGCAGCAGTGATATGCACCTACAAGAAGTACACCAAATAAATATATAATGTAAGAAATATACATACATACGAATATATACACATAAATAAATAGAGAGGTATATACTAAATGTGTAGAAGAGGTTTGTATGAATGTCTTCCCCAAAGACATCAGTTGGGTGTATACTTGCGAAGTTAACTTTTGAATTTTGACCTCTGGATTAAATAAAAAAAAAATCTTTGCATGCACACAAAGACTGACTAGATATTAGACATATGCACATAATGGCTCATGTGATTCGTGTACGTGCAATGCAACAGTGCAACATACCTTAAACATGTTTTCAAGCACTTTGTTGAACCAGAATCATGGAACTTTACATATCTGCAAGGTTTACAATAAACCAGAAGTCACGCAAGAATGTAACTCCAAATATGGTCTTCAGCTATTTAGTCCAAATATACCACTAGTTTTACCCAGAACAGCATTCTAAAAGAAATTTAATCCTCTGCATTCTGGGTATTAAGTTCATCTTACCAAGACTGTATGCTGAATATAGTAATTTTTTTAACAAAGACAGAAAAGCTTCAGTCAAGCCAGTTTATTTTATTATTTGTTCATATTTTCATTATTTATTTGTTCACCCATCTGTCAAGANCGAAGAACTCTTGAATGCCAAAGTTTTACAAGAGTAACCAAAATGATGCAGCAGTGATATGCATCTACAAGAGGTACACCAAATAAATATATAATGTAAGAAATATAAATACATATGAATATATACACATAAATATTTGTTCACCCATCTGTCAAGATTTTGTTAATTCATATGACTGCAAATAGGGAATTTTTTATCTGTTCAAGATTCTTCAATTAAGAAATAAATCTTATTAAGTAATGGAACAAAATTGATCTGAAAACTTTGTATGAAGACTACCTTAACCAGTCAAGAAACAGAATCAAGAGCTGCAAAATGTAGATGATCAGTCCTAAAGTTCAAATAGTAAATTTTAACAGTGACTAAATACTTACTAAAGACCACTTATTCACAATCTGTAGCTCAAGTGTACTTGTAAAGTATATGGAAACACTTGTGAATAATGAACAGATATGTTAAATACATACATTAAATATATAAAAATTATGATTTGTTCCATTCTCAAACACTTGGGAACATCATGATCTCTAAAAGACACTTTCTGCAGCTAGCTAGATATTCTACCTGTCAATTTATTTCCACCCATTACTGCACTAATATTAGAAAGAAGTGGTGTATCATTTTGAAGTCACAAACCGTTCCAGAGAACTGGATGGAGAAGATGCACCTAAGGTGTATTTTTCACATAACATCATAAAAAATTTTCCTATCAATCCTTAGGCATAAAAGAAGACAGAAAAACATTATCAAAAAACAGCAAACAGCATAGGAGCTTTTGCTTCCATTTTTACAATATGTTTAAGTGACTGGGAGTCTAAATCTCATTAAAAGTAATGCAAATACGGTTCCCAATTTACGCTCCAGAATGGAATTTAGTTGCTTGATCAGTTCAGAGCATTGAAAATTTTACCCAACAAGAGCAATGGTTGTTCTCTAATATGTTACTTTTATTTTGGAGAAGGGTGCTTCATTCAGGCAGAAAACATCATAGATCTAAAAGATCACAGTTTGCATTGGAGACATTCAAAACCTGACTGGATGCATTCCTGTGTGACCTGCTCTTGGTTGTCCTGCTCTGGCAGAGGGGTTGGACTAGATGATCTTTCGAGGTCCCTTCCTACCCCTAACATTCTGTGATTCTGTGATCTCCTCTCATCTAGACCACAGTATTAAATCAACTGTTTCGTTTGCATGATAAAGCACGAGAAACCCTTAATCTTCACCTTTTTTTAAAAAAAAAGAATTCAGGGTCCTTCCAGGTTGAGTTTGCTATATTTCACTCAGCTGAACTTCAATGAAGTCAAAAGAATATGAAAATTATTTTTGAAGGAGGGTTCCAAGTCTTAGCCTGTTTGTTTTGGTTTTTTTTTGTTTGGTGTTCTTTTTTTTGTTTTGTTTGCTTGTTTGTTTTTCTTTATAGTGCACTCTTAGTAAGTACACAAATCTAACAAATTCTGAGCTTTTAGAAAAGACTGCATGTCATCTGCTTGTCAGGCAGATGCACAGGTCATGCACAAACTTTGCACAAAATTTTCCAGCTAGAATGTATATACACATATCTATCTGTGTGCGATATAGAGATTACTCCCATGAAGGAACAGGTGGATCAAGCTTCATCACAGCTACACAAAACAACTAGTCACCAAATAATTGCTGTCTTTTGGTCTCAAATCAGAAACTGTATCTGAGGTACTCATCTTTACCTCCAGTGTGCATTTTAAGATGCAACAGGAATGTTTGGTGTGAGTTTGAAGTTTCTCTTTCTGTCCAGAGTGATAGAATGAAAACCACTTTTTCTCTAGAGCTTTATGTTCATGTTAAGGTGACAGAAAGCTCTGTCCCCCAAAAGTAACTGTGGACTCTCTTTCTGAAATTGAAAGCTAAATGTGTACAGTGATGGTTCTCTCAGTAAAGAAATTCTAAAAATTGACAGACTTTCATGGCCAAGTAAACAAGATTTCTTTCTCCTTCCTTGTTAATTTTATTAATTATTATTAATACTTCAAAGGCTTCCCACTTAAGCTTCAAAATACTGTTGTCTTAAACACATATTTAGCTTTGAACTTTGACTCCATGAGTATGCTCAGATACCTCAATATCAGGCTATGCCTGATATCAAGATTTCAGTGGTTGTATTTATAACAGCAAAAGAAGTGCACAAGCTTAT
This sequence comes from Aegotheles bennettii, assembly GCA_013398125.1. NCBI lineage: Eukaryota > Metazoa > Chordata > Aves > Caprimulgiformes > Aegothelidae > Aegotheles > Aegotheles bennettii. The sequence continues at coordinate 12,119 of VZRW01000369.1, forward strand.
TAATCACTTTTACAGATTAATTCAGCCTTTAAACACACAACAATTGCCACTCCTCCTCCTTTTGCAGGTGTTAGTTGGGTGCAGCTCTAACAGTATGAGAACTGAGTGCTTGCCCTGGATTCTAATTTGGATAGTTACCTACATAAAGTGTGTTCTCTGCTTACAGATATCCTTTCCAGTCTTAATTCACCTGCCCTATTTGGGGACCAGGACACAGTAATGAAAGCCATTCAGGAGGCTCGAAAAATGAGAGAGCAGATCCAAAGGGAGCAGCAGCAGCAACAGCAGCCACATGGTGTTGATGGAAAATTGCCCTCCATGAATAACATGGGTCTAAACAACTGCAGGAATGAAAAGGTAATGTAGTCCATTGCCACAGAGTCTGTTATTAATTTTTTCCCTGAAAATAGCTTCTTACTTTTATTTAAAACTTCTTTTTAGAGCTTTTAGCCACTCTGATTTCATGTTAAATATGCCTTAGCACTTCACAGTGCTGTGTTACAAACTTCCTACATTTACATGACAGCATTCAAAAACATCTTGTGCTCTCATGTGATTAATCTGTAAGCATGCATATAGCAACGCAGAAAATGAATCAGTTGAAGCTACCATTGTGGTCACTAGATTTAGAATTGTGCTTTTGACAATGATTGGGTTGATAAATACAGCAAAACCCAGTTATGTGCTAGCATGGTTGAGTATCACAATGCTGTTGAATGTATCTGAGTGCGCTTGAATCTGGGACTCAGATGCAATAAAGTATTTAGGCTCACAACAGTGCTTTTGGCTCTTAGATTCAATGAGAATTAGAGATCAAAGTTCTTTGTTGAATATTTGGCTGTAGTTTCCAAACACTGAAATGTAATGGGGCGCTACAATAAAATGGTAAATGGGAGAAAGCAGTGAGAGAATGTGACCAGCATTGAACTGAGCAGGATATCATTCAGTTTACAAAATATCAAGCTGGGATCATATCTGGAAGGTTAAGAGCAGTTTCTGTCACATGCACTTTAAGGACGGCTCAGAGGACAAAGAAATGTCCTTGAAAATTCTTTATGTCTCTGTTGTCCTGCTCTGTGGTCTTTCCAAGGTCTGCAAGATCTGCTCCAGGAGCAGGTCTCTGTGTATAACAGAGCCAGTGAACACTGAATGAGGTAATTGGCTGAGCTATAAGGCAGCCCTTTTGATGAAGAATGCTTCTCTGTTAGCTTCCCTAGAGGTGGCTTATGCAGCAAAAAATACAGCACACAAGTTGTTTTTCACTACCGACACAAAATCAGTTATATACCACAATACTTATTCCAGTTAAGTTGAACGGGAAAAATATTATCCCAGTAATCATGATGGTATTGACAAATAGGAACAGTTATGATGCAGTTTAGTAATGAATGAAAAGAAAACTGACACATTCATTAGCCTATAAAGCAACCAGTGTTTCAGACTATTTGCTGGAAAAAAAAATAAAAAAATAAAAAATAGGTAGCATTCAATGCCTGTAATTCATTAATGAAAATTCTGTGACATATCTGTATATTAGAGGGTAGCTTCTTAAAAACATCTAGTACACTGTTAGGGCTATTAAAATAATGCTTAACATTTGACTTTGAAAAAATAAGTATAAAAGTGGCATCCACTTACTTGTCAACTCTGCTCCCTGAGTATTTTCAGTACCATGTTTATGTTTTTTATTCAATATAACAAGTTTCTATTTCATCTTTCACCTTCTAAAGCAGAGTCAGTAAATATTTCAGTGAATAATCAAATTTCTTTTTTTGTGCCGGTTACTAGCAATACACAGATTGATGTACATCTTCCAGATTAAGGTTATATATCAGGCAGGCAGAGGAAAAAAAATTTTATTTGCAAATATAGCAGAGTCAATTGGAACTCTTTAACAAATATAAACAACATCATTCTCAAATGCCATCTTTTATGGGGAGACTTTTCATGGTAGCACTTGCAACTTTTAAAACCTAAGAATAAAACAGCAGCAGCAAAATCTGTTGTTAAATCTCTCAGTGCCCTTATATAATCCTGCTGGGTTCATTTATTGTAGCATGTACTATAGAGTGAACCATTAAGGCAGAAAGAAGTTGTAATATGTACTCTGGTTTAACCTTTGGTATGCTAGTCTGTTTTCCGTGCTCTGTAGAAGCAAGAAAAGGCAGGTTTTACAAAAGAATGGGTTATAAATCAGTGATTTAAAATGATGCTATATCTTCACTCTCCATCCTAAGGAAAATAAAAGAATTAAATCAGTCATGAATACTAAGGGAATGTATTTCTATTTGAGAGTGAGTATAAAATACATTAGAACCAGAAGCAACCTTTGCACAAACAGAATTCTAAAATACTCTTCCTTCCCCCTTTATACTCTGCCTTTCAATTTTAACATTATGACACATTTCTTTTACTCTAAAAATGGTGGGCAGGATGATCAAAATGGGGGGAGGGAGAATGGTAGATCATTTCAATTAGAAAAACAGAATTTTGAAATAATTGTATGCCAAGAATGTGTATAGTTTCTGTCATAATCCTAGTGAAGCTTTGATAACATAGTTGCAATTTTGGATTGGTTTCTTTTGAAGAATCAGGACCCTATGTTTTCAGGACCAAATTTTCAGAAATTTGCTTCAGGTAATTAGAATTGTATAAATGAGTAGCTAGAAGCTGGCACCAGAAAAAGATGACAAATTAATTGCCTGCAGCTGGTTTAAAAGAGCTATTGGGTTCTGGTCAGTTACCGGTCTTCAAGTTCAGATATCTGGTAATAGTTTGTTGTGCAAATGATTGTGCTTACAAAATTATGTACATACCTTCAAAGCCTGTGCTTAGGCCTTTTCGAAAATGTGTCAGTTAAATCTCGGAGAGCTTTGTATTTGGTTAGAGACACAGAATTGAAAATTGCCTCTGCTCATATTCTGCTGTTCGAAACCATCTCCTACAAAGCTTTAAAAGTGCTCACAGAGACTCACTCATCAGAAAGACCAAAACAAAAACCTGCAGCACTCAGACACAGTCCAACTTCGTAATTTGCTAAAGAATTAAGGTTAGGCTATATTTTTGAGATGATGCTATTCTTTAGATATCTACAATTATGGAGTTATTTCATTTTGTGTGCTGTTGTGAGCTAGAGTAGGCAGGTAACCATCGCATAGCTGCTTGCTCGCTCCCGTCCAGTGGGATGGTGAAGAAAATCAGAATGGTAGAAGTGAGAAAACTCGTGGGTTGAGACAGTTTAATAAGCAAACCAAAAGCTGTGCATGCAAGCAAAGCAAAATAAGGAATTCATTCACTACTTCCCATCGTCTGGCAGATGTTTAGCCATTTACAGGAACACAGGGGGCTTCAGCAAGTGTAACAGTTGCTTGGGAAGATAAATGCCAAAACTTCAAACATTTCCCCTTCCTCCCTCTTCTCCCAGCTTTTGCTGCAGAGCACGGTGTCATATGATGTGGAAAATCCCTTTGGTCAGTTTGAGTCGGCTGGCCTGGCTGTGCCCCCTTCCAACGTCTTGTGCCTCTCCAGCCTACTCGCTGGTGAGCCAGCACACGAAACAGGAAAGGCCTTGATGCTGTAGAAACACTGTTCAGCAATAGCTAAAACATGCCTGTGTTATCAGTGCTGTTTTGGTCACAAATCCAAAACTCAACACTCTGTGAACTGAAATTAACTCTATCTGAGCCAAAACCAGTACCATGCACACAAGGCAAAAAGTCATTATAGCAGAGTTGACTTTTTGTAGTCCACCTGGTGCTGATCAGGTGTAGCCTGTCTGAGGAAACGGAAAAAGTAACTGTGACAGTGTTTTCACAGAACAGAAACACTGGGGAGGGGGAGAGGATTCGGAAAATTCAGAAAATAGGCTGCAAGAGCTCTTTCTACGTGATATAACAAAAGTAAAATAATATAAAAATTAGCTTTGTTTAGAGAATGGGTTTTTTTGTAGTCCAGTCATGTTTACTTTCAGCTAAAATGAGTACTTAAACTTTACATTGCTAGAGCTACTTGCATTTATTTTAGTATTTCAAACTAGCATGACTGCCTAGAAGATTTGCTTTGATTTAAGGCTTTAAATGAACCTGAAAATGCTATATAATTTATAAGATAACTGACATTATTTTTAAAAGGACCAGATCCTATCTTTTTTTGTACATAAAGCATGAAAACACTGACAAAAACACTTCAGAAAATCTTTGTAGGAAATATATAGGCAGAAATATGTTAATTTTATTGAAGAAAAATATATGAAGACAAGATATAACATATACCCAATTAATAATCACAACATATCTGCTAGACCCAAAGATATACCCCCACCTCTCCATTTACATACCCACAAAGCATATTCATTGAGATCTGAGAGGAAGCAGAATTTAATATAACATTTTTATGTTTATTTCCATTCCCACTCTTTAGATTTTCAGGCAACTATGTATTTGCAGTAGGAAACCAGAATTAGACCCCAAAATAAATGACATGAGTCATTGCCTACTTCCTGGGAATTATGGTACTTTAGCACCTCTTATAATGAGCCTTTTATTCCTTTCTTATTTCTAAATCAAAGTTTTACAAGTTGAATCCATATCATTTATCCTAATATAGACCACAGTTTGTATGCAAAATGTGTACATTCTTAAAAATGTGTATTAATACCCTTGGAGATGTTACAGTCTATTGATCAAATCCATATTTAGGCACTTGGGTTTGACTTGATAAGCCATAACAACCTCTTTGGAGGTGTTATGGTCTGCTGTGTTTAGGGACTGTTAAATATGTGGATTATTGACACAATAGAGTGTAGCAACTCCTCAGGAGCTGTTACGCTTCATCATTTATATGAAGCTACTGCACATGCGTACAAACTTTGCCTGATAAAAACTCTTCAGAAAGTCTTTGTAGGAAAAGTTACTAGTCACACATAATCTCCTTTTGACTGCTTACAGCTTTGCAATGACTCCATCATTGTATTGCTTTTATCTAACTGCAAGCAGTACTGTATTATGTTGCAGACAGTTTTTTACCAGCATTTTTCTCCCCATAGGTTCAGTATTATAGACAGAACAACTACAAAGACAAGAGTCACATTGTCTTTTCTGCTAGTGCAGGATGTTTCTCAGACAATCACGAAGAGAAGCACCTTGTTATAAGCACCCCTGTTATTAGTAATTTCTCAACTCAGTTTAAAAAAAATTTAAAATGCACATAGGTAAGAAAATACTTTTCCAGTTCATACTGCATTCAATTATCTTCTCTCCTTTTACTGAATGTAGTCATGATGACTCTTAAATTGAGAACATGAATAAATTGGTCATAAGGGTCTCGTGGATTTTTATAAATCTTTATAAGTGATTTAGATTTAGATTTGCATTTGCTTCCGTCTTTTAAGAAAAGCTTTTTATATTTTCTTCCTTTGGTTTCTTATAGAAGAATATTTGTAACTAGTAAATAAGAGGTCAATGCTTGTATTTCAGTCTGCTGGGAGACACAACAGAAACTGTAAGCATTTGCAATTGGATCCTTATTTCTGTTGGTTAAATCTTAGTTCTACTTGTAATTAAAGGGCAAATACCTCATAATTAGTCCAAAAAATGGAAAGCAGTATCAACAGCAAACAACTAGTTTTGTAAGGTTAATACTTTTATTACAGTATTGTCTCAATAGTAATTGTACCAAATTCTGTTCTCACTGCAACCTAAGGAAGGTCCCGCCCCATATAGCATACTCTTTGGTATAATATAATTTAAGTTTAAATACATATATTTACATTCTATAATAGAAAATCTGGAACTGTGTAGGGAGAAAAAAAAAGACACAGATTTACTTAAGGAACTGTTAGTGTGGTCTCACTTTCTTGCAAGAGTATAGGCAATTTATTCAACTCAGTGGGAGTGTATTCCATCTGTCTAATGAAGAATCTGATTTTCACAAAGAGACACTGCAACTGGGAAACTGTTTTTCCTGAATACGTCATTCTGCTCAGTTGACAAACCTTTCCCTGGGGAGTTTCTGAGACGTAGAAGGACACGTTGCATAGAGACAACCTCTTTACAGTTCCATCATTTTATAACAGATAAATGACTTGTCTAACTTAAATGCCCTAGAATAGGGAAAAGTTTCAAATACAAATCCCAGCAGTCCTCATCATTCTTACAAAACAAATGTCCTTTATACTTTACTGTGAATTTGGCCAATTTAGTAATATGCTTGTGGCTGTATATAATATATATAAGCAACATTTTTTTTATATTGGGTGTTCAAAGTTAACTTCCTAAAGGCATATTTGGGCACCAGTATTTGATTCTAAAACCCCTTTATTTAAAAAAATAAAATAAGTATAAAAATATTTTGTACCAGATTTTTTTGAAACTGCATTAATTTCATAATTTCCTTTTTAGGCTAGGGTTTATCTTAGCTTCATGAAAAAATGTGCCTTCATTTTATATCAACTGTAATATTTCCTTAATATATTTGAAATAAAAATAGTGACCCAAGTAAAAATTTTCTAAAGTAGCTGCAATGCAGGAGCCTAAGTCCCACTGAACTAGCTCTGAAAATATTACCCCAAGGCAAAGAAGCAGCTTTGTGAGTGAATATACAGTAACAGTCTATTTTCAGTGAAATTCAGCAGTTTTATATCCTTCTCCAGCACTTTTTACAATAATTTGGACAATTCAGAATTTCAGCTGATGTAATACTGCCCCCTTTTATTAGAACTGGAAAACATGCTGGACTTTAAACATTTAGTTTTGTAGCTGGAGAAATTCTGTTTATTTCTGCAGTTGCTTTCAATATTTGAAATTGCATGACATAATAAGATGGAGCATTATATCAATATAAGTTTATAACAATGAGTGGGAGGAAAAAAGTAATGATTCCAAGCAACGTTTTTGCAGGGTTTATTGTGTGTGTTATGACTGGACATCCTAGGCAGCATGTCACTCCAGGGAATTCCATGGTATTTTTTCAAGAAGTTCCAGGTGTTGATGGTTTTTGCTTTTGTATGAATTTAATTGTCTTATGTACTTGCATTAGTTTCCTAAATCTGTGGTTTTATAGGATAACAGTAGGGCACGGTGAGCATCATCTTTTTTGGTCTTGTTTCTTTTTTTCTTTCTATTGTGAGGTCTGAGGAGGATTTAGATGCATCTTTGAATAGCTGAATGATTTTAATCTCTCTCAGACATGGAGAAGTGTTGCAATGTAAACACGATAGCAATTGCAGTGAATTTGATATGTACAGGTATATGTGAAAACTCCAATTAGGACTTTAAAACTCCAACCATATCTTTTAAAGAGAAATATTTTCATTATAAACAAATAAGAAAAAAAAAAAATCTGACTTGTAATATAGCCCTGAAGCCTGTACTATATTGCTAGCTTTTGTAGCTATCACAGGAAATAAAATCAGGCTTAGAAATTGTACCCATACTTAAAGAAATGTTTTATCTGATCTCTATGTATTTGGTGAGGAAGATGATGGAAGTTGTAACTGCACAGGCACAGAGGGGTCAAATACAGGCATAACACTGGTACTCAGGTTATGAGTTATGGGAGGAAAATACCATTGTGGACATTAGCCTCAGTAGAAGAACATAGCTCCGTTATCAAGGCCAGGTTTATAATGGGAACCAGGTGCAGAAGGCTGTGGGTATGAAATCTTGTCAAGTCTGTTCCTCAGATTCGAGAGATAGAAATATTAAAGCTGCTCATGAATTGTTAACTTTCTGTCTTTACATAACATGTGATTCAGCCTTTAATTGATCACATGCTATTGCTCAACGACTACTATTTATACCTAAATATTCATACTCATGCTACCAATATATCTACTGTTTTTTTTCAGATATACTTTGTATGCTGTGTGTAGAAAGACATACAAATAATGTATTTGAAATTTACACATTAAAAATACATGTTCACTGAAACTGTGGATCTGACAGTGAAAAGACAAAAAGAAACAGTACAAAATCTCTGGCATATGTAGGTCATCTAAATTTACAGATAAATTAGCTTTGGCGCCAGCTTACTATGGATCCAGTTTTGCACCTACGGAAGAATTTGCTGTACAGACCTTTGTTTTTAAGCATTTTGCTCAATTACCTTACTTTCCCAAAGTATAAATCATGGAAACTTTATTGGACCATAAATTAAAAAAAAAAGTTTGACCATTCCAGTAATGATGTACATATGTAAGAAATTAAAAGAAAATGCACCTAAACATAAAGAACCTATATGAAACATTGTAATTTGAATATCTATATACACATATATATGTACAGGTATATGTGTGTGTATATGTATATATACACACACACACGCACAAAATATAGTGAAGAAACATTTCCCATTAGGTTAAGTTTTAAAATTTCTTATGCTTCCAGTTCAATCACAAGATCACTTGGCAATAAAATATTATTTTCAAGAAAGAAATCAGCAGACTCTTTTCGTATTAATATCTACTTTTGCATTTGAATGTTGTCTACTAAAGTTTTTACCACTGGCTATGCTCAATAGTATGCTTGTATGATCACTGAACACAACTATGTTTTTTAAATTCTGTTATCAGAGGTACTTGAAAGGGTTGCCTAGCTGTAGGTTTTAGATCTCATTAATAATGGTGATAATAATAATTAAAAAAACCCAGGATTTGGCCCCTTTCTTCTACTGGCTTTCAAGCTCAAGAAAAAATGCCAAATACACTGCTTTTTCACTAACATAGGGCATTTTCTGTGAAAAGGATAAGTGCTTTGTCCTATTTTGGTCTTCTCCCTTAAATCTTGGAGCAAGAGAAAATCCAAAAGGAACAGAATTAGAGTAAAATGGGTCCCGAGGGAGAATGTTGAAAAATTTACACAAACCAACAAGGATAATTCTTCCCAAAAGATGATGTTCTGCCATAAAGGATAGTGTGGTTTTGTTGACTGTAACAGCATAATAATTGTATCTTACATTTCCCAAACTACTCAGGAGACTTTGCAGATATATACTGAAATGTATTCCATATTTTTCTTATACTTCTCCACAAAACAATAAAAATAGGTTGAAAATTATTGTTTAAACATAAATTTGCTAGAAGAGGAATATATTCATTGATTTGAATTGTGGGTCAGAATGGCAGCTGCACAATCCTATCATATCACTTCTTCAGTTGTCCTGAGAACTACAGAATACATTTGCATATTATTTCACACTTAGATACAAGCAGACATCCACAAAACTTCTGCCGTTTATTTCCAAGCTCTGTGTATTCCTTTAAGTAAATTTGCAACACCAAATGCATTGCCAATATAACTCTCTTAACTGCAGTAGATTAAGTACAGCAAGGATAAATTTGGATTATTTTCTCTGATACTTCATTACTTTCTAAAATTAAAAATGTCTCCTGTTTCTCAAGTATCGTTAGGCTGCATCAATAGGTGTGATGAATTGGAATACACTCCCTGTTGTTGAAGGATATTTACTTAGCTGCCTGTTTGTGGTATTATTCTCTACTTCGTGCTGGCTTAACTGTTTTGCTTCAAGCAAAAGTATAAACATGATAGCAGGTAAAATTGCCTTCTTTTATCTCATGAAAAGACTTGAGAAATAATGCAAAATGGTATTTGCAAATGTTAATTTGAAAACTTATTAATGGAGTTTGACCATGCTTATTCCTTCCTTTGTTTTCTTTTCACAAATATTCATGCAAATGGATTTTTATTTATATGAATGTATTTGCATATAAACATGGACCTTTGTGCACAATTATGCATTTGCTGTTTATGCCCAAATTGCTCAAATAAATTGTTCATATAAAATGGAGGCTTTGATGCAGTTCCCACTTCAAACTCCATGCTGACCAAATGAGGAATGCAGTAGCAGGGAGTTCTTCCAAACCCTTATACAGTGTCAATGCTAATTATAGATCTTTACAGCAACTCTGTGAACTCTACAGCAATTTAATCTAGGAGTCCTGCAGGCCTTGCTGCACTATGCCTTACAACTGCCATCTTTTTCCTGCCAGTGATATGCCAGAGGCAGGTTCATCATGTTTTTTTGTGGTGTTGAAGCTAATGGATGCAGGAGTTGATAGGTAGAAGTAAAGGCTTTCCACTACCTGGGAGGTCTTTTGGCTGAGAGAATTCCCACTTGCTTTTTTCAGGTAATTTAAGGCAATGTTACAATACTTACCACTGAGTCAAGCATTGAAAACAATATCATTTGCTTTAGGTGAACAACTACAGCATAAATCACAAGCATAAACTATTGAGCGTTTAAGCTCATAGTCCATGCATAACTCAAAAGTTGGATTGTTACAACACTGATGCATTTCTCATGCATGTATAGAAACTGCTAATCTTCCAGGGGTAGTTTGAAAAGGTAAGACTGTATTTGGATAAATTGTTCACTGCACATAGCTTGTCCATCTGTAGTCACATAATACTAACTCCATAAACAGGTCTGTCTCAATTGGAAATGTGCAACAGGGTAATAAATGATATTCGACATCAGATTACTTATACTAAAATCGTGTTCAAGTCACAGTAAGTTGTTATAACACTACTTAAAACCTAAAGTATGCCTGACCCACAAGCTGAAATTGCCCAGCTTACATCCTGAAAATCTACAGAAAACATTATTTTCCTAGTATTTCACTTTTATGCCTGTGGCCTCTAACATGTTGCAAATGCTTCTATAGGAAAGGCTGGAAAAACATATCAAATTTCTGTTCTCTTCCACTTGCTGACATTCATTAACTGAGGGAGAACACTGAGACGAGGTTTTGGAAAGATCTCTTCACCTCCACCCGTTCCAAAGCAATTTATTAAACAGACAGTAAGAGAAGTGGACATTTGTGGTTTAATGTCAGACCCGTGTTAATCAGTAGCTGGGTGCATGCTTTCACTCTTATCTTGCCAAAGGCTTCTTGAGATAACAGGCACTGGATGCATTCTTATCTCACTGCCATTTTCTTTGCATCCTTGAGTTCAATTGCTAAGTAACAATTTCATTATATATCTCCTATTCAGATGAACTATCATTTTATATACAAACAGATTCTTGCTTAGTGCATCCTTCTTTTACATACTTGTTCCCTTCAATTTCTAAAGCACATGAGCACTCTGCTGTATTTTGGATGCCAGTATGAATAGAAGCCATCACTGGGAGGATGTGCATTGCAACTGTACACAAAATGAGTTACTGTTACATCATGTACTGTAAAACCTCTTGGTCTGTCAAGGGTTCAGCAGGTTGCCAAAACATGTTCAGTTGCCAGCTCCTTGCCAGAATTCTGTTCCTTGCCTGATGCCACGCAAGCTCTTTGAATACTCATGAATAAGATTAGGTTGTATGGCTGCACTCTTTCTCCCAAGAGATTTTCCTTTATCAAGGGATTACCTGCATGACCTTTGCACAACTCCTGTGTTTTATTCTTCAATATCACACTACAGATCACACTACATCATGACAAATGTCTCAATGATTAAGTGTATGTCAGCCCTTTGTTTCAGAAATAACTCAAAACTTATAAATACAACAAAATTTTCCTTCCACGCTTTCACTCAAGGCTTATTTTTTCTCTTTCTTTGCAAGGAACAGACTGAGTTGGTATTCACAGTTATAGACTGACCGGGATAGATATATAGACCGGGATACCTACCTGTCCCCTGGATTAAATAGCATGTTCTGCTATGTAGAATTTCCATTCCATTCAGTGCAAAATCCATACACAGTTTATCAGTATATACTCCCGACCATGGACAGGCAAAATTAATGAACTGCAGTATGGAAAATTTGTGGTGAATGTGTGAGTTATCCTATAAGGGAAGGAGATGAAGTTTATTTCTTTCCCGGGTGTATCAAATGATTTCCCTTTATCTCCCTCCATGCCACATTACTGTAGCTACCGGAGAATATGTATTATGAGAACATAAAGACTCAAAAGGGGGGAAAAGCCTCCAGTTTCCTGTTCATGATCCCATTTAAGTTCTCCTAATGTAAAGCATTTGCTATGTTGAGGATGGATAAGGATGTGCCTTTCCGAATCAGGACTCACGTGACTTACTCATCCTTCAACCGTTCTGAGATTCCACTCCTGCAGTATTAGGAATGCTTCTAATGTGGTGCTGACTGTGGTTTAGGTAGTGGAAGTCTCTATCATTCTCTTCTCATGAAAGGGAGGGACATTTTCTTGCAGTGTTTGCAATGATCTGCCTAGCTGAGGCCTCCTTTCCTTTTTTTTCCTGATCTTGCTCTTCCCTATTGCTTACCCTTGATGTGCTTTTGCTGAGACTCTTGTAGTGTCCCATGAAAACAACATCCTAATCTTGCTGTTGTGTGTCATATCTTAATTGATTAATAGAATAGCATGCAATTTCCACAGTAGAATTTCCACTAACATCTTACACGGTGAGAAGTGAAGATTCACATATTTTTGCTATATAGTATGTATGTTCTCTATACAACTGCATTCTTGTTCCTAAATCTGCCTTGAATTTGAATTCACACTAAGCTAAACACTGAATGTTTTCCATAAGCAAAATGTATCACATTTTTGATTGCTTGGAGGTAACAAAGGAATAGAGATAAAATTGAAAATGTTATTATATTGATCAGTCACATTACTTTTTTCTTTAATATTTCAATTCTGTTAGTGATGAAAAAACTCATTTAAAATTGGACTCTTTTAGGCTGTGCTTTGAATGAAAGCAAAGCAGGTATAGTTCCTGGGATGAAGATCTTTAATAGATTTGCAAGGGAAGGGCTATCTAGGTTCCACACACTGCCTCTCCTGTGTACAAAGGTTCTCACAACCTGGGCTGCAGCTCACTGCCCCCTCAAGGACATAACTATTTGACCAACTCTCTGTAAAGGTGGCAAAAACATGGCTTTGAAAACAAAAAGGCCCCCCCCCTTTATTAAACTGGAACATTTCACTGTTTGAGTTTTCAGCAGGACCCCATAAATAGCTGAATCAGAAGATTTAAAGGATTGTGGGATGGGAACTGGTAGGCTGGAGGGTGAGGGATAGGATAGAGCTTCACTGCTGCATACAGTGTCCGTGAAACTGCACGTTGAATGTAATGCAGAATAGAAAATAAGATTAAAGGAGAGCACAGATAGGAATATGAATATCCTATAGTTTGAATGGTGGATATACAACCAGATGGCTCCAGAGTATATAGTTCTTTCCTTCCTTTTGGCATCATCCTTTTCAATTCTCCCAATACATAATAATTTGAAATTCCTCTTATGTCTCTGTTTCTAAACCCTAAGAAGCAGCAAACCTGAGCCTTACTGTTTGCATTCTTCTGATATCAAAGACTCCTATCCCACTGTGGCTCTTAGCCATAGGAGAGGTTTGAGGGAGGAGGAAGAGATGTTTTTCCTCCTTCTTAGCCACTCCACCAGATTGGAGGGCGGAGAGGGAGAAGGCAGTAGATGTTAATGTTCAAAATGGAGTCTGGGAAGTGACTGATGCCTGAGCCTGACATACCACTGCTTGTTACTGTGTCTCATAGCAGATGTGGCAGTGGGGTTGGAGCTGAGTGGAGGTTGGTACCTGATGGTGCCAAGTACCCATCCTCTCAGGGAGTCAGGGAGAGCCTTTGCCAGCCTGTTTTTGCAGAAGTCCACACCCTAGAGATACCTTGTGCCGTACAACAAGTGGTAGAAGGATATTTTTCTTTATGTTGAAAATCTGTGTTGCAGATTTACAGGAAATATTTGTTTATTCTTCAAATTAGCTGAGCAGGAGAATTAGCTAAACAGAGATGGATTTAAAGATCAGCACAATGCAGCAAGATTAAAAAACCCTTTCCATTTGAACTAATGAATTTCAGACTGCTTTTCATAAACTAGTTTTTCAGAAGTCATCTGTGAAGCCTTGTATCAAGAATTTTTAAAGGTAACTTAATGGGATGGAGAAAAGATTTAAAATTATCTACTGGAGCTGTTGCAGGAGATATTAAATATTGATTTATCTTGGAGTAAGAATCATACTAAAGAGTGAGGCTTGTAGTCAGATCAATTTATCTGAAATACAAACTGTATGGCTGTCTTTAGTACAATGTCAACATGAATCTTAAACAAGTAGATATGAAAGGTTGAGCATTTAATCTAAATCAATTGGCTCTCCAAATCTTCAATTAAAAAAAAAAAAATTCTCAACAGTTCAAACTGAAATGCTCCTAAGTGTTTCAGGTGGTTTATATTAAAAAAAGCTTCATTTAGTCAGTTATACTATATCATAACCTTATGCATCTTTATGCTACTAGGAACAAAAATCCACAGGCCAAGGCTTTTCCAAATCTTAAGTTTTTAATATTTCAAACTCTCTTGAAAACCCAGTGTAAATCATTCAAGTAATCTGGCAAATAACACTGTAAGCAATTTTCTGCTACTTGCCACTGCTACTGCACTGCCAAGCTTTTTGTCATAATATAAAAGTTGGCTCAGATTGTACTTAACCAACTAAAACTGATTATGTTCCCTTTTCAGGCATAAATAGATACCATCATGCCAGCTAGTGGTACTGGGTAAAATACTTTTCAGTATGTATAATTGTACATAGGTATCCAGTAGGAAATCCTTTATCCAAGTATTACATCAAAGCAGTACATCTCAGATAATTTAAGTGTTAAATTTGCTTTTGTTTGTACTATTTTCTTTAAATATATTCATTAGACAAGAGCAGAGCCTTTAATGTTCCATGACTGAAAAATCCATCAAACAGATTTACGGCAGAGGCAGTGTGGCATAACAGCCAGTGGACTGGCCTAATGTTCAGAAGTCCTGGGTTCAGTTCTCAGCTTAATCATTGACTTTCTGGGTAACCAGAAGATAATAATTTCCCCTCTCTGTGCCTGGAGATACTCTTACCAACCTCCTTTTTGAAATTATCTGGGTACTACTAATGCGCAATGGTAGATATTACGATTGTCTGGATATACAATAGTAAAAAGCTCCAAAATACTGATTGCTTCCCCAGGACATTACAATTCTCCTTCCTGTTAAGACATAGCTACAAGATATGACCACAGTTATAAAGTATACAAGTACACAAAGGAGTAAGGAAGCTATGAGACAGGAAATTCTCTCTTACAGATTGTGTTTGTCCACAGAGCAGCAAAAATCTTCCACTGGAATGAGGTGCTGGAATGTTCCCTTCAGTGGATAGCATTAACTTTTCCATATATGTCATCTAGAGTGGATTAGTTGGGATAGTGAAAAAGAGAAAAAAAGTTCATTTTAAATGCAGAGAGATGTAGTAGGACCCAGTCTATGCTTATGCTGAAAACAAGGTCAAAAATAGGTCTTAACTGGGACATAAGTGAGTAATATGCTCTGAGGGTGAAACCACTACTTTTGAAACTCCCATTCAAGATTGATTGTTAAGGTATAAAAGCATGTTCTAAACTGTCCATTGTTGCATTGAGCTGAAAAATACTTTAATGGGTATCTTATGAGGGAAATTTGAAACAAGCTTTTAATGATAAAAACAAAACAAGATTTATAAAATCATGCTAGTTTAAATGAAAAGCTAAAGAATTGATTTTTGCTAGTAGCATTAGCTATAGATGACTAGCAGTTTTGTATTTGTATATTGCAGCAGTAAACTACGTAATTTTTTCAGCCCGTAGGTATTAATTTTGCATTTAACATGGATTCAGGTGTAAGGGTTCCTGGATTATGAAGGAAAATAATGCACAGCCTTCAGTTACCCTTTTAAAGTACTCTCTCTCTTGCATTATTTTGATTCATACTTCCTGCATGGAGAGTAACTCCTTCCAAGAGATGTAAATCTCTCCCAGTTTCCAGGAAGTACGTATTTGCCTGCATTTGCATGCCTGATGTAGCAAATGGAACCTGTATCTTACTTTATCAGTTGCTTTTTGTTTGTTTGTTTTGGTTAATTTATAGTGTTTGTAAATCAAGCTTGGGCTGCTTTTTCTTTGAGTATAGATTTTAAAAACAGAAATTATGAGCAACTTAGTTCTGATTGTATTAGAAAGATAAGTAAGTAAATGTAGCTCTTCCTTTGCCTTCAGCTAGGAATCCTTACAGGTCTGTGTTCTTGGCTTTCTATTGTTTTATTTCTAAACAAAAATAATTCTTCTTCATATCAGCCTCAACCTTCAACCTATCTGTCTGAAAGGGAAAAAAGGAGTAATCAATAAGGAGAAAGCATCTTTTTCAGCCTGAAAAGAAGTTGTTTAAATTTTATTCTTGGATTCAGTGTAGACATATGAGAACTACATACTTTGGCCCTGATTCATTGAAGTGCCTTAGTCCATTTTTAATACAAGCACGTAAGTATTCCCCTGGAGTTAAGTAGTGACTATCCATGTCCTTGAGGCCTCTGTTGGACTGGAGTGAAAGTACTCAGCACCTTACAAGATTAAGGCCTGTACAAGGCTGCAAGAATTTTGAACTCACTGTTCTGGGTTTTTTGTTGTTTTTGGTTTTGGTTTTTTTCCCTGTTGAATGAAGATTAAAGAGAGGAGCTAGTTGAGGGGTACGTCTATATTATCACAGACATTACGTACATCATACTTGATATTGTAATCATGCAGTTACCTTGCCTTTCTGACATAAAGAGTAAGCAGCACATTTTCCTGAGGCTGAAATGGCAGTGATGGGGGTACAAGAGACAAAACACTGCATAATGATGATGTTATCATTGTTTCATTGTCAGCCATCCTTATTCTTCAGTGTTATGTTTCTTTTCTCTCTGAACATAACAAAAAAGGCCTGAGTATAAGCAGAGTACTATATAAGCAGAAATCTTAAAATGGAACCTTGAAAAAGTATACTTAAAATGCTGCAAAAAAAAAAATCAGCTTGATAAATACAGAAAAAGCCTACTTAATCTTTATATGCATGGTATGCAATTATATATTTACATCCAGCACAAGGAAAGACATATACTTGAAAACAGTAGCATTTGGTGGGATTTTTGTTAACTGCCTTGATTGCATTTCTAATTCTAAATACGAATATGAACATTTAAGCCTAAGTGTCACCAATTTAAACTACTTCAGGTGTCTTCCTGAAAATGGGATGGAACAGCCGTGTCTTAGAGGCCTGCATTGCTTATAGAGATAAACAAAAGGGGTAGGCACCCTCAGTGACTCATTCAGAGTATCTGAGCTAGATATCTGTACCTCCAAAGCCCTGGAGAATTAACCCTAATGGAGCTACTGGAATCTATACTTACAATACACAACACGATTCATGTTCAAAGATTGCTGTAAGAAAATGCACAAAACGCAGATTCAGATTTTCCCTTAAGTTTAGTTACCTAAGTGTAAAAATACTTGCAAGAATTTGAAATATTTGCTTTTAAACCTTCATAAATACTACCCACATGTAAAGTAGGAAAAGTGCATTTATTGCTATTTGGTAGTTGATTGTTGCATCATGTAGTCCATTTTTATAACAGTTTTTTCAGTATTGTTTGATCCTGTCACAAAATCTGATGTGCATATCATAAGGCACAGTTGAAATGATGAAATGAAAGTATCTATATGAACATCAAACGTATATATGTGTCTGTTTGCATGTGCTTACATTTCCATATTGTTCATGAAAGAACATCGTATTGCTTCTCAAGATGTTTGACCAGTGGCGTGTTGTGTGTCTGTGTGTGTGTGTTCTGGATTTTTTTAAGATCTCTCTTTTCCCAACTTTGTGTGGAGAGCAGCTGAATTTGCTTTGTGCTGTTGAGGTTTGCAGAACACCGCAAAGAAATTGAAATTGGTGACTTCTTTTCTGCCTTTTTTTTTTTTCCATTCCAAAAAAAATTGTTGTGCTGAACCTAGAATAGTGTTGCTGGTTGTTATACTGTTGTGGCTTCTTGCTAAAGCTGTGTTTTCAGTCTGGAATATATTACTAGATGATTAAGAGAAAAGGAGATTCACAGTTTTCAGGCTAGTAACCAGATTTCCAATCTTCTAAATTCTGTTCTGATTCTAATGCATGACAATACTTTTAATGAAATTTAGTCACAAACAGAAAAGTTTGGGGAAGTATGCAGATACATGTTCAGAATCATAGCGTTGTCTAAATTTGATAAAGATATTTCTGTACAATTTTATGGCATTTAAATGTCTCAGTTTTTAAATACTTGGTGCAAGTGCAGCCATAACTGACAAGGTCCAGCCAGCTACTAAATTAAACTCAAATATAGCAAAGTGTATATTATTAATCCTCCGTAGTATTTACTAAGAAAAAACCTCTTTGTTTTTCCATGGCATTTATTCTTGTAACTTAAATGTTAGAAATCTGAATGACCATTCTGAAGGTCCAAGTGTAGCTACTGAATTGCTTCCATTAGTCACTCTAATAGCACAGAAACCCCCATTCCCCCCCCCCGCCCTGCTGTTTCTTAGTAGAAGTGTATGTCAATTGTAATTTGTGTTTATTTTTGTCTGTCTCTTAAAAATGCACATGTATGTGTTTAATTAAAAGAAAATGTGGTTTTTTTTAATGGTTGCATTCAGATTCTTTCAAATTATAAGATAAATAGATTTGGTCTATACCATTTACCAGTTCTCCCTTAAATGTAGTGAGCAGTACCTGATGTTATAAAAGAAAATAAACTTCTTTCCCTAGAAGGCTCTCAGTTAATCATCTGTGGATGTTAGTCAGGAGGGAAGGGAACAGCAGAGAGAATGAGGGAATTTCTCTTTGACCCTGACAGTTGAACAGCTTAGACTGTGGAACATGAGATTTGATTATCTTAGCATGTGTTACTACAAATGTTATTAACAGTCATAAAATTATCCAGCTCTTTTAAAAACAAGTGACAGCCCAAGCTTTGGACTCTTTCTGACCTCTAGTGAATTCTACAGCCACATTATGCAGAGTGTAAAGTAGTAGCTCCTTTTGTTTGCTTTTCATTTACCAGCTGTGAATTTAACAGATTGTCCCTTTGTTTTTCAAGGACTAATGACATTCCATCAGTCTAAGGTGGAATTCCACAGTTCGTGTGATTTTAATTTTTTTAAAACTCTACCTTTCATGTTGTTGTATAATTTTACTGTAGGCTGCTCTATGAAATTGCTGCTGAAACAAAGAGTTAATCAGAAAGTTCTCATATACTGCTGTGCATCATGCCTTTGTGCATGAATAAAAAGTTGGAAACCGCATGAAAGCAGTAGTTGGGTTACCACACAACTGGATATGCTTAAGTCTGAACGCTTCATAACTCTAACTACTGGGGAGTTGCAAACTTATAAATAACCTTGCAATTGGTTAAAACCGTATTAAAACCATATGAACAAAGACATAAGGCATTTGGTTAAGGGGGCTGAGTAAGTGCAGTAATCCTGTTGAAAGTAATCTAACCAGGGCAGATCCATGGCTTAGGAGTGCCTGCAAGTGTGGCAATAGTTACGGGTGTGTCAATACTTCATGTATAGGAGGGCATAATATCCTACTTAGATGTAAACATTTCCTATCTGTTGCTTTCTTTTTTCTTTTAAAAATATTTTAAAATTCATACACATTTTTTTAAGACAACCTTCAATTCACTGAAGTCTATTAACTTATTAATATGTGCTGAATGCTCACAATAATTCATCTAAATCCATCTTATTTGTGTTTGGATATCAAGATGGCTACTACTCACACAAGCCAGATGCTATAGGAATTCCTTTCCTTAAAATCAGATTACCAGAATAATGAGCTAAAGAGAGTGTTTACAAGTAGATCATTTGGGTTTGTATTTATTTATCTAATTAATTTTTTGCCTTTAACATACCAGTTTCAAACTTTTTTCTAGACACTTTAAATTTTGATGAAATTGCAGTTTTTAATTTTGATTCCAGAACCTGGGTCTTAAAAGAAGAAAGTCCTATATTATGACATTCACTGTGAAATTCTGACACTGAACAACTTTGGTGTATTTTCTGCTTGTGATGGTCTTGCATATGTCACATTGTCACATGGATATCAGCTGAGGTTTGCCAGTCAGGCAAAGAAATTTTAGTGTAAATTCCCTGTTATCGGCGTGTAATCTCTTACTTTTCAGTTATGTTTTAAGATGGAAGGCTATATTTAAAAGAAGACCTAATGGCTTCTGTCTCCCCACATCTCTTCAAGCAAGCTGTTTGCTTTGAGGCACTGTAATGTAATGCAAATCTGTAGTCTGTGGCAGGGATGCTAGTCCATGCTGTATGTTCAGCATACAAAGATAGTACTGAAACAGTTTATGAACGACATAGAGACCTTCAAAAACTGAAAACAGCACTATGTCGGGGTGAAAATTCACCTTCTGGTTCTTCCTGAGATCATTGGTTTCAGTTATTTCACTTACAGAAAAATAAAGTAAGGTCAGGTTGTGTCAACATCATAGAATTCAGCGTATCCTTCATTTGTGCAAACTGTAAATCAGTGGTTGGAAAAGATGTACTTTGTATCTTGTAATATCTTAAAATATCAGTTTCCTACAATATCATTGCCTGCTTTGCTAATTTAATTTCTCTGGTTTCATGAAGCAACTCCCACTGCTATGATGTTGAAAACAAGTTCTAAATATTCATCATAGTTCTGCAAAACCAAAGACCTTGCTTCTAATTTTAACAATAATGCCACTATTGTGTTTATCTCCTTTGCCATCCAAAGAATTCCAGCAGTTGCATGCCTGCACACCAGTAGGATGATTGACACTGTTGTAATAAGGTTAATGTTTAAACTTCCCACCCTTAATAACTAAAATATCCAGAGATAAGGCTTAAAGTCAATTGTAATTATCCCTGCTGTGCCAAGATGTTGCAACAGATTCTAAGTGGAGGGTAATTTAACTTTTCTGTCCTAGCCATTAAAAAGTAGTAAGAAGAAGATGGAAAGCTTGGGACGTTTGCATCTTGACTTCCCAGGGGGAAACATCCTTTTTATGTTTTGAATATAGTAAATTGTTTGCCTGTTGTTTACTGTCCATGGTACATGAAGGAAATAGATCACAGTTAGCAAATAAGCTACTAGAACATTTAGTATGGAATAATTCAATTGAAATATATTTCATACATAAAGACAACATGTGATAATTATTTCTAGTCATTCTAACTAAAGTACTGTCCTTAGAAGTAATAATATCCCTTCAGTCATCTGCTCTGTGGCTTCCGTGAATGACCCGTATTAATTCAGTTTCTAGAAACTGGATCTTTGAATTAATGTTGGTAACTGCTTTCATGCTACAATATTGAAATAAAGGGTATTACATCATTGTCCAAACATGTCTACTTAAATAAAAAGTATTTGTTTGCAAAAATATATATTTTAAATCTTTTACACAACGATCAGCATGCATGCCATTTTCCATTTCAGACTAAGCATACATTTCAGATGTGGAAAAAGCAAGCATGTTGAAATAATTTGAGGCATGGGTATAGTCGGATCAGTCTTGGTAATCCAGAAGGGAGGGGTGCCCAGTGTATTATTACATTTCGTATATTATTTTTCAAGAGATGGATGCAATCAGTCATCTTCTCGCATATGGTTTAAAAAAAATTGTCTTGCTGGCAAGTAAACTGTTATTTAAGTACACAATCCATGGTACTACAGAAACAGTTTTGCCAAACTTGTCCAAGTATTCTCACATCCTTAAAGATGGTATAAATATCATTTATAGCAAGCCGTTTACTTCAGACTATATGGAATGCCTTCCTGCTCCCCTGATCTAAGTGTCCCAGTTTGCATTATGGCCTTTATTGCTTCTGTTTGATGGAGTGATCAGTAAAAATTTAATGACACTATAAAATAATAAAAATGTCATTAATTTACCACGGATCTTGGATGCAGTGGTTGTAAAGTTACATTAATAAACAGAATATTTTTTACAACAAAAAGCATTGTTACGTGGGAACGTATAAATAACACACATAAATTTAAGAGCAATTTTACTGTTAGCACACACATTATTATGGAATAGCCAATAAGTGTATAAAACACAGTATATAAAATTTTATGAAAATATACTGTGTACATCAAAAATTCAGCTTTTATCTAAGTGCAGAGAAAAGCCATTATTGTGTGCTTACTGTTTCATTGCTGTTCTTTCACGAGATCACAATTTTATATTTGTTTCTAGTCATTTGAAGTTTGCAGCCTTTTCAGAGGTAGGGGCTACTGCTTCCTTTTCCTATACTCCTTGCTTCACTAAATCATTCTTTTACCTTCCACACATGAAAAAAGAATTGATACTTTCTGCCAGAACGTGACGGAAAAGTTGCTAATTTAATGCAAAGCTAAAAATAATGCCAAAGGGGTTGAAAGGCTTGCTTGGCGACTCTGGAAATAAGGGATAACTATCTAGCAGTCTATCTGTCATCACTGGGGCTGCTCCATCACCGACTGTGATAATATGTGAATATGATGGATGCCACAGCCTTGTGGCTCATAACATTTAACATTCATCAGCTCTTACTAACGGGACTTTATAATTTAAATATCTTTATTTAATATGCAACATCTACCTCATACATCATAATTTCAAAGCACTTAGAGAACCAACAGTCCTGCAAGACTGTTGAGCAGACTAATTTTTTCAATAACTTTTACTTTTTCTGCATGTTTGCGACTGACAATGCATAAATAAGTGCCTAATCATATCAGAATGGAAAATTAAGATTTGGCTGCTAAGAAGAATCCTTTTTCTCTTCTTTTTCTCATTTTAAAGAAGTGATTATTTTTACTGTGTGTTCAACATATGAAGAAGCACAAAGGATCTGAATTGTGCTGGCAAAAGCTTTCAGTTTTCTAGTGCAAATTCTGCTTGACTGTGTTGATTTAGTCAGGAGAAAGGGTTGTCAGTGTCATGTCCTAAACCTTTTTTTGAATTTAAATGAGAAAACTTAATGTGTCTCCACAGTGTAAGCTCCATAGCCAATACAAAAAATCAGTTCAAAATAGAGGTCCAAAATGCTTTTTCACAGGAAACAAGATACCTGCGTTGTCGATAGCACTTCACTTTATTACAAAGTCATGAAAGTTTTCTAATGTAGCTTAGGGAGTTAGCAATATATCCAATAGTCAATGTATATATGTGCAAATATAATGCACGTGTAGGTAACATATTTGTTAGTGCAGCTACAGATAGCCATTTCTTTTTTTGTTCGTATAGAGACATTATGCACAGAATCAATCTTCCTCTAAATCCTTGCTCACACTAGGATAAAGGTATACTTTTAAAGAACTCAGTGCAAGTAACTATTCTCTTTAAGATGAATTCAAGACAGGAGCAAAGACATTTCCCGTAAGATAGGATTGGAGCCTAGTGGGACAAGTGTCCTCTCTAATAATAAATTTCATATGAATTTGTTGAATTTCATGGAATTGTAAAGACACCTACTAGATAAAAACATTTAGAATTGAGGAGCATTAGAATTGAGGAACATTTTTCTATTTTTGGCAAATCTCTGAATTTGTCTAAACCTGATGCAAATATTGAAATTTATTTTTAAAATCACTATGAAGAATATTTTCAATAAAAAGCAAGGAAAGAAATTACTTTGAAAGGCATTTCAAAGACTTAAATATAGCTAGCTTTGTTTCAGCCTTTTATGAGTTAGAAGGAGGGGGTTGTGAAATAACTATAAGTACATCTCCTTTGTTTGACAAGAACAGGTATTTTTACAGTATAAGTGCTTACATTTTACTGTTCCTGAACCTTATCAGGTAATTTTCCCTTCCTCCTTGCATGTCAAAATATTGATATTCTTTCAGAAACTTCCTTTTTTTCTTCTTTTTTTTCTTTCTTTTTTTTTAAACAGAATATTTTCTGGTAAAATCAAAGAGAATGAATGACTAGAAAGATATTCCAAATGTGCATATTGATATGTAGCAGAGTCTGTTGATTTTTATAGCAAAAAGGTATTCCTACTTCTGAAACACACTTAAAGGCTGCTCTTCCAAGAATACTGCAGGTGCTGTATTAACATCCTTAAGGAAAAGCTTTTAACACAAATATTTTGGAAGAGACAATATATGTGCCAAAAGCTGTTTTCTTAGTACTGATCTTTGTTTTTATCTCAACTGCAAATCAGCCTTTTGCAATGGAATGCAGAATCCTTGACAAACTTATTTTTTATTCTGACTACCAGTAAAACAGATGCCGTCCCAATGATTCAGGTGCACTGTTACATTGCACAACATCTTGCAGTAAAATATTTGGCCTCTATTATTGCAGGCCCTTTCTGCAGTCACATTTGATTTGTAACTCTTCCTTTTCTCCTGAATTCCTTTGTATATGTAAGCTCCTTCATCAACCACATATTTTACAGAAGAAAATAGAAAGTTAACCAAATATAAAATGCAGAATTATTTTGTTCGACAACTGGAAAATTCCGAGGAACTTGTAAAAATGCAGTTAGTACCTGAAATGCCTCAGCTGCATGTTGTGGCAAATCCAGTGTCAGGCTGTGCTTTTTTGTCTTCCTCTGCAAACAAAGCATAAAATAATTTTAAAAATCCACGGCTGAAGGAATCAAAAGAATCAGGAATCAAAATAATTCCTCTGTTGCTGGCCTGCTGGGGTTTTATTACTGAAAGGTGATAATAGAAAAATAATCACATTGGAAAGCAGAAGTATTTGTAAGTGGAACAAATGAGAAGCCAAGGCCATCAAGTATGTTTTGTCCTTAAGAACATTTCCAAGTTTCTAACCATCTTGCTGAAGAGGAACTCCTAATGTTTTCTTCTTATGTCTAGTATACACAGCACAGAACTAGGTCATTGAACAATAGACTGAACAGCAATCAGCACTCTACTTCTGCATAATGCATTAACTATAACATGGAGAAACTGTTCATAGAGCTGAAAGCTGGTATTTCATGTCTGTAAATTCAAGTTGACATGACATTTAATATTGTTTCATAGTAATGAACAACAAGGTTTCATTCATTCACAAGTAAAACATAATGCCAAGTTTAGTCTGAAGAGGTAACAACAAGGCAAGAGGGAAAACATGCTATGATCCTTCTAATGAGAACGCTAAATTAATGATAACCACTGAATGCCTTGCTACTGATACACAGGACTACTGAGACTACAGTTGTGAGGCAATATTTTACTGTCATTTATAGTGCCCTTGCCCAGTAGTTGATTGAGGAACTGGGTTAACACATAAAATACCTTTCCGTTTCCACTCTCTAGTTCCAGATTTCCTATGGAGATCTCTGACTCTCAAAAGCTATCTGTTTTCTAGAAGTGTGCATTCTTTTTCCTTTCTTTCTTGTTTTTTAATCTCCTTAGGTTCCCTTCCCACTGAGGTACAATTTAAATTCCTAGACAAAATAATATCAGTTCTGTTGTCTATTATTCATTCTTTCAAGTACTTGTCTTTGAAAATGTCTTGCATAAAATTTAGATTTGTGTTTTCTCAGAGACATGAATTCAATCTTGAATCTCATAGTGGGGGAAAAAGTGCTTTTTCCATTAAATTAGCAGTATATTTTAATACAAACTCTTCTTTCAACTTCTGAATTTTCATGTCTCCCAAACAGCGATTGTCTTTTCCAGTTTAAGCTAGAAAATAAATGGAAAGGCAAAGTGAGCAGCATCGATCAGTACTGTTTGCTGCCAAGAGTGTTTTGTATTTGCATGTACAATCGTTTATGCATTATGGCAGTGCAGATCAAAATAATCTCAAAGTTCCTGTGTATGTTTCACATTTAAAACTGATTTTCATAAATTCAAACATTCTGAATCTGTAAAAAATTGTCCCTGAGTTAAAATTCTAATTAAATGCACTCATTACTTGTTCAGATTTTAAAAATAAGGCATGTATCAGTGCATACACATATGCACAGGCATATAATGAGAACTAATGTATATGGAGCATTAAAACTACTTCTGTTCTTTTCCAGGAAAGAACAAGGTTTGAAAATTTAGGCCCACAGCTAACAGGGAAACCCAATGAAGATGGGAAACTAGGCCCTGGTGTCATCGATCTTACAAGGCCAGAAGATGCAGAAGGTGAGTTGCAATTTTGACTATAGGTTATTGAACACTGCATCACAGAATGGTGTGGCTGAAATGCTGCCAGTGCCATAAGTACTGTCAAGCTTACATCCCAGGATAACACTTGAATGATTTATGTGTGTTTTTGTGAGATTGTAATAAGTCCATAGCAAAGGGCAGATACATGAAAAGAACTATGTAGCCCTCTAAGTCCTCCTGCAATGCAACTATTTTTCTCTTCCAGCAGCTGTCAATTAAGCATTTACATTTTATAGGAAACATTTAGAGAAATGTAGGAAACATTGAGAAAATTATCATATATACATATATATTACATATATACATATATATTTCTTCACCAGTTTTTTAAGGATTTAGCAACTTTGAAGAAGGTTAGAGCACTTTAAGAAGTCTACTCATCAGTGTACTCACAAAATATTCAATATATAGCAATCACAATTTTGTTGACAGACAGCTGTCAGATAACAATGGAAAATATTTCACATTTTCTATGTGAAAGTGTCTTTTTCATTATATAAATCTTCAGTGCATTTGCACTCATTTCAGTGAGAATTCTATATATCAGGCATACAGTGTCGAGCTGCAGGTCGAAATCAGTGTTTATCAATACTGAGTTTAGTCTGTAGCAGGGTTACCATGCATTCTCTGGAAGTGGATGCCACTGGTATCCTCTCTACCCTATGATACATTAGAAGAGAATATGTAGGTAGATAGAAACCCTACCAGTCATGGTAGTAAGATTAATGTATAGAATAGATAGAAGATAGAAAAATATGCAACATTCTGCCTCCTCGATTTACTTCTGTTTGAGAATCTTTTTGCTCTTTTTTAACGTGACAAGTTCTAGTTATGCCACTGTTCTTGAGAAAAGGTTAAAACACCTTGAAATTTTTCCATTAATATCCAAACATCTGACAGGTTCAACATTTGATTTTTTTTTTTAGATCAAAAGAATAGGACCAATAAAATTGTGATTGTTGACAAATAGGGTTATTTTCAAATGATTCTTGAAATAGTGTGACAGATTTTTTCTGATAAAAAGGCATTAATATCTTCTGTATAGAGAATTATTCCTATGAGCACATTTTCTGTTCTGTCTCTCTGTGACCCAGAAATAAATGGTCCAGGTAAGTTGTCATGAATTGCCCCTTCATTTTGAAGTTTGATAATGGCACATGTGAGTGCTATCTTTACTGCATAGGTAATACATTATATGCCTATGATAAAACACCTTAGAACTCGGGTTCTCCTTGCTTGCCAACCAAGATACATTATCTTCAATCAGTTTCTAGACAAAGCAAAGAAACTGAATTTAAAAGTATTTTGGGCAAGGAATTGTATACAATGGGGAAGCTGCAAGTTCAGTTCCAAGATGTTCCTATATTGGCTCATCCATACAGAGGAATAATTAACTCTCAAATTTAATTCAGCAAATTTTTCTTACTTATTGGCTTAGTATCATGATTAGCTTATCACATGGAACATGACACATGCACCAGGAGCACATGCTGATATGTTTTTTGCTTATTTTTTTTTTTAAGTATTTTGACATAGCCAAGATTTCAGGTCTCTATAACAGTAAGATAAGATGATGACTGAAGCTCATCAGCCATTTATTACAAATAGAATCATAGAATGGTTTGACCTAGAAGGGCTCTTTAAAGGTCATCTAGTCCAACGCCCCTGCAGTGAGCAGGGACATCCTCAACTAGATCAGGAATAATATTCAGAAGGTGGCTAGCACCTTAATGAGACATTTCAGATTTTCCATATATATATATTTTAATAGTTCCTTACAAAACAAATATTGCCCAGATTTTTATTTTTAGGGAGCTATTATTTATGAGCTTCATTTATTCATCCTTTATTGGATGTGATTGGCCACTGTTGTATTGTCTTTAAACAGAAAAATAATGAACAGAATGCAGGTAGAAAATAACTTTCGGAGTGGTATTTTGCAATGCATTTTTTTCGAGAAAAAAGGACTTAGGAGATACGTGGACTTTCAAAAGTTCCTTGTTGACTAATCAGTTATTTATAAACTGCTTTGTAAAAGAATTTCCATCCTGCAGCAACTTCTCATATTTCAACATGTTGACGGATATTTTTTAGCTCAGTTGGGATGAAAAGTTGCAACAGTATACTTACAGATACATAGTTACTGGTTCATATGACATCAAGTCCCTGATGACTCTCTTGGTTTAGCTCATTTCCTTCAATTCATCCTTTCTCTTTCTAGTGTCCTTAATTTAGTACCTTGATATACCTCATGGTACTGACAAGCCCCCCCTGTTACCAGATAGTGCAAAATGAAACTTTGACATATGTAACCCAAGCTACAGTGATGTGTGCCAGTTTAAGGACAGTGTACATGTCTTTCTAGAGCTAGTGGGGCAGTTTGAGGTATGTTGTGTTGTCACATAGGAAATCTGAGTTCATTAATGGATTCAGATTTCCAGACTTTGTTTAGCAGCCAAGAGATGTCTCTGGAAAAGAGGTGCTGGATGAATACCTCTGCTGATCTGAAAAAAAAAAAAGGTTGGTGGGACTTCAAAACTGAGCTGCTCATTTGTCCTTCTAGTTGTAGACAAGGTGAATTTAGATATTAGCTAGATATTAATAAAAAAGACATTAAAAATATCACCCAAGTTTTGCCCCTTAACTTTGGCAAGCTAGCTAAGAGATTAAACTTCTAGTGTGACATCGTATCAACGGTTAAACTGTGGCCTCTGATGTACTGCAACATGCTACAGAGTCTGATCATCTTCAAGAATATTAACTAAATTGTCATAAAACCATTACAGATCTTTCTAGGTTTGCCACGTCACAAAGTTTTTTATATGTGTTGCTATTATTTTGTGCTTCCATATGTGTCTGTTTCATCACTGGGTTACTAAGAAACTTGACAACTTATTCTGTAGAATCATAAAATCATTTAAATTGGAAAAGACCCTTAAGATCATCGAGTCCAAATGTTAACCTAACACTATCAAGTCCACCACTAAACCACGTCCCTAAGCACCATATCTACACATCTTCTAAATACCTCCAGGGATGGTGACTCCATCACTTCCCTGGGCAGTCTGTTCCAGTGCCTGACAACCATTTCTGTAAATAAATTTTTCCTAATATCCAATCTAACCTCCTCTGGTGCAACTTGAGGCTGCTCACTCTCGTCCTATCACTTGTTACTTGAAAAAGAGACCAACACCCACCTCGCTACAGCCTCCTTTCAGGTGGTTGTAGAAAGCAGTAAGCTGTCGCCTCAGCCTCTTTTTTTGCCAAACTAAACAAATCCAGTTCCCTCAGCTGCTCCTCACTGGACTTGTTCTAGATCCTTCGCCAGCTTTGTTGCTCTTCTTTGGGCTCCTCTAAGAAAAGAGCTTTGTTGCATTTTAGTGTGCCAAGGTCAAAATCTCAACTGAATGTCAAATGTTTCTAATAGCTATAGTCATATTCTTCAAATACTTAACGTGTTTCACACCTTCCTTTCTGTTGTGCCATTATGAGTGTGTGGCTGTTAGATCTGTCAGACGGTTTTACTCCTATCACCAGAATTGTAGAACTTCAGAATTAAGAAATTTACTACATTTAGAGAAGATATATTGACTATTTGTAGACTGCTTTCAAAGGGGGTGTGTGTGGGGGGTGGTGGTGTTGGGGGGGTGTGTGGAGTGGGTGAAGGGGAAGAAAATGGTGTAACACAATTATTCCTGAGCCAAGGGCTCCAAGTTTAGTCCCACTGCTAGCCATAAACTGCCTACCTGCACATCTGCATTTACATAGGAAACTAAAGTGTGCAGTGACATGGCACGTGTCTGTCTCATCCCAACAGGCAGCTGAGATGGACCAAATCTCAGAAGTGCTTCTGGTTCCCATAGCTTTAACACAGACTTTAAGGTTCAAATAATTTGTTATAAGAAATGTCAGCAGACTTCTGTGTTTTATGGAATGCCTTTGTAATAGTATCTAGCAATTATTTCTCTCTACTCTATATCTTTTCTATAACATATAGCAGAGATCTGAGTTTGACAGGATCAGAGTATTTTCTCCTTTAATTTTAGGAGTGCTCGCGGTACTGGCTCATTGATCAGAAGCTGAATCTACATGGATAATTTTTTTTGAATCATGAATTATAAGAAAATTCTTTAAATTCTTTAAATTTAGCTCTATGCAATTATAAGACAAATATGAAAGGATACTGCAGAATTACTTTTAAGACTTAACTTGTTGTCCTTGCCTAGTGTGTGAAACCTTTTTTAAGATTAATGGTAACTAGGTGTACTTTCAGAGATGACCTAGCATATGAAGTTGTATTCAAAGTTTGTGTTACTCATAATGACCTAACTGTCATCTGAATGGAGGCCTGAAAATCATCAACAAGAGTTTTATATAAAATGTGACATAAACCGACAGCTCTATTACTTCCTTAACCACAGCAGCACTGGGCTACCTATATTAAAAATCATGCTTAGACTGTATTCAAAAACATTGCCACTGGCTGTGACACCATTGATGAATAATCCACAGCTATTAGACTTATATCATTACCTGGAAATCCCAGTTGTCATGTTAAAATATATGACACATTTGTAGCTAGCAAAATTCAGAAACAGGATTTGAGAGCCTCTTAAATGTTCAGTGACTGGTATGCAAAATTATAAACAGCCAATTATAGAACTAAACAAGGATTTTTTTTATTCCAAACCTCATCTTTCTAAAGGAAACATCATTCTTTCTGTAGGCGGCTTCATAATTTTGAACATTTGAGAATGTCAGTACTGAAATACAGCTAACTGGCATGGACACACCAAGACAGCTTTGAATTTAGCTTTAGCTAAAACCCCCTTTTTGAACATGACTGTCATACATCAAGTGAGCAGAATGTGTAGAATATAGTTAAGAGCCATAGAAGAGCCCTGTTTAAATTCCAGGTGGGGGAACCTAAAAGATTTAGTCCCTAGTTATCTGAGAATATTGGATGATCTGAATATGTTTTTTTGGTTCAAGTTCTAAAAAAGATATTCCTTTTATGGTTGTTCACTTCTGGTGACAGTGCTGCTTCCTTTGAATTGTATAATGTGCTCTACGTTTATGGATCTTGTGCTTGTATAATGTCTTCTATGTTTATGGATCCTTCTGTTTTTCTGATTGTGGTCAAATGCTTTAGAAATTTGTAGGAAGTATGTTAGGACTGTTTTATTGTACATAGAAATCTGCAGAATAGACCTAATATTCCTTTTGACAATTACTGATTTTACCTTTGTTCATGTTGCGTGTGGTTTCTTTCAGCAATCATAGTCAGGGGTTCAAATTCCATCAAGATCTGATCTTCAGTCCTGTCAAAGAGCTGGATATGTTAAAATACAGTTTTCTTGGTTTGTTACTGGGCTCAGGGCAAAAAACATCTGAATGTTATTGTTTTGTGAGTGCCCCATTGTGTGAGTTTGTGAAAGAGAAATAACTTCTCTGTGTCCTATTTTTCCAAGTGAAAAATCAGATGCATTGTGAAGCTAAATTCATTTTGATAAAGCAAATGGAAACAGATGAAAATGCCACATTAATACTTAACATTTAGTTCCATGTTCATTCATGTTAATATACTAGAATCAGGGACTTGGGAATTTAATATTTGGCCTCACAGTTTGCCATTTGGGAAAACATACACAAAGATATTTATTTTCTTCTGAGTCCTGTTTTGATGTTTTAATTTCATTTTATTGCTCGTGTGGAAAATTTTCCTGATTCTGTAATCTCTGTGTTTAGTACTTGATACTTCTTCCTTTGATACTAATTTACCAGTGCATATTAAGCATGGACCATAGTTGGTAGGATAGTTACATGCCCACTAGTTTAGCCAGCAACAATTTTAAATAATGTGGTGGGATCTGTCTGTCAACTTTATCCGTGCCTGTGTATTTATTTATCCTTGTGTTAGATTATTACTTTTCAAAGTCTTCCAAAGGATAACCTTTGCTATGAAACCTAGATGTTGAGTCAGTCAATTTGGAGTCTTCAGCATTGGATTGGTACTAGCCCATCTTCTTAAATTCATTGACTTATAGCCTGTGTCCTTGCTTTTGCTGTCTTCTGTCTCTTACTTTAATTTGTAAGTTCCTTGTTTTAAAGATTGTGTTCTTCTAAATACCATGCCACTGTTTGAGATTATATAGCTTTAAACCTTATCTGTTTGATCATGGTATCTTTGACCATGTTCCAAGTAGGCTGAAAGCAAGCCAGCGTGGGGGACTGTGAGCTGCATAACCATTGTTAATAGGTTGATTCCAGTAATAAACCCTACCTTGATCTTATTAATTTCAGTGCAGATATACACAATTTTTGGTCTGAACCTGATTTTGGACCTGAACCCAAGCTTGGAGGAGCACAAGTTCATTTTTTCTTTTAAAATAACATATTTGTATTCAGTAGTAAGCTTAAGAACACAGTTCTGCGGCATTTCGGATAGTGGATTTGCTGACCAACATAAAAAGTCAATGAATTGCTCAGTATTTGCAGCAGCTAACGTTAGCCTTTCTTTTTATGTCCATAAAATTAGCACTTCCCATTCATATTTGGCTTGGGCTAGCCACATGGCAAGGCATGTTGTAGTACAATGAGGGATTCTACCTGCCCAAAAGTAAGGGAAATTGAGTGTCAGAGAAAAAAAAAAATATGGTAGGCATCATCATGTATTGAACCAATTATCAGAACATGGTGAACAATGACTGGTTGCAATGGCAGGAGCTGCAGTGAATGTGGAATCATGTGGAGGAGAGGAATGAGCTAACTGGGGAAAGACAGGGAGTCTTTGCAATGTAGAAGGTAGTTCCTTGGCCAAGTGGGGAGAAACATGAGGAAAACAGAGCTACAAAGGGAACACAAGACTGATATCTAAGGGCAAGGAGAAACTGCCACCTCGTCCAGCTCCAATTTTCTGTCCATCTGCCAAAGCTTCATTTTCTCCCTCCCTGGTGATATAGCAGATATCACAAGTGCTTGGGTTTTGCAAATCTATTAAGTAAAAAACAAATCAATGCTTTCCTAGAGGAGCACCTCTACCACATACCTTGTACCATTCAGTGCCTCAGCATTCTTATATATGCCCAGTAGTAAATAATTACTTATACAAAAGGGCAACACAGTTCCTTCTTAAGTCCAAAAGAAGGTTGACTTTGAGCAGCTGAAGAGGTAGGTGAAAGGGAGCAAGATATTTGCAGACAGATCAATCTTGGCAGGCTGACAACACAATTCAAACCTGTGAGCTAACTTGTTTAACACCCTCCTATGCAGAGGTGTAAACAGCAGGTAGTACATGCATGACAAAGCATCACCTACTTTTGTGACAGTGCTTCATAAATACTGGAAGAAAGAATGCCTCTCCACGTCAGCATTTGTCGCACATAAATATTTGTAATAGTTGCTATGGCAGTTGAGAGGGGAAAGATGAAAATCAGAAAACAGTGAAAGCTGTCTGAAAACAAAGTAGTGTTTCCAGAGAGAATGCAGTATGCTCAAGTACTGGAATTTTTATTCCCCTGAATTCTTGTTATAGGTCTTTGATTTAAAAAAATCACAAGATTACATCTTTTTTTTTTAAAGATAAAATAACATATCTTCATTAGTTAGCACAAATGCTAAAAGGTGGCCTTCGTTAATTGTAGTTGCCGTTTTAAACACCCATGAATCTATTTGATTGTGCCTGATACTTCAGTGTTATGCTTAAATTTTGCAGAATTAACTCATAACAGATTAGGAATCTGGGATAAAGTACTTAGGCACGGTATTTCTGTTGTGTTGGATGAGATTCAGCACCTCAGCCCTGGAGTAACTCAATGCCTGCAAATGGGATTGGAATAAGACATTCTGTCTTTAAGAATCATAGAATGATTTGGATTGGAAGGGACTTTAAAGATCATCTAGTTCCAATCCCCCCTGCCATGGGCAGGGACACCTTCCACTAGACCAGGTTGCTCAAAGCCCCATCCAACCTGGCCTTCAATACTGCCAGGGAGAGGGCAGCCACAACTTCTCTGGGAAACCTTTGCCAGTGTCTCACCACACTCACAGGAAAGAATTTATTCCTAATATCTAACATAAATCTACCCTCTTTCAGCTGAAAACTGTTTCCCCTTGTCCTATCACTTCATGCCCTTGTAAAAAGTTGCTCTCCAGCTTTCCTGTAGGCCCCCTTCATGTACTGGAAGGCTGCCACAAGGTCTCCCTGGAGCTTTCTCTTCTCATCCTGTCACTTTTCTGGTGACAACCACTCTATCAATGTCATTGTTGCCAGCAACCCCATAACATCTTACAGGGGGAACTCCCGCTCTGAGTACTGAAAAACCTGATCTGAGGGTGTATGGACTGATCTTCCCATGGCATTGAAACTTACTCCTTTCAAGACACTAATATTTAACATACAGTATGCTTCCCACTTTCAGAATAATAAATGTGGATGATAACTACAAGTGTTATCTTTTGATTTTCAACTGTTTTAGGTATTTTTTCCTACTGCTAAATATGAGGCTTTCTCATTTGCTGTTTCCATGTTACAGTAATTGATTCTTACATAATAGTACCTTTATTTTAAAAGCGACTACTGAGAATTTCTGATGTACAACCAACCACTGTTGCAGTGCCCTGAGTTTTACATAGGAGTACCTATTAGCACAGTTATGGCTAAGGGCTTGTCACAATTTCCATTATATAGTAAAACATTTTATTTTCAGGAATTTAGAGTAAGGCTATAAAAAAATAACTCTGGGCTGAGTTTTGCACAGAAAATCTTTGCCCGTTAGAAAATTGTTGTCACAAACACCGAAAGCATCAGTTACTTTGCTTATCTAAGTGGAGTGAGTGAAAAAATTAATATAGTAGTTTAATGGTTTAAAACATTTTTTCACACTCAGGTACAGCCATCACAGGTGTAGAACCTGATTCTTATGGTCCTGATTCTTAGCTCTGCACATGTCTTTGTATTACTCCAATATTGTAAAAAGAGCTTGAAGCTGCCTAAAGTAGTGTAAAATTTCCAGGCACAACTGAATTTTCAGCTGACAGAGAAAGCCACAATTATATCATACTACATGGAGAGAGGAATCTTGCCCTTCTTCCTTAACTCCTTGAGCACAGGGAGTGCAGCAGAAATATGAATACATTAAGGAGAGAACACCATATATTCTGGCTAAGCATGAACAACTGATACAGATTCAGACAAGCCCTCTTCTTTGTACAACTGTCTATTTTTCTAAGCCTATACTGCACACCATTTTCTTCTTCAGGAACCTCAGTATCTCAGCAATAGCAAAGTGTTTAAGAGCATCTGCCTTTCTTCCACATAGATATGCCAAGTATCTAAGCAAGCTCTTAGTAGCAAGGGGACAATATTTTCTTAATTTGTGCTTCTATTAATTTTACAGAAACAGTGGTCCAAAATATTTGTGGAGTGGGCATTACCGTATCTTCACAGCTTCTGCAAATATTAAATGATTATGTTTTCAGTTTGGCAGGGGTAGTTTCACAGGAAGTGCTGTATTTCAAAAAAGAGTAATTTGTAAATTTTCACAAAGTCTCTATTTCAGGGCAAGTCCCCCATTTTTTATCCAAACCAGGCAAATGTGGCAACATATTTGGACATGCCATTGTGAAAAATTAGCCTTAAGAGTTTTTCCTAACATTTATTATTACTTGTTAACTTACAGCTCCTGTTATCATGATTACCTCCTGATTTTGCTTCTCTCCCTTCATGATATATTATTTGCAAATTATAAAATTAATTATTATAATATCAGCACCCCATGTGAACAGCAAGAAGAAATGGCATGTGCGTATCCTAGCCCTAGGTCCTTGCCATCTAATTATTGATATGATATGACAAGTGAGAACAGCAAACACTGGATGGAGGGAATTATTTTTATTGATATGAAGAATGATGTTGCATATGCTAGAAGGT
Organism: Aegotheles bennettii; assembly: GCA_013398125.1. Taxonomy (NCBI): domain Eukaryota; kingdom Metazoa; phylum Chordata; class Aves; order Caprimulgiformes; family Aegothelidae; genus Aegotheles; species Aegotheles bennettii. The sequence goes on from VZRW01000369.1 coordinate 48,036, forward strand.
GACAAATTCAATTGCAGATTCAATGCAGGAAATGGGTCACTAAATTGGTGATTCCAACACACACTAAAACCTTTTAAAAAGTATTCTGCATTTCATTAATATCACATAATTAGAGAGAGGTGGTTTTGTAAACTTCTCTCCTATTGTAAAACATAGTTCCCTTTTATAAACCATATTGTACTTAAGCTTTTAAAATTCATTGTTTTACTACATAGGAGCAATCAGTGTTGTTCATTAATGGTCTTCAGACACACCTGGAATAATGCATCCATCAAATATGAGGCCAGGCTGCCTTGTTTTCTCTGTGGTGAATTCTTGTCTGTCATTTTTCCATCTTAAAACAAAGCATTGACTCAAATACGAATGGATCATGTCCTACGACCTTGTTCAGACAGGATGTAAAAAAACCTCCAACTTATTAGGGATGACTGAATACCACAGAATTAATCTGTGTTTTAAGTTAATATGTTTTATAGATGTTCTAGGTGACACAGTAATGTCAGGAGAAATTTGAAATTATGCGGGTAACAGATCCACTGGCAATAAAGCTGTTATTCTTATGGAAACATTTTTGTGTTATATAGATTATTTCATTCCTCTTTGTATTGTTTTGACTTTGAATATTATTAATATAGTAAATATAATTGCTTAGCTGCTAGAACAACAGTTCTTCTGAAAAACAAACAAACAAAACAACTTGCAGTATCTTGTCAGATACCTAACAATAATTATTAGTAACATTTTTCTTGGGCTGGTCTGTTTAGTCCATGGTTTTCCTTTCTGAGGGCCTCTACTTTCCTCATCGGAATATGAAATGAAATATCAAAGGAAAACAATAGTGTTCATGGGAATGTTGGTTGTAGTTAGACCTCATGACTGGCAATACCTTACTTCTGGTGTCATAACTTAGACTGAATAACTTTCAACTTAAATACGTTTCACGTTTTTTCTATCAATAATATCTATGTCAGAATGGGGTTGTTAGCATTTAATTAATTATCTGTGAAGGGTCTTGAACTCTGCAAGTGGCACAAGATTGAAAAATCTTATGGCACTTACATACCTCCCAAAATTTATGGTAGAGACTGCTTCTTCATCCCAATTTTTAACTAGATGTTTCATGGATCTTCACAGAATAGCTTCTCATGCTCTTATGTTACAGCACAAGTGGGACTATGTAGGCCACTGAGGGCTTAAATCAGGCCTTAAGCACTAATTAATTCAGTTAAAATTCCATGTAATTGAAAAGATTATTGTGTTGTTTTAGCTGCATTACATGACAAATTTCCATGACAGTTGACTTTGCCATAAATATGGTCAAGAAATCTAAACTGCTTGTGTAAGCCATCAAGAAAGTAGTTGCATTTAGCAGTTTTAATTCATTTAAATAATGTAGATTTGGGCATGGTTGGCTGTGGAGCATGGATGTGCTAATAGCTTATTTAGAAATATTGTTGCAGTATTTAGTATTACCCAACTAACAATACAGCTTTAGACACTGGTGATTGAACAACTACCACTGACAGAGCTGAGAATAGTTGATTTGATTTCGAACACAGGAGATATTTCATTATTAATTTTATCTCTATACTTTCAAGTGGGGAAAGATGTATATGCAGGTTGTGAGGATGGCTGTGAAAGCTGGTGCTGTGTTTTAATTGAGATTAAGAATTTTGCTTGCATATGTAAAACAAATGTACTAAAAGAGTAAACTCTCTGCCACCAAAACTGAAAACAAGGCACTTTGGAAAATATATGCTGATATATAACTGGCTAGAATTTCCTTCATTTTGCAAAGCCACGAGCCACATGCATCAGCTCACCACAAAGTCATTAGGTCTTTTTAAACTCAGATGAAAAACATTAACAAATACCACAAAAGGCTTTAGTATGGCCCCTTTGTTCATTCACATATGGCAGTTTATAACTCCTGCACCACTTGGGTCGTGTGTTTGTTTAAGCTGCCTCCATCAGGCCAGCCCTGAAAGAACAAAAGACATCTTGAGCGATCCCAAGCAGGAAATGGGCTAATCTAAACATGGCTTGTGACACTATAAGTAGAATAGAAAGGGGAGGGATTGATTAGTCATTAATGTCCAATTGACTCCATATGGATGTTGCAATAATAAGGCCTTTTTCAGTGCAGTAGCAGAGTTATTGAATTAGAGGTTTATGTTTCCTCAGAGCTGACCTTAGGGAATTCCCTTTTGGTACTTCTTGTTCATGTTTTAAAGAGAATGGAGTCTCTTAACAGGAAAAATAGAAGCTTTATCATAACTGAGTGTTGCATGGATGTAGCTAACCTGTGCCACAGTATATTCCCACCTCTTTTGTGTTTTCTTAGCACATTTCAGAAACCTTGCAGGAGAAATGTTTTAGAGCCCATTTAAATATTCCAGTAGTTCATGAATCACTCATGTCTTTCTTATTTTTTTCCCCTTTTCAGTCACTGACATGCAGCCTATGAGAAATGTTTGGCCCTCAAATCCCAGCTGAGTAATATTTGTTTAGCATTTAGAATGAAAGCAATTTGACAGACATTTCCCTGCAGAACATTTGTGCCACTGTGTGACTACAGCCATCCCTGTCCCAGAGCTAGTCATGTTTCCTAGTGGGTATTAGTTTTACCTAGTGATGACAAGACATGCCAGTAATGACAATAGTGCATGAGATACCCATTTATTTTGCTTCTCTTGCTGGTAATAAAGAATGAGAAAGTCTTATGAATGTGGATGGGGTTGAAGAAGTAAGAGGTAGGCAATGGATAAAACAGATAAATGTTACACTAACACTGCTATAAGTCACTTAGATTACAGTGGAGTAGTAATTTTTGTAACCTTCTCCAAAATTGAACGTTGAACTTAATAATTCAAAATAGCAGTTAAATTATTATTCTTGTATTCTGAACTTTTCAAAGCTTTTTCTGTCATTCTATTTTTTCCAGATTTACATTCTTCTATTTGATTTGAAATATTGCTGTATCTTTCATAAAGGCTGCATTTGTCTGTCCGCAGGTTAAGAGCAGGAAGGGGGACTGCCAAGATGGTTTCTCATACTCTTTGTTCTTACGGCATTTCCATGTTTATGAGTAATCCATCTCCAGTAGTAAAAGAGTGACTCCTGTTTGCATGTTCATTAGGTTCTGGGCTCTGCAATGCAAGCTGCATTGTATTGTTGTACTGCCACAGGCAGGACCAGATATTTTGGAGGTTGCAATCAGTCTTTTCCAAAGTAGACAAAAAATGTCATCTCAGCTTAAAGAATAACTAATGATATGAGTTTTATTATTAAGCAGTTATTGTCACACTAGGAACCTAGAAAGTCTGTCTTTATTTCTATATGTCTTATGTTGCTATATGTCTATGGAGGATGGTATGCAGTATATTCCTTAGAGCAGCCAAAGATTCATCATCTGGTGGAAGTCAAAGGAAGTGTGTCACTTCAAATGTGAATCAATGGCCAGAGTGTGAAGAGTAATTAAGGAGTTGCAGAATGATTGATAAAAATATTTCTTTTCACTGTCACTTTTCTATTTCTTTCTTTATCTTTTTCTTAACCTTTTTTTGCTCCTTTCTATCACCTTTAGTACTGTTGGCATTCTGGTAACATGCAAAGGCCCAGTCTGAGGTTTTGTTGTGGTAGATGATGTATAAAATGGAAGGTAAAACCACATCTCGTTAAAGAAAATAAAATTAATCCTAATGTGACCAAGATTTCAGGGAACTAGGAAGAGATGGTGCCTGTATAAAATTCTTGTCTTGTAAAAGGTGAGAAAGTCAGATAAAGGCAGGAATAAATAAGGTAACAATTGTGACTTTGTGTTTCATAACATTTAATTCATGTGAAAATGTTTATCTTTCCTGTTGATTATCAGATTCTTTTCTCTTTCTAAAGAACAGGAGTTCCTCTTCCCCTGCACTGTCATTAGAGAGCAATCAGCCTCTTTTGGAACAAAAATATTGTTTGAAATTACTCTAATGAAGCTGTAACATTTTCAGATTCGTTCTGTGGTTTTCTTTTACTCGATATAGTCCCTAGAGTCTAGTCTGGAATCCAGCTTCCATAGAGAAGTTGCCTGCCATATATCCACAAAAAGTGATCATTCTCCTCTAATCTGCTTTTAGTTTTAAATCATAAAAGTAATGACAAGTTGAGCAATGCATCTAGGAAGTGAGGCAGTCCACACCCTCAGAAGCTACAAATGTCACATTGAGGACAGCCCCAGCCTTTAGGCCAAAGTGTAAACTTCTTTGCCAACTAAGCCATTAGGGCAGCCAAACTGTGCTTATTTTGTAATAATTTTGAATTCTAACCAACGTCGTAATTCTCAAAATGAAAACCTTCTCCTGTGATTACAGTTAGAATAGTAACTAGCAAATAGAGCATTAGTTCCCACAGAGACAAGTATCAGCTTCCTCCTCTCTTCTCACCCTTCATCAGTGGTATATTTTTATTTTATCTATTAGTTCGAGTTTCTTATTTATTAAGCTTTTCTGAAAATATTTTTAGAAAGAAGTAAAACACCTACTTCTTTGCAATTGTATATATCTTTAAAAATTTCAGGCATCTCTTTCAGCCTCTGCCACTAAGAAAAAAATCCATACTTTGTAAAACCTGTTGAAATTGTTTATATAGCACACAATACTCTCTAAATATCTGATTGACAGGCTGAAATACCTAAGATCGATGGGCTCTTATGTGTTTCAACTTGTAAGAACTCACTAAACATGTGTGCTTTTTATATCATTAGTGTCTCATTTATAAGCTAAAAAGATACTGAGACTTTCTGACTCCCCATGTAGAATCACATGCTAACAAAAGTATTTTTTTGTAATGCTTTATATGCTGAATAAAATTCTGTAGTTCTGAGGTAGTTAGAAGAACATGGAGATTATATTACTTCAGCTACTTGCAGAAATTAATTTTGCAGATGCTTTTGTGATAGCCTGTGGGTCAGCTTGCAAATATTCCCCCAGAGATCAAGCACAACTCTTTGGATGCTTTTTCAAATCTTTCAAGTATGGACTTGCTTAAAGCAGATACAGCCAGAGCTTCATGGCCTTCATGGGATGGTTGTAATTTATTACTCTAAGTAAGAATTGTTTTCTAACATAACCTTTCTCTGAAAATAGATAATTTATGGTGGATTTTTTCTTTTTCTTTTTCTATCTAAATTATATTTAGATTAAAAAGATGGCCTATAATCTTGATACTAGTAAAGGTACTCTCTGCCTGCATTAGGATTGAAAGGTCAGGCCAAAATTGTGTATAGAAGGGCTAAAGACAAACTCCCTAATGAACAAGTACCTTTGAGAAAATAAAAGATGGAAAGTTATCATATGGATTCAAGTATTTCCTCTTTCCTTGGCTGGGAGTAAAGTAGCTGAATAACAACTTTTGCATCAATAATAATTTTTTTAATTTGTCACCAACTTTTGAATTGCCCATATGCTAGCTACAAATTTTATAATATTATTTTAAAAGATGGAACAACCATTACATGATATATTTTTCTCTAATTACATAGCCGTTTGTCTCAATAAATGTTTCAGTGTTGACTTACTATGTTTGTAACTTATTATAGTTTCACAATAAATATATCCTCTCTTAAAAGATGGTAACTTTGACATGTATGTTCCAAGCCCTCTGACAACAATGGACAGAGCCTCATTAACCATGCACACCAGTAAATTGGTCCTACATGCAGGTCACTCAGGAAAATTACTATTCCTTTTTGCAATAAAAAGCTGACTGCAGCTGCAGCCTCCTGTAAATGCTGAACACCTGTAGCATGGTATTTAACTTAAAATAGTATTAAAATAGTTTTGCATCTCACATTTGCCACAAACCTGTCTTCTTTTATGTGCGTGCATGTTAGTATAGAAATTGCCAAATTGGTGTCAGTTGTAAAGGAATGGCATTGGAGGCATCATAAATTACCATGGTGATCCTCAGGAGAAGACACTGCTGTATACGAATGAGTGTTTTGCTCTCGGGGTAATGTATGTCTTCATCTGGCCCAGTAGTCAGCATATTGCCCTGTGTTGATGGATATAGTCAGCTTGAAACTACACTACATTTCACTGCACAATAAACATGGCTGTCAACACCATATAAAGCAAAATCAATTTATCCTGTATGGTCAGTGCATTTTAAATGAAATTAATGTACTGTGGACCTGGTGGCAAAAAGGTAGTGTATTAGTTATGCATCCTCTATTTTATTACTTTTTTCATGTAAATGTATTTCCTCTACAGAATTTGTAAAATGGTATACCTAAAATATAGTGTTTTCACACTAAATTAGTAAACTTAGTTTTTGCACAATTAAAAACTTGTTGGTCAGCCACTGAAATCAGTAAATCTGCAGTGTTTTACTTAGTGTAAAGAACTAATCTTACAATTGTTGGCAGATAAATATGTGTTGGAAGCTGTAATAATTTGCAAAAAAGGAGGCCTATTGCTGTCCTAATTTATTGTCGCCTTGCTTTTTTGAAGCATTGCATTATATGAACAGTTTGTTGAAGCTTAAGACTAAGTACGTCACTCTCCCATTGTAAAGACTTTTTGTCTTTCTTTTACAGCTAAGGTATAACCCTAAAAACATATGTTATCATCACAATTGCAAGAGTTTTTCTGGTAAAAGCATGCCTTAGCTAGGCTTGGTTATCTCTTTCTTCTGTATTAACTAGTTCTATACCTCATACTGAATTCTATGAACTCTAAAGCCCCATGAAGCTTTGCTGTTTGTGGTCAAGAAGCAGGGCTGGATGCATTAAAAAAAATTGTTAAGGTTAGCATGTACAAATTGAATTGATGGTGGGTAATGACAGGACAGTAGAGTACATTAAAGCACAACAGGCATGGAAAACTTGGAGTGCTTGTTTCTCATTCAGGATGCTGTGCATGTACCTGTTGAAGGCAGACAGTTTTATTATATATTTGTGATCGAATGCATCAAGACACATCTAAAATTCAACTAAAGCAGATGTGACTTTAAAAATGTTCAGCTCCAAATATGATCAGATCCATGCAACTAGCAGCATGTACCTGATGTACTATATAATTTATTTTATGGAATGTTTGGCATGTGCTTCACTGCTCAAGCAGCAAAGTCATTGTAAATTACTTGTGTGAACAGGTCAACATCAGTTTGGATTCTCAAGTGTAACTTTTATGTGAGTTTTGCTGAGCATTCAGAACATGTATGCAATGTTAAAGTCCCACATGGAAACTTTTTCAAACATCCATACCTTAACTTGAGAAATACCAGTGCAATTAGTTTCCTTGCTTACATATTGATGCCTTCAGTTGGGTGAGCCTGAGCAATTACACTGAAATCACTGGATATGTTTTCTCTCTCTCTGTCATTGTTCTGGCAGCAAAAAGACAGAGAGAAAAAGAGAATGAGGCTAAAATAACCACAGCACTGAAAGCACTTGCATAATCCACATAATAATGTTTTGCATCCATCTTGTTTCTTCCTGCTCTGACATTACAGGAAGTAAAGCAATGAATGGCTCTGCAGCTAAACTACAGCAGTATTATTGTTGGCCAACAGGAGGTGCCACTGTGGCTGAAGCTCGAGTCTACCGGGATTCACGGGGCCGAGCCAGTAGTGAACCGCACATCAAGCGACCAATGAATGCTTTCATGGTTTGGGCAAAGGATGAGCGTCGAAAAATTCTTCAAGCCTTTCCTGATATGCACAACTCCAACATTAGCAAAATCCTAGGTAAGTGCAAAACAATGAACAAATCGTGACTGTGACTGAATCAAAACTGCAGGAAGCTTAAAAAGCTCTGCTGTAGTAGTAGCAATTGGCAAGGTTAGTTATTTTTGGAGCTGTGGAAAGATGAGGTTATTTATATTGGTGACACACGCTAATTACTTCCTTCTTGGGTATGCAACTTTTCTAATTTTAGGACATATTTTGTTTGGGAGATGTTCACTGAAATTGGAATTACTGAAACTTATACAGATAAAGATTCATAGGTTGTTTTCCTTTTTTGTTTCCTTCCTTTTCCCTTTCTGTCCCTTCCCTTCCTTATTTTCAACAGCAGAGTCACAACATGCTTTAAAGACTTAGCAGTGTTCAAAAGGAATGTTTTGTGAAATCTGTTGCAAGAGTGTATCCTGATAAAAGGTCTAATTTCAAGATCCCATTAGAAATCACCTGAATGCCAAATAGTACTTGCTGGAGTAATTACTGAGAAAAAATTAATAAAGTACAAAATCAAAATCAAAGGTTTATGTCAGACAGTACAGTGTCAAAGAAAGAAACCTGGCACAGTTCAAAAGAAATGCACATGCATACCTTCTCACATGCAAAATGATGTTTAATTCTAAATATTGCAATGTTTAAAAGTTAAGGAAGCACTAGTATCATACAATTCAAATATTGCTTAGCTAAAACACAGCATAGTTCATATTTAATTTGTATAGATTGAGACAATCAGGGAATAGACCATGGATTATATTTTGCCACTGTGCAAATAGTTTGGCTTATTTTTGAGAAATTTTGATTTGCTTTTAAAAACCCCTCCAGAGAATTAGAAACGTACGTGAGAATGAGTGGTGAAATGTTAAAACCTCTATTTGCTTTCTGAATCTTTGAAGTGAAAGACAGATTCAAAATGTAACTCATAATAAATGAAAGTAAAAATCAGGTTTCCTCTGTAATAATTTAATTGTAAACTTTGAGTTCAAATACATTCTTACCGAAGTTTGTTGCATGTTAGTTCAATCAGAGACAAGAATACACAGAAATAAATGTTACTTTGTCCTAAAACTTCCAAAATCTTGCTTAGTAGTTCTCATATTTTTGTCTACCATATAAGTAAGTTATATGAATAGCCTTTCAGTTTTGTATAAAACCTGCACTGTTTCAGCGTTGGCAGCTGCAGGGAATCTATATTATTTGTGTGCATTCTGTGAAAAATCTATTAGGAGCATAGTAACTGTATTCATTAAAATGTAAACTTCCAGCATAAATATTTCAGAAGTGCCAGCAATTGAGTGTCTGTTAACCATGGAATTAACCTCTCAGTATCTGCTCTGCCACAAATAGGTCTATGTCCATATAATATCTGTGCAACTTTTCCAGGACAATGAGAAAACAGACTGAAATATTAGAACTGACATAAAGTATTGCTGGCTACAGATAATATTTATACAACTTTTCCATTTGTTGATATATGAAAAATCTTGGTAAAAGAATAGCTTCCACCCACGTTTACCACAGCTGTAATCATTTTATTCATCTAAAAGACACCAATAAGCTATTTTCTGCATTTCTTATCCCTTGGAAAAAAAAAATCCCTTCTCTATTCAAGTGTTTAGATAGCTCTTTATAAACAATACAAGAGACCTGAATACTTTTTCCTCTTCCTGTGTACACTGCATGAATATTTTAACTTTTTTATTGGTGCAGCTTTCAATGAGAGTTTACAGTACCTGAAGTGGTGTATATAATTACAATGTGCTTTCTGTTTTTGCTTTTTTTTTTTTTTTTTTTTTTAAAATATAAGTTTATTAAATGTAACTTACTCAGTGCAGTTCTGTGTATTTTTCACATCTGGCCAGAATATAATATGCATAATAGGATTTTAAATATGGTAAGGTGCCAATATTATGCCAAGCTTATATCAGAAGATTAGTAAATTTAAGACACTCAGACAGCAAGGGATTTTTCATAATTTTGTTGAATTTATAAGGTTTTGATAATTTTTTCCTGCTACATAACAAGGTATTAATCCCTCTTAGTAAGAGTGTATAAACCAAATCATAAAACTATCAAAGAAGCATGTATCTCTCCCTAAGTAATTAATGTGTTAATCTTTTAACAGTAAAAGTATGGTTGTAGACCTTACTTAACCATAATACTGTGCATGGTATTTTAAAGGTATAGAATTATTCACAGATTAATGCTCATATTGTAAAAAACTAAATTGTCTGTTTTGCAGCATGAGGCTGAGATTTTGAGAAGTAACTATTGATTTTAAATGCACCTATTTAATACAGATTTACATACGTTTAGTCTGCAGCAGTATCTGAAAGTCAAGGTGCATTGAAGGTGTCTCAAGTTGTGCATCCCAATGTATGTGCTGGCTGATATAAATTCAAATCAGTTTATTTAATTAACTTATTTAAAATCAATTATGGCGGGAGGACATGTTGAAATGTGCCTGTGTAAAGCTAAACCTGCTTTACTTGAACACTCACTGATGTTTTGTGTTAATAGGATCTCGCTGGAAGTCCATGTCAAATCAAGAGAAACAACCTTATTACGAAGAGCAGGCACGACTAAGTAAAATCCACCTAGAAAAGTATCCTAATTACAAATACAAACCTCGACCAAAACGTACATGCATTGTTGATGGAAAGAAATTGCGTATTGGTGAATACAAACAACTGATGAGGTCTCGAAGACAGGAGATGAGGCAGTTTTTTACTGTAGGGTGAGTACTATTGTTGTAATTGTGTTCAAAGAAAGAGAATGCTGTTTGAAAACAAATAGGCTTATCTGTTTAAGTCACTGACTAATGTCATTTAGAAGGTAAGGATTCAAACCTGTAAAACCTTATTAAAACATAAAATATATCGTGGAATATGGAGCTATCAGCTTGCCACTGAATGTTGATTATGAGGCTGATTTTGGAATTCTTTAAAGTCAAAAGACGTTGTTTCCCATTAGTCTGAAAGGTTTGAATCATGTCTTTTGTGAGTTTTAGTAAGCTTATCCATTCTGGGTTAGTAACGACACCAGGATCATTTCCTAAATTAAGACAAGAACAAAGAAAAAAAGATTATTCCAGTATAGAATAAGGAGTAAGGAGAGGGGGAAAAGTGAAAACAGAGAGGAGTAATAGAAGTTCCATTAAGAACACACAGGAATGAAAGATGTCATAGCATTAGGCTAGTAGGAATTTTGTTACATATAGAACTGTGGAGAAAAAATGTCTTTAAAAATTAATTGTTTTAGTGCATAGATAGACTGGGCAGATTCACAACTGAGAATATACGGCTCAAAAAACTTCTGGCACAGTTTTAACAACATTGTGTGTTTTTCAACGGTATTTCCTCTAGTCTTCAGCAGAGAAAGCAACACTATGAAAAATCTACATGCTAAAGATAACAAAAGTCCAGTGAAACAACTACACCATAGCTGATTTCTCTCTCCTGTTTTTTTATGAATTTATCTGTGATGCTGAATGCTCTAACATAGTTTCTGACGGTTTACAAAGAATCTAAAAGCTACCTCGAGTGCCAGCCTTTCCAAATTTGCAATGTTCTGCTTATTTCTCTCATCACAATAGTCTCCTTTTGTTGGATACTTCACTACCAGATAATTGACCTTGACGTCGATTATGTGCCCTCATTTTTGGCTTGGGATGCAGAACTCCTGTTGCAGTCAATTATTTTGTGGTACAGCCTGCAACAATGTGAGCTTTTTCTTCAATCAGTATAATAGAAATGTTTTTGATAGCTTGAAATAACCTTCCAGTCTATAGTTTTGACATTGTTTCTTTATTCTTCACTCTAAGGGAAATTGTTTACTAATAGGCTTCCTCCAAAATTGTACATAAAACTCTAAATAAAAATCTGAATTTATACTGCACATCACAAATTACATTCGTATTGAGGGAATGAAACTCTATCTTATGTCTTCCAAAGCAAATTGACAGACCAAATCACATCTAGACAAGAAATGCAAAATAAATGCCAAAACAGCAGCCTGGACAATTAGAGAATTATTTGCTAATTCAAAACAGTATTAAGCAGTAGCATTTTGCACATTGGAAGTGGTGACTAAATGTGGAGGTGTATATGGAGGATGGATTTAAGGAACATCTGAAGGTGCCTACTTAATGATACTGTGATTTAAAAAAATTATAATGAAAAATATTCAAAACTAAACTGCTGGTGCAACCTAAATATAACATCTTTCTTATTTATCAGATACTATGATCACAAAGACCATGGGAATGTCATCATTTTCTTGAAAGGATTGGTTCTAATTAATATTTGTGCTAAGTCCACTTCGCCATTCTCTATCCATGTTGAAGAAGTTTTAAAGTATGAGTAAATTACCTTTGTATACAGCTATATAATGATGCAGTGGACGTTACTGAAAATAATAACTTTTAGTTATGCAGGTGATGAAAAAGGGGGTGGGAGGTCTAATGGATGCATTCAACAAAGGTGAAATGAGATCCATGTTGTAGCTCAATATGGACATTAATTTTGATACTGAGAAAACACAGGCTGTGTTTTAAAAAAATTATTTCATGTTTTTCTGTGACTTCCCACGTGCCCCAAATTCCCTTTTTCCTGAAAGAAAAAAATAAAACAAAATTATTGGAAGAGATCAGGAAAAAAAGTGTGAAAAACACATATGAAGACAGCTTTTTTGAACTGAAACATGGCATCGTTTATTTCAGCAGAATAGTTTACTGAGTAATGAAAAGCAACATTTCATCCAAATCAGATTATAATTAAATGAAACACAGTAATTAAGCCCATCAACTTCTTAAACTTACTCTTCTTTATATTCAATGTAAATATCACATAAAGCATCAGCTGGAACAGTTTTCCTAACTGACCTCACACACCCATCTTTTTTCCACTGTTTTGATGGAACAAATGGCATAAACTGTCCTTCAGAACTGTAGACATGGGAGTTGAGATGCAGTTTCCTTTTCAGAATTAAATAGGACACAAATGTGGGTTTTAGGATTAAATTTACTCTATGTTTACAATAAATAGGTGAAAGATAGAGAGAACAAAAGTACAAAACAGATTCAATTGAAATGTGCCAAGTGCTTCATACTGCTTGAGGCCCTGCCATTTTTTCTTATTTTTTTAAAGAATATACTGATTAAGTTGACAATGGGTATGCCAAAATGGCAAAAAATTATCACAACAGAATAAAAATATAAATAGGAGATGTGTGAAGAGAAAGATAGGCCTTCAAAACAGGTGGCTAGAGGAAAGTATAAATAGAAAAAAAATAAATTCTTTCATATTTGTGTTTGGTATTCTTTTATACCAAATGTACGTTTCTGGCTTCAGCAATCCAGTAGGGGCTAGATCCTATCAAATCCTCTTGGGTGAGCCATTGGCTGACATAGAATAATCCTGTCATGTGTACAACTAAGACATCACTCACCAGAAACATAGAAAGGGTTTTACACTGCTTGAATTTTTAAGATGCAAGAAGTTCATACTACTTCAGTGAGCCACATTCTTTGATAAACATTGATAAGATGCACAAAAGTTGTTTACTAGTCAGGCTTTAAAATAAGCTAATGTATGTCCAAGTTCTCTTCTAATTTTTGAAGAAAAGCTTCCAAAGAATTGAATGAGTGTAAAGATTTCTTGGAATAAATTGTGCAGGAAATTCATGTTTTGAGATAAATGTTATATGTGATAGAACAGCACAAAAATCTAGGATCTGGCAGGTATTTTAAGGAACAGAGTGGAACTTAAAATGTGTGTAGGCCTTCTATTGTGTCCTTACACAAAGGAATTTTTTCCAAATAAGGCAGATAATATACAGAAATAATTCATGTTTAATGCAAAGTATATTAAAAATTTGCTGGTTTTAATCTAGTGGAAGCTGAATCTGAAGCCAGCTATGTCTTTAAAATAATTGAGTTGTTTTTAGTAATAAAATTATTAATGGGAATTTGTGAATGCTAACTTCAGAGTAAGTTAATCCCTGAACAGACTTCAAGTGATTTACAATTTATCTTCAACAGTTCTTTTTTGTAATGCATAAATAAATGTGAACTAACAAATGGGTCATATATAAACCATAAATTCAGACATTTTAAGTTAAGAGTCTGTCTTTTGTTGCTTTGTCTTACAAAAATAATTCAATTTTCAGTCATTTTTCATTCTAATACCCTCTAAATGCAAGTATATGATATATACATTTCTCTGCAAAATGATGTAGGCAGTAACTTCTTTTTGTTTTACCAGTGTAAGATGTTTAGAATTAAGCCTTTATAGTGTTTGTAACTACTGTACACACATAGTCTGAATGTTGCTAGACTACAGTTTTGAATAAGGCTGTAATATTATACTCCTGTAGCTTGAACTTAAAGTAAGTACACAATGGGTGCTTTTGTGAGATTTACTGTTATTTTATTCCTTATGGGAATGTAAGTTTCGGGGGGGTGTAGCATATAAGCATTTTCCTTAATGCAATCGATTTTGCTTCAGTCATTTAAAGAGCTGTCAGAAAATAGTTGGGAAGAGATCAGAAAACAATGGTAATTTGCCAATTTAAACGTTTAGCTAGTTTTCCAAAAGTGAAAAGTGAAACATTCTCCAGGAAAATCCTAAGAATATTAATGCTACAAACTTGTGAGCAGCTCAATTGGTCTAAGAATTTTCATGTTACCTCCTTTTTTGTATTTGCCTAACTGTTTTGGGCCAGATCTTTAGCCCCACATCAGACAGACATGTTAGCAATGCTGGCAGAGCCGATAGGCAAGTGACCTGTAGTCATTGGCCACATAAAGATTTCTTTGGCAAAGAGGAGGTGCTGGAGACAGGAGTCATTTGAAGCCAGGATGTATAGCCACGCACCAGTATTCCTCAAAGATCTGAAGAGATAGGAAGATGAATGTTGGGTTCTGGAAATCTTAACTAGGCAGAAAACATCCTTGCGTTAACCGTGTGCAACTGAGCAGAATTGTAACCTGTACCTTGCAGTAAAGTATGTTACTATCTGCTCAATCCAAGGTCCTGTGACAGGCAAAACTCTTGCTAGATACAAAGATTAAACATATGGAATTTAATGTTATAAAAAATGTCATTAAAATGAATGCCTTAAATAACTACGATAAAAGAATTCAGAATGGCCAGAGTCATAGTTTAGACACTTCAACTCTTCCTTTCAGAGGGAGTGGTTAGAATTTAAATAAATGCTCTGATTTCTTCCCCCCTCCCCATCCTATAAAATGTAATTACTTAAAAAATGATAACACTCATCTCTAGTAACATATGCCATCCATATAGTTTGTGATATCTAAAAATAAGGCTTTCTGGGATGTAATTCAGCAACTTGAGCAGAATTTGCAGTAACAACCTAATCAACTATAAGTAATAACAGGGCTTAAGTGAGAGGTAGGTGACCAGTTACTGGAGGTATGTGGGTGCCCATGTTAAAGTGCTAGCAAATTTTTGCTAGCAAATGGGCAGCAGTTTGAGACTTCCCATTTAGGTGGGACAGTTACCACATGTTTACAGTTCCATGGTGAGATATAGGCAATTTAAAGCTTACAGTTATTACTCACCCAGCAGCAGGCATGCACACCATGTCTGATTTTTGTTTAACACATAGAAGAGAACTGTATTTATGAATGATAAATTCAGTTACCTTTACATTTCCTGTTACACCAATCAGGATCTTTACCAGTTAGATTCATTCTATAGTTTGCCATGCATTTGGTGCATTCTCAAGTAAAACGTATTTTCTGTTCCATCCTGCCAGTTGTGGGTAGTGACATTGGAAGGAACAGATGTATACAACCTATTAATATGTGGCTTCATGGGTGACAAAGTTGTAACAATGGACCAAGAGAAGGCTGAGGTGTGGATTTGATGGGTGGACTGTTCAGTGGGTGAAGAATTTGTTGGATGGTCACATCCAGAGGGTAGTTGTCAACAGCTCAATGTCTCAGTGGGCACCAGCGACAAGTGGTGTCCACCAGGGGTCCATATTGGGGCTAGAACTGTTTAATGTCTTCATCAATGACAGGCAGTGGGACTGAGTTCACTCTCAGCAAGTTAGTGGATGACACCAAGCCGATTGGTGCGGCTGACACACCCAAATGACAGGAATGCCACCCAAAGGGACCTAGACAAGCTTGAGAAGTGGGCCCAGGGGAACCTCATGAGGTTCAACAAAAAGAAGTGCAAGGTCCTGCATCTAGGTCAGGGCAGCCCTCGGTATCAATACCAGCTGGGGGATCAAGGGATTGAAAACAGCACTGCTGAGAAGGACTTGGGGGTACTGGTGGATAAGAGGCTGGACATGAGCTGGAAATGTACCCTCTCAGCCCAGAAGGCCAACCGTATCCTGGGCTGAATGGGAAGAGACTCAGCCAGCAGGTCAAGGGAGGTGATTCTGCTCCTCTACCCTGCTCTGGTGAGACCCCACCTGACGTACTGCATCCAACTCTGGAGCCCTCAACACAAGACAGACATGGACTTGTTGGGGTGAGTCCAGAAAAGGACCACAAAAACAATTAGAGGCCTGGAACACCTGTCCTATGAGGAAAAGCTGATAGAGTGGGGGCTGTTCATCCTGGAGAAGAGGAGGCTCTTAGGAGACCTCATTGCTGCCTTTCAGCTCCTAAAGGGGACCTATAAGAAAGATGGGGACAGGCTCTTTAGTAGAGTCTGTTGTGATGGGATGAGGGCTACTGGTTTTAAACTGCAGGAGAGTAGATTTAGATTAGGTGTAAGGAAGAAGTTTTTCATCATGAGCGTGGTGAAACATGAACAAGTTGCCCAGAGAGGTGGTGGATTCCCCATCCCTGGAAACATTCGAGGCCAGGTTGGATGGGACCCTGAGCAGCCTTGTCTAGTGGGGGATGCTCCTGCACATGGCAGGGTGGTTGGACTAGATGACCTTTAAATTCCCTTCTAACTCAAGCTATTCTGTGATTCTGTAAATTCTGCTTCATTATGCTTGGATGACCTGCTCCCTTTATACTTTGAAATGGATTGTACTTGGACAAATATACTCTGTCCCATTGAAAGATGAATATGCAAAAGGGTTTTACTGACTTGAGAAACATTTGGAAGAATATCTGAATTTCTTAACTTAGTCTGTTCTTTAGGGCTTAACACTAACAACCATAATTTTATCAGGACACATTACCACTCTGTCCTAAGCAGATTTTTTCCTTATTGCTGCTTATAAAAAGGCAATTTTCTTCTTAAAAAAAAAAAATGCAAGCTCTTTTTGGGGAAGGGGTAAGGGTGGACATAAGAGTTCTGAGCCTTAATTGAACAAATAACACAAGAACAGCTTACACTCAATCATTCTTTGAGTATATTCTACAACTCTTATTAGAAAAGCTGTAAAAACAACTTTTGGTATTAATATTGTGGCATTCTTTGATGAACGCTTGGGGATGCTTTGTTTTGTGAATTTATTTATTCTAAGAAATACTGGAAAAAGCTTAGTACCAGCAGTTGCTAGATAGGCAGATTAGAGAGAATTAAGTGTGTATGGCTTGTTGACAGCTACATAGAATTGTGTTGTGACCATGTGTGGGTTGCTTTTTCCTTTGCTTTGTGCAAACGGTCATTCATGTGAACATTTTCTGTATCTAAAATTTGTGGAGGAGGTACATGTGGGTTTTTAACACTAATAGCTTATACCCCTGACAACATGCAATCCTAAAACAGAAATGTTCCCATGTGAGGTAGGTGTTCAATTTTATGGATAAAGTATTGAAAGATGTTTGCAGAAAATCACTTGCAAGCAAATACATTCCTGAAAATTGTTTTCACAGAACATTTATCAGACCATTTAAAAAGTGAAAATTTAGTGAAAAATCCCTAGCTGTTTGTAAATCATCTGCAAATCATCATTTGCAAACGGAGTATAATGACTGTGTCAAATGAATTACTGCTATGTTTTTGCTCACTGCTAGCCAGGTGTACCATACTTATACAACAGATGTTTGAATTTCTCAAGCTGTGCAGAGGCTTTAAGAGTCGGGCTAGCAATACCAGCAATGACAGTACTACATGCTACCTTAACACTATCTTGCACAGAGTGTTCATGATTTGTCTGTCAGTTCCCACACTTCAAAGACTCTGGTTTTCCAGTAACTCCGTAGCGTGGTACTTAACCAAAATTAGAGTTTGATCAATGAACAATAAAGACTCAACATTTAGGGTCTTGTAAATAAGCCTTACATTATTTTGTGTATTGACTTAGCCAGTGATTAAGGATTTGAGATGCTGGTTTAAGGAATGTTCTTTTCAATTTTAGCATAGAATTACACAGTGGTCAAAAAGTTACAGATTTGTAGACTATTCAAACACATCTGACACTTTCTTCTGCTAAAATTATATAATAGTTCTCTAATACCTGGTCAGTATTGCTCTAAAGAAGGTTGAAAATACATTTAAATATATGATTGTTTAAATAGTTTATGCAAATAGGCATGTATGTTGAATAGCTGGTCAATACTAAACCAGCATCTTCCAGGGCACTTAGGTATTTCTGGTACTAGAGTATATTAATTCAGTATTACATCCAAAGTACAATGGAGATTCTCCTCCTTTAGCCAAGTTATATCCCTTCTATTTCTCTTAGCTTTAGTGAAAGTAATAATAATAATAATGTCCAGAAGTAATATGAGAATATTTGTATGAGTTTGTATGAGTATTTTAATATAGAAAGTATGTTATTAGTTAATGTAGGTAGATTTAATTAATTTGTAGCCAGTAAGGGTTTGTCCATCAAATGGGTTCAGCAGCCAGACCTTTAGTCAGCAAAGCATTTGAATATACACACATCACTGTAAGAAGAGACATTACATCACTTAGTACAACTATGTACATACTTACAGTAAAGCTTGTGTTGTATTGCTTGACTGGCAGTCAAGCCTATTTTAGTTGAAGTGTGGTATTTCTCCAGTATGCTTAAAATCACACACGCATGAAAAGACAACATTACATGGTGCAAAATTAGATATCAGAATGTAAAATGTATCAAAAGTAGAGGTAGTGCACCCTAAATTCAGTCTTCCCATGTATTTGCATTGTCAAAGTAAATCAGATATGACGTTAGGTCCTCAGGAGGAAGTCTTAATTTCTGTAGACTGTCTGTTACCACAGGAAAAAAAATATTTTTTGGTTTTTTTTAAAGTACATTGCTTCAAAAACTCAGTCTTACACATTAAATCCTGAAGAATAAATGGCATTCTCATCATGGATTTAAATAATACTCAAAAGCCAGCAATAAAATATCAGAAGTATTTCTAAGTGATGTAGGAGTCTACCTAGCACTTAAATAGTAAATTATATACTTAGACAATGTTATTTAGTCACCTATACTTACAGGTAATCTTGAGGTCCCCTCATTAACAGAAGCTTTTGCCAGGAGTTATGGAGGATTTAGATTTTGGATACATGATGTCTGCAGTAGCAGTTGGTCATCACACAGGTGCCTGAAGCCTTTTGATGATCTCTGTCCAATCGCTTGTTTGCAATATGATTTAAATAAACACATAAAATACATAAAAGAATCAATGTCTAGTAGTTACTACAGAGTTTACTCTCCAGTTGTCCTTGGGGGGGGGCTAAGAAGAACCAATACCATACGGGACCAGACTGTGAACCCCAGAGGAATGTATGCAGTCTTTCTAGGAAACCACCTGCTTTTCTTTCATTTGGACTTGAAGAAGGTCTTCCTTTGTCTGAACACAGGAAATCACATTCTCCTCTTGTTTTTCCTTCCAGACAACAGCCTCAAATTCCAATCACCACAGGAACGGGGGTTGTCTATCCTGGTGCTATAACCATGGCGACTACCACGCCATCACCTCAGATGACATCAGATTGCTCGAGCACCTCTGCCAGCCCTGAGCCCAGCATCCCCGTCATTCAGAGCACTTATGGTATGAAGACGGACAGCGGAAGCCTTGCTGGAAATGAAATGATAAATGGAGAGGATGAAATAGAAATGTACGAGGACTATGAGGATGATCCCAAATCAGACTATAGTAGTGAAAACGAAGCCCATGAGGCAGTCAGTGCCAACTGAGGAGTGTTCAAAGAATTAAAGTACTCAGACTCATTTGGGGTTTTTTTGGGTTTTTTTTGAACAAAAGTTCTTAAAGAGCCTGCATGCATGTGTGGCTCCTACAGTTACATCAGCATAATGGTCTTAAATGTTTCTTAATGTGTGAGACAGATTGTTTCCCTAATTTTTCATGAACTTGGGTTTTTTGTTTTTGTTTTTTAATTTAGATGAAGACATATATTAAATATCAGACATCAGGACTTGAAAACTTATATGAATCAATAGCTGTCTTACAAGTCTTACCTTTTGTCTTTTTCCTTTTGGATGCTGATAAAGGTTTAAGTTACTGTTTTAGATGGGGGTTATACATTCTCACTCAGGTATGCTGTGCCAGCCTACAGGTTGTGAATGTGTTTTTATTCTGGATTATTTTAGAAAACAAAAACTGCAGATTTCATATTGTGAAACAGAACAAGTCCACAAGTGTGCACATCTGTGCATCATAGCTCGTCTTTAAAAAATAGTCTCTGAATTCCATTTTTTTTCCATGTGTATAGCTGAACTTCTGATGTGCCAAACTTTTCATAACTTTTGAATCTTAACATTTAAAAAAGAAGTCTTAAAGGAGACACTGTAAAGTCTTAGACAATCCTTTGGCATCTTAAAAAACAATTATAGATAAAACCTAATTTTTTTCCAGAATATGGTAAAGTACTCAGGAATCTGGAGACAGGATATTCTTAAATAGTGAACATGGTTGCCATAGTGCATGTGCCCAATTGCTTTGCCTCTTGATGTGCCATTAGTGTGAAATTTTAAGTAAGCACAAAAGAGCGACCACCAGCTATGGACTGGCCTGTCTTAGCAGTGTGAGGCCACCTCTGATTACATTCTCCACCCGTTTGCTTTTAACCCTTGCATTCAGTCTTAACACATTTTCTCTTAAATAATTTATTCATTCCAGAATGTCAAGGGTCCAAATACTTAATATTTATTTTTAAAAGTACTGTTGGTGGCATTACACTTACAATTCCTTATTGATATTTTAAAGAGCCCCTTCTTTCTCCTCTCCTAAATTACACAGGTATATGAAAATAAAAGTGCACCTGCTACTAAAATGAACGTGACATTTATGAATGAGAAATTCAGTTGTTCCTGTATGTTCAAGGAGCAGTTGGAAATACTCTGCTATATGTAATACAAAATGAAGTGAGTACTTTTATATGTACATACAGGACAGATATTCCTAAAAAAAATGTGTTTATAGTTATAAACCTCTATACTTAGACAAACAGCAAAGGCAGATGTAAAATCCGAACTGCATGTAGAGTCCACCATGATGAACTTTTAGGGCCTGTAGAATCCTGCATTGAATCATGGCTCTGTACATCATGTTCCTCTTGTCACCTGAAAGAACTCTTTGCTACCTTAAGTATTTATGCAGTGATTTATATGTAAGACTTCTAGTGGGGGAGGGAAGGCCACACAAATATCTGAGTTGCAAAGCTGGGAAAATGGTGTGTCAAAAGTATTTATTGAATATTAGTCATGTGAGTCAAATTTTGATGACTGCTTGTCAAATGCTTTGGGATCTTTGGATGTAAGGTGCTATAGAAACTCAAATTTTTATTTGTATTACTACTAGAAACAATGCAATTGATAGAGAAAATTCTGGGAAATATACAACAGAGAGATATTCAAATATACAACAGAGAGATATTAAAAGATTACAAATTTATTACATTTCAGAGACAAAGAAGGAATTGCCTTTATTTTTCCCCCTCACACTCCACTCCTGTTCACAAATACATCACTGTATATGTATGCAGATCCAATGGGCCTGATGAATACATGTGCTGAAGCTCCTCAACTTCAGCTTTTATTTTGAATTGGATATGTTCAGCACAATGGTGATAAATTCAGACACAGGCTGAGAGGTATGAGTGGGCCTAGAGCAGCTCCTCTTGAAGTCTGTGGGAATTTTCCCACAGAGCTGAACGAGCTTTGTTTAGGGCCCAGACAATGAAAGAAAGTATAGTGTTAATGCTGGCTATCCTCGTGCTATCATCCCATCTTGCAGAAATTGTGGTGCGATGACAAGATGCTGTATCAGAAATCGTCATTTTCCTTAAAGCCCCACTAATAACTATTTGAGCAGAGATAGCCATTGTTGCCACTGTAGGAATCACATTTAAATGTGCAAGAACAACGCCCAAGACAAAAGAAGATTGTTCAATTTACAGGACAATTTATAAAGATAATGGCATAGAAACACAATGGTCAAATTTCTCTGACCATTTTGTAATTTGGAACAAAATGCTATATTTTTAATATTTATTTAAATGTGTTAGTCCATGTCTAATAAGCAATAAACTGGTCTAGCCAAGACTTTAAAGGCATATGCTGTGTCGTTAGCTGGTGAGCGTCCTCTTTAAGCTGGCTAAGGTACTAATAGAAAGTGGTTTTTGTTATAATTGCTTGAGAATTTGAACTGTTTTTAAGACATTGAGCTCAGATTGGGGGGAGAATGCCATTATTTCCTAAAAAAATGACTATTTATTGATGTCTTACATAATTCTCCAGTTAGAAGTATCCCTCCCTCCCCCCATGTCACTTTCTTTCTATCTTGCTCTCTTTTTTTTGGATTTTGTTGCATAGCTAGAATGCTGTATTGCTAGCATTGTATTTTATGTAATTATTTTTTTTGCACAAAGGCAAACATTTAGATTAGTTGGTTAATTTTTTTAAATTTTATGACCATGCCAAAATAATATTCTGCAGGCTTGTGGAGAACAAAGGACTGTTCTTTAGGACTGAAACTTGATTTTGCTTGTAGTACAAAAAACACACACTCACAGATGTTGTTTCATAAGTGTTATAAGCACTGGATATAAATGGTATTTTTTATCACTTCTGACTAATGTGAAACTGTTGTACGAAAACTACATGAACAAAAGTCATCTGTTTCGACTCGTGTGGGCCTGCCTCACAGTTGCCGGATCTGAGTCATTTTTATGTCTTGTTATTTCATTTATTTATGCAAAATACATGTATGTATGAACACTTTGTTTTAGCTCCAGCCCTGCCTCAATGCTGATGCTCTGTATGTTAAAGCCACATTCTTGAAAATGACTGGCTGTTCAGGAATCACCAGCTGGTAAAAATTTCATTTATTGGTTGGTGGAGTGGGAGGAACTTATTTGAATCTGAATTGTGCATATGAGCATTTTATTCTATTTATTAGCCGACATTGGCTCTAAAATGTCAGTAGAAATCAAGGAAGGACAATCATAAGGATAAAACCCAACATTTTTACTTTATTAATTGGAGCTCAAAACAAAGTTTTTGATGAATTTACCATCTCATTTTAGAATTTTTTTAAATTGTGTAAATATAACATAGGAAATAGAATTTTATTTTTTGTTCATGGATACTTAGTGAAGTATAAGTTATGTATTTACTTTTGTTCTATATCAGTGTATGTTGGTCCATATTAAATGCTGACAAGTCACTGTACCTCATGTAGATGCTGAATTTACACCCGCAGTGTGAGCGCAGTATTGTGGACCTGTAGCTGGGACAGCAAGATGCCTCACTTGTGCTCTCACTGATTTTTAATAGCATATTCCACAAACACAGAATACTTTCTTCTTTTTTAGAAAGTTGATACATTAAATATACCAAATTTGTAATACGTTTGATAGGAAACACAGTTAGACTTCTGAATCCAAGTAAAACCAATGAGATATTTTACTTCTTAACAAGAATGGCATTTGGAAGCCAAAAATATATCCCTGGAAAGATTATCATTACTAAGATGGCCCTTGCAATGCAGTCACAACTTAATAATATCAAAGCTTTATTATCTACATTCATTAAAACATGTTATTGTCATATTAGGCTATAATACCAGGGGAAATTGTTCACACAATACACAAAGAGGACTTGTGTTATTGCTTGTTAAGCATTGAGTTTGAGCCCCTCTTAATAACTCTGACTGGAAAAAACAACAACTCCGTTCAGGTAATGCACAAATATAGTAATACCATCTTCTCTGTGAACAGTTTATTTAATTAACAGATACAGTTTATTTTCTTTTTGGAAAATTTATAAAATATGTATTTTCAAGATCAGAACACTTCTAAACCAGTCTGATACTAGCTAGAATAGTTCATTTCATATTTCATAAATTGGAAGATAAAAGACATAAGGGATTCAGAAGTGCTTTCCAGGGTGTGGGTTTACATGGAGAAATGACTCTAACAAAGTGGCCCAATTCTGGTCTGCCTGTATGTTTGGGCATGACCATTTAGCTTGTGAAACCACCTGCTCAGAATACATGCAATGTGCTCCTAAATCTGTGTATTCAGGTGCAGCATGAGGCAGGGGGAGGGCAAAAGATGGGAATGCTCCAGGATGGGAATGCAAAACAAACAGCAGCATTAGTCACAGTAAATACAATACTCTGTGCAAAGCGTACAGCAGTCAGCTGTGGGCAGTTCCTGCTTTGAGTACAAACACAACCACCTCCCAATCCAATCTAAAACACAGTCCTCTCTCTCTGGGTTGGCTTTCTGGTTTTGTTTTTTAGTCATATCATAGAAATAGCATTTCAAAATCATTTCCTAGCAAAACATACTACACAATTAACATCTCCATCCTCCCCCAGCAAAACACTTACCTATCTGCTTAATACTAAGCATGTTAGTACTTCCATGGTGGTCATGAGGACCAGTAAAGTGTTGGTGTTAAACGGGCAAATTTTGCTGAGCCAAGGCCAGAGTGCGAACAACTGCAGTGGAGATGCAGCCAGCAGAATGTACGATAGAGTTCTTCATGTTTTTTATGAGAAGTTAATGAACGGGCTTGGACCCTTGGTGTTTTGCATGCTTTTTAAAGATTCAAGTTGGCACTTAAGCATGTTCTTTTAAAAGATACTATATGACCTCATTTGATCTTTTACAGAACACTTTTTCCTTTTAAAAAACCTTCCCCCAAACCTTGTTTTTTATATAACCCATTAATATCTGTGATTTTTCTCAGATCAATCTACATTTTTGATATACTGTAATGTCCTGATACAGAAGGAAAAAAAATGCATATGCAAAAATATTTCATTTTAATCCATCACCCTTTTTTAACTACCAGATTTGCTGGAAATGGTGGCAAAGAAGTATTCTGAGATTTCACACACTGGGTAAAAAGGGGGTGGGGTGGGGTGAACTGGGCTAAAGGAAAACTTATCAAATTGGTATTTATGGCAATATGAAAGCTATAAAGCAACTTAGTGACATGGCTTGCTTTGTAATTTCCGCTTTCTAAAAACCACAAGTGAGGTCCTTGGTGCTCTTGGAGTATGGGGAATGTGCAAATATTTAACTGTTTGTATGCTGCACATTGCAGACCTGCTAGTGTGCATTCTCCGTTTGTCTTCCTTTGTCATTTGTGTTTTGCTTTCTAGAAAGCAATGTTTTTTTTTCCTTGTACCCTTCTTCAGCTTGTAGCAAACTAGAATGCTTAGCATTTCTGTTAATTCATTATTGTATTTCCCATGTAAAAATTTTTTTATTACATTAAGACAAGCTTATAAGCTGTTACTACATAACTTATCTTACTGTAACTCTTATTTCCTGACATTGTAATTTGTTTGTGATGTATATTGTGAGATTGTACTCTATGTTAATTTAATCAGCACAATTCACTGACATGCTGGACTGACATGCTAGCTGCTGTTTCAAATTGTAAAGTTTGTGTAGAGCTGTTGGGACAACTGAGACTCTCTTGTCAACGTACTATGCTTTGATTCCTATAGCAACACTGTGGGTGCAGCTCTTAACGGCGAGGGCTGCTCATTGGACACCCACTGGCTAACTTAATGGGCAGGTTTTCTTTGTAGAAATTCTATATACAATGCAGGTACCTACCTGGGCCCATGGCCGGTAATTATTTGGGCGTTTAGAGGAAAAACTAGTGTCTATTGCTGCTTTGAATATGTTTTAAAGTCTGAAAATGTAAATAGTTTATCAAAAAAAATCTTGTACAGTCCAGTGTAAAGTTTTTAAATGAACTTAAAGGTTGCCATCACATCTCACACTCTCCTCTTGATACAGTTAAAAAACAGAAAGAAAAACATTTGCTAAGGATACTGATTAAAAAAATAATTCTGTTCTCAATTTAAAAAAGAGAATAGTTATTCTTAGCTCTGCTTCATTGCATAAACAGACTTCTTGGATTTTGATGTGCAGTATTGACGTGAGGTAAATTAAATATTAAATAATCTTTCAGTGGTACTTTTAAGAGTCTTCTCCTCCTCTGCCTCAGTTACTAATGGAAAAGACAAAATTGAAAGACACTGTCCATATACAGTATGTTCTGGTGTACATTGGCACCTTACCTACATGTTTTGGGTGGGGGGGATTTTTTTTAATTTTTTGGTTTTTTTTTTTGCACAAGGTGCTTTCCTGATATGTTAAACATGTCATCCTTGGGTGATACAGTATATGCCATGATAGGGGTTTAGACCCCTCAGGGGAGTGTCTATAAGACTGCCTATTTATGCTCATTTACCTCAAGACTGTCCTCTCTACCCTTAATCTATTCACCATCACTCCATCTTTTGTACTGCTGTTGACACTTACAAATTAAAGATAAATTTTGTTTTATGAGATGCGTGTGTGACTTTTTCTATACATCCCTTATTGGTCCTTTGAAGTCCGTGAGGAGTTGATGGACAGGAAAATGCAACTAGGCCTGTTCAGCTGGCCTCCTTTAAATTTAGTGACTGAATCTTCTAGCTCTTAGGTTTCCCTTTATCAGCCTCTAAAATCCATTAACACCGTATGCTGTAAAAGACATGCATGAAAACCAACCTATTTTTTTAATATTCACTGGGTACCATCAATTTTGTAAGCAGGAAATGCTGTTGGTAGCAACATAATCTCAGAAGGATTTTATTGAGTAGAAATGGGACAAAATGGTTCTCATGTTTCTTCTTTCTTTGCCTTCTCCTTTTCTGCTGCATATAACATTAAAGTAACTAACCAAAGTTGGTAACAAAAAACCCTATAGTTGCCATATTGCCATGTCTGTAAACTGCTGCCATTTGTGTATTATGATTGGCTTTTGACTTACTTAATAATTAGTCATGGTTCTCATAGGAAAAGAATAAATTACATTGAAGTGTGCTGTACTATAATGTAACTCCTGCTTCCTGCAGCAGTAAGAGAAAATGTTTGACATGTCTAGATGTCAATCTAAAAAAATACGCACAAATTACCATGCAGGACATAGTGCTGTCTCCACATATACAACAACCTTCTGGGGAAGGTATTGTGTTGGAGGCTGCAGAGCAGCACACAAATTGTTCAGGGTGCTGAGAGGAGTAGCATGCCCAGGAAGACGGGTGGCCACACACAGGCACCATTTGGTTCCCTTCCCTGAAGGACAGTGTCTCTGACCAACTCAGTTGTTCTGGCTTCCCTGCGCTAGGCTTGTTGTCACTCTCTAAATGGCCAACTTAGCCTTCATAAATTTAAGTGATAATACAGTGTATACATCAGGTTGGTGCAAGGGAAGGCTAGCACAGTGCTGGATGAGTAATAAATAAGCCTCTTGGCCTCCTAAATTACCATTGTTATTCTAGTCGTCACAGGAAGGACCTACTGCACTGGAAACCAAGCCACTTCTCCGGCACCAAACAAGTGATAGAGCACAAGCAAGATAAGAACTGAGGCGCTTCCACTGCTCAAGTTCATTGTCCTTCCCTCAGATGCATTTGTCTCTCTTGGCAGAGCACTGAAATGCAGCTTTAGAACACAAACTCTTCTCACCAGCTGCAGGTTCCTTGGGAGGCCTTAGGACTCACTGCAGTTAGTGGTTTTCACGATTACAAAATTTGGTGTAATGGTCTGTCTGCCCACTGGTTACTTGCACTGGGATTTTCCTGTGGCAATTAATTGCTACCACAGTAGCCCAACAGCAGCAGCTTGCACAGGATGGGAACGCGGGGGAGGGAGGAAGGGGAGAAAAATAGTAGTTGATTTATTTCTTTAATATATGGTTTACAATAGAAAATATGAGCTCCAGGTTGCGTCTCTGAGCAGTTAATGACCAACTGGGTTAAGGGCCTTCAAATATATAATGCCATTGGTCATTAACTGTCAGGAAGTGTCATCTATTCCTGTCATCTATTATTGCTTAATTTTATCAAGACCCTCTATAGTGGAGGACTGTTAAATCTGCGAATTAATTGGAATCTGACCCTTCATAGTTCTAATAACATCAAGGCCATTGAAGGTTAGCATTTGGGTTCTTGACATGACAGTCCATAACAAATTTCTTCAGAGCTGTTCTGTTTTACATTACTGACTATTGAATGATTGACACAGTAAAACATAATTGCCCTGTAGAAAGCTCTGTGGTCAGTTGTATTAAGAACTACTTAGGAACACTTCAATTTACTTTGACACCAAGATTTTGAAAGCTTCTATACTTGTATTAAAACCTACTTAGAGGTCTGGTCTCTGTTGCAGCTCATCAGCAAAGGATCAGTCAGTATGAAAAAAATGTAATTATTAGTGCTTTATATAATTCTTCTCAAATAATTAAATTACAAAAGAAATGTGTATTGATTATTTGGGTATTTGTCATGCTTCTGGATAATTAGCTACTAGCAGGACATGTGAAGAAACCAACTAATCATTTCAGATTAGGTTTCAAAAATGGGATGTAAGCTGAAAAACTGCAAATATGAAGTACAACCTCTCCTGACTCTTTCATGACTTCCAAAGTATCCAGCTTCAATTTTATGAATGAGATATCTCACACTTCAGACATGTGACTAAGCTCTGTTTTAAGTCAGGCCACACAGGGTTATATTTGGAAATATAAATATTGTGCTATGATCCACAGCCATGCGGCAGACATCCAGTCTGCAAGACACTACAATCAGCAAGTGGAAAAGCATCTCTGCCACCAAGACCTTACAATGGCTAATAATGTCTTTATAGCTACTGTATGTTCACAACTAATTAGTCACTAATAACCTATAAAATTGAAAACACAGTAACTGTCCTACCAGGACAATCCAATCCACCTAGCCCAGTAGTTTTATGTTCAACAGTGTCAACAGGAGAGAGTGGCTAATGAGAGCATCTGAGCCTGGCAAACATCTGCGGCTCATTCTCATATTCCTCATCACCTACAGTTATTGTGTTGGGCTGCTAATGGGTACAGCCCTTTCCTCATCAGGAACACGGTGTGGTATTTTGGTAGATGAACTGATTGGGGGGCAAATTAGCAATGAAGTTTGCAGCCTGATCTTTCAATGAAGGGTCTTGCCAAGGAGTTTTGTAACAGCACTATTTATTTCTCTATGTATTTATTTATTTATTTTATCAGATAATCAAAACAGTCAGTCCATATACAACTGAATTGTCAAGTCCATCGTAGGATCTAAAATATTTAGGATGCTACATTTCTTGCCGTTTTTGCAGAATTGTTTAAAACTTAACAGACTTAATTCATATAATCTGGAGATCATATATTTTAATGATCAAATTAGTTAATAACAATGAAATATCTTTTATTCAAACATCAGGAAATCCACACTTCATGCAAGACTTAATTAATTCCACTAGAATATCTGCAGCTGCTGGAAAACCAAAGGGTAAGTGCTGGAGAAGGAAAAAAAAACCACACAAAACCCACCCACCCACCAGAAAAGGAACGCAAGTCTTTTGACACACATTGAGACATCATGCAAGAAAAAGGGCTTTTGGAAAAACCTTTAGGTACAACCTACCTATTTCAAGGAGTGTGATTGTAGAAATTAGCAAGCTGTTCCAGTGTTCAGAACTATAACGTGGGTGGAAAGAAAAAGTGGGGGATAGTTGGTATATACAATCCTATCTGTATAGCCTCTCCTGTGGACAGATCCTGCAAAATCCCCCTAACAACTGCTTTGATTTTATGACTTCAACTACAGGAGTGAAGCACTAGATATCCTAGCAGATTTAAGTTATTTTAAGGGAAAAAGGGCTTATGTCAAGGAAAACAAGTAAGTATGAATATTCATATCATGCTATTTCACTGAGCTGCAATAATCTGTACGAAGAATGACATCACTTCACTTCTCCCATGCATGCATGTGTAATAGTTTATAAAATATTAATGGCTCTTTTATCATATGATAAATTGTTTAATGATCATTTGCTGTATTTGCAATTTATCGGTTATTTAAGGTGGACCTCTAAAATTAAAAAATTATGAGCAGATTAACCATAGAATGGTTTGGGTTGGCAGGGACCTTAAAGATCATCTAGTTCCAACCACTCCAACCCACTGACACCTCCCACTAGACCAGGTTGCTCAAAGCCCCATCCAACCTGGCCTTGAACACTGCCAGGGAAGGGGCAGCCACAGCTTCTCTGAGCAACCTGTGCCAGTGTCTCAACACCCTCATAGGAAAGAATTTCTTCCTAATATCCAATCTAAATCTACCTTCCTTCAGTTTAAAACCATTCCCCCTCATCCTATCACTATATACCTTTGTAAAAAGATTAATGAATTAATATAGCTATCAGAAATCACCAGCTCTGCCCAGCCCCTCATGCAGCCAGTAGGGAAGACTGTTCCAGTGGGCAGCAAGACTGCAAAGTTCAGCTAGCTTGTAAAGTAACCTCCACCGGTCATCACTACCCAGTTCTCAGTCTGAACATTTCTTTCTGAGGTGCCATCCAGCATTTCACAAATTCATAATCATGGCATTTCTGGGCTGTTACAGTTAAACACACATCACTGCCACTCTGGAGGTTTTGGAGCACATCGAAGGACCACACGGCAAGCAACTGCCCGGGCCTCACTGAGCAGTGCCCGCCCCGCTGCCTGCACACTGCCTGGGAACCTGGGAAGGGTTTTTTTGTCACTAGGTGAGGGATGCAAGGAATGTAGATCAGGTGTTGTGACTCTCACAGTGCTGCTGGAAGCAGAATTACCTTCAGAAATAGCTCAGAATGGGTATAGGAACACTTCATTCTTTTTTTTCTTGTGTAATTCAGTAGCAGTAAGAAAAAAATTGATGCCTCAGCTTAAAACTTTAAATTTTGACACAGTCTCTGTTTTTCCTACTAGAGCCTTTGCTGCTGATGAATCTGTCTTAAGTGTATCTGCCTACCTACAATGGGACCGAGAGGCTGTTGGTGATGCTGTCTGAGCAGAATAGCAGTGGGTCCTGCCCTCCACCACGAAAGTGATTCTTGTTGGACTGTGAGCTTACTCTAAGGGCCAAAGGGGCAAAGTGCCCCCCGCTGGCATGATTTTCTGATCTCATGGGACAAGCCTGGCTTGGGTGACGAGAGGTGAGAGTTACCTGAGAATGTGAGGGCTGATAATTTTGTATTGTTCTTTCTGTCTTTCTTACAGTAGAAGGAGCAAAAGGCAGAGGTTGGAGCATATTTCTACATTTCCTTCACAGTGTTCTCTGAAGCTTAATGAAAACAAACAAACAAAACCCAAACAAAATAAAAAGAAAGGAGAGCTCTAGTGTGACTGAGCAACCTTGGTAGGCACCCTGCCAAACAGAGTAGAAAAGCTCAGTAGCACTGTTGATAATTTGTGTGATGAGAGCAAGAGTGGAGTTACAAAAATATATGCTTTGGTCAACACCTCATGGTATAAAGGACAGTGAATGACTTTAAATTATCTGGTTACTCTTTTTTCAGATAACAGGTGGCTTCTCAATTTCTGAGTACGTCCTGCTCCCACTCGTGTCACAGGCAGTGGACAGTGGGTTCAGGGCTTGGCAGTAAGTGTACAGTATTTTTCCAGATACAGTCTTAGGATTCATATTAGGTGCTGTAAACCTCAAACAATGATTCATAAAGCTACCTTCCTTGATGTAATCCCTCCCTAAAAATCCTGAGACTGATCATGCTAAAGACAGTACACACTTCTTTTAGAGTGTTTTCATTTTTATACTGCCAGGAGTTGGTGGTTGAATTATTACAAACGAAATAGATCAGAGAGTATGCAGACTTAAGATGTCTGTAGGAATCACAGGTTTTGAAGGACTTTGGAAATTGGTTCAGTTATTTTTTCATTTTTAAGGGGATGAAATAGTGGATTTCCACAACAATAAAACCATGTATGGAAACAGTATGTATTCCCTTATTCCCTAAACTTCAAAGACAATGAAGTTCTGAAATGAACCTAAAGTGCACTGAAATAACGAGAAGAAAAACTGTGTTCTTTTTCTCCTTTGAAAATGTAATTCCCACGTGAGGGATAAAAGTAAACATTAAATAGCTCATATAGAGAAATAGAAATTTGCTTCCTTTTCTTAAAGCTTTGCATTCAGCTGTATTTAGAATCTTACAGTAATAACTAAAGCATCTTAAAATTTTGAAATTTTCTGTCTTGATATTTGCTTACCTCCTCTCATTTGCTTTTAATGTCTGAACACTTAAAAATCAGGCATCATACTTCCTATCTCTACTCATTTACCTCTGACAGATTAACCTGCAATTTATCACAAGGATTACACCGGTAAGTAAAGCAGGATCAGACCTTAATTTGATCTGCTATTTATTTGTTGTGTTAATTGTAGCCACAGGGTTGTATTAAGAAAGTCAAAAAGTACCACTTGTAACTACGGAGTGGCTCTCACCTTTTAAATGGAAAAACACTCATTTTCCAGAAAAAAAATAGGAAAAAAGTGGTTATGAGCTAAACGAAGAAGATAGAAGGGTTTCTGTTTTTTTATTTTTAATGTAATTAATATAATATTGGCACCCAAAATGTAGCTATCTGGGTGCAAGCCTGTTCTTAGCTTTTGCTACTGTTTGTGGGAACAGATGTTTGTTTGTCATTCTTTAAACTGCAAATGGGGTTCTTGTTAGGCTAATGGACGTTGGGATTTTTACCTTGTGTTAATCAGGAATTTAATTTGCTTATATTTCTGAATGATGGATTCTTCTTATGCTTGCTTTTTTTCTTCTAATGCAAGAAAGAAGACAATAATTTACAGTACTAATGACTGAAAAACAAAATTGAAAAATTGCTTAGAGAAATTCTAGTCCTACAACAGCCGCCAAAGTGGTAAATCCCCGGTGCCACAGAAGGCTTTGACTGAGGGTTCTGTGTTATGTCTCACAGTGCCCACTGAAAATAAGGCACCAAGCTCAAGAATGGTAAGTTAAAAAGGAAAATCCTACCTTAAATTTCTTTCAGAGCAGACTTAAAAATAGAGGTATTTAAATTCCACTGAAATGCAATAGGTTTAGAAGTACATAATTCTCTTAGGCCCCTTTGAGAATCCTAGACTTAAGATGCTTGATGTTTTTGGAAAATGAACAATAAACACTCTCAGTTCCCCACTTTTGGGAGTGGCTTAGCTTGCAATGTTTCTGTTTCCTTTCACAGAGCATAAAACTGCTGCAAACTGTGGTCTAGGGCTGTTTGATGACTTCAGAGTCACCTTAAGTCTGATACTTTCTATATTGCAAAAGCAAAAAATTCTGGTAAATAATTAGTCCATCAATAATGAGTTGATGTTGCAGAGTACTGTGAAATGTGACAGAATACCAGAAATGGAACTCGTTCTCCCTTTCTTCTTTTTCATAAGATGTCATTTTTGTCTGTGAATCCTTTTATAGTTTCTTTAGGAATAAACATGCCAGCTAATCAGTGGATAATGTGACTGCTAGAGATGTATTAGAATGAGAACTATTGCTGCTCTTGTCTTCCCACCCTGTTAAACATTGGTTTAGCAGGACTTCCTCTCACATTATAGCAAAGGTGGGAATTCTTAAGGATTTGGGGTTTTTTTGTTATTGTTGCCTGTCTTTCAGTCTTATGTTTTCAACAGGAAAAATCTGACTTGAAAGTTCTGGATGATGAGTGAACAAGCTAGCTGCTTGGGTCTTGAACTCACCAAATCCAGCTGCCATAAGCCAACTGCCATAGTAAATCCAAGGGAGGACATGTAAAGCAGAGCCCAAATATCTGCACAGTTCTCAAACAATGAAGAATAGCAAGTCTTGCATCAGCATAAATTGCCATCGACACAGTCCTTGACTTTATCTTGCCGGTTACAGGGGTCTGCTTCTTGGTATTGGGATTGGCCCTACAGATGTAGTATGTTAAAGTACAAATGAGCTTCAGCTGTCTTTTTCCTAATACATCAACAGAGAGCTTTTCAGGAAGGAGAAAACCCCCTCAATCTGCCTATTTACTGCCCAGGTGGATGTGAGTGAGGAATAAGACACCTGAGGAACTGAAATGTTGCCACAGGTGTCTCAAATCTCTGTTTATCAAAGAACCTCCCTCCCTGGGAGACTCCACTGATCCACATCAGGGTCTCATACACACAAACATGTTAAGAAAGTATTATATCTGCTTTCTACAAGAGGTCGAGGGAGAACTCTGCTTTTTGCTCTTGTGGAAGGAGGGCTTACATCTACAAAGCTAGAAGGCTACAAGCACTTGCCAAGCCTTGTACTGCTGTTTCTGAAACCTCTAGGTGAGCTCTCTGTCTGGAGTTTGTTTGGTTTGTTAGCTATGTCTATACAAAGAAAGAGGTAGTGTAAGCTGGTACTATAAATATTTTGTCCGTCTGGTTATTAGAGTTCTAAATCTCTGTAAATTGGTTTATTGGGTTGTTTTAGTCTGTTTTCTTCACAATGGAGTGTAATAACACCTGTTTCTTTTATCAATCTACTTATTAGAAATATATGTGAAAGAAGAGCTTCTTCAAATCTTGAAGTGTTTCAAAGTAATGTGGAACTGAGTTTATCCAAAGAAATGCTCCTGTGATTTTAAATGGGAAGGCAGTATTATTTCTACCAGTATGTGTTGTGGTGGTGAAATTCAACACAACTCAAAATCGAACACAGGGGAAATTTGTCTTTGATATTATGCAGAGGTTTTCCAGCCCAAAGGCCAGTGGCAGGTGGAGTTAGGTGACTAAGGAAAATGACTTTGAAAATTTCATTTCTTTTGGTTTATGAGTTTAAAACTTAAGCATGTAATACTAGCTGGAAAAAGAATTTGTTTTGTTCGTGTGAGTTGTGAATGCTTTCAAGAAAACTTGTGGTTTGCACTCATTTTTGTCCAGCTGCCAGCAGATACTGATGGATCTCTCTTTCATGGCTAGAAACTAAGGCCCAGGTTACTAGTTCTAGCCACATAGAAATCCCTGGGAGACCTGAAGGAGAATTAAGTAAAATGTCTGAAGGGAAATTATTGTCCTAAAATGCTGATCCTAACCAACTGGAGGTTTTGTGAAGTTAGTTTGCTAGTGCACAGCATGCTTCACCTGTTTCTATTCCACCTCTTTTGGTCTGGGTGAGTTATGACAAGGCTACGTGGAACAAGTGGTGTAAAATCTAGAGAAGCATAAGTGTAGCTAGATTTCCTTGTGCCAGTGTTATGGGAGGACAGTTTTCCTGGCTCCTTGTGCTGAACCATCCATTAAAAAAAATTGAATAGAGAAAGATTTAAGGATGTGGGTGTCAGTCTATAGAAAACAAAGCTGGGGACCTTGGAGGTAACTTCAGCTTGCCTGTTTGGTTTGTGAGCTGTGAGTCCATTTGACACTTGAGATAATTATGCTCTCCTTACCATGTCTTGTACCAAATCAGTATCTCTCAGAGATCTCTGACTTCTTCTCAAGGGAATTTTTTTGGGAGTGAAACTTCTTCCAGTCTAGACAGGAAGACAACAGAAAACTTACCTGGTTATCTGGAAGGATGTATTATTGATGTGGTTGTGCTATTTTATGCTAGTGGCAACTATATCAGTAGGTGATCAGTCTATTTTTCAAGTATAATGTGAAAGTTTCTTAAGTTTAGAAATAAGTGGAGAAGAGGGCTGCAGTCACCATTAGCTCTTATACAAGACTTGATAAAGATATACCTAAAGAGCATGCAGTTCCAGCTACCAGTGGACAGATGTTAATATGCATTTTCTGCAGCACTGATTTCTATGTCCCTTCCTGCTAGCCAAAAAAGGCACTGGCATCAAGTGTTTGCTATGTCTAGTAGCTGTTTTTGAACCTAAGTGCTGAGAAGCCTGTTTGGCACTGTATTATATAATATGCTGTTCCAGACTACAGTCCACACAATGTGTATGTTGTACTAAAGATCCCTGAAAGCATATGTGTGGCTTTGCTTTTTAAATATCACCTACAGGTATATGCTATTTCTGGAGCCAGGCTCCTATATCGGGACAGAGAACAGTGCTGCACTGTACAATACCATGTTGTTTTCTCCACGACAATATAGGGTCACCTTTGCTACCCTGCATATGGTTGAGCCAATTGCTTGATTAGTGATCAGAAGGGGATTTTTGGCAAGGGTGTAATAGCAGGAATCTGGAGAAAGCTTGCCTTTTTGAGACTTGGCTTTAGGTAGACTATAAGCGTATTTCATCTTTCTTTTTGGACCACGTTCTGTCTATACATTTATCTAACAACAACAAAAATCTTTTGTGAAGTCCTATGTTCTGACTCAGTCAATGTGGTACAAGGGAGTCTGTCTGCTGTTGCCCATAATTTATAGTCACATTGACATACAGTTATAGAGCACTAATGAATTGAGTGATGATTAAGAGATATGTGGCTGCAAAGAGGAGGCAGACAAAAATTAATGGTTATTTCTTAACTCTGCCTACCCTCTCTATTCCCCACTCTGGTTTGCTGAATGGTTCTATTTGGACTAATGTTTTTAATGCTTACAGCCCAAAGGTGTGGTTTTGTTTTTATTTGTTCTTCCCCCTAAGGAACAAAATTGGTTCCTTATGCTCTGTACATTAAGTTTCCTTAACATTTTTTTTCCAGCATGCATAAAATTGCAGATCTCTAGAGAGAATGAAGTACCACATTGCACATTGTAATACTGCACCCAATTGCTTGATTCTTCTCTCTGCTGCCAAAGCTTCCAAAAATTATAACAGCATTAATACATTCATGGACATTGGTATTCCATTCTTGATACAAAGTAAAAATATAACTGAATAACCAAGTGTAAAAATAAGTGATGTCAGTTGGTGGTGGACAAATACAATTCTGGGGAACGAAAATGTACCTTTGCCTTGAATCTGCTGCCTACATGGTCAGAATGGAGAAGAGATTTGGTGTGTGAGGACTGATTTTAACAGTGCCATCCCGTGTGGGGTTACAGAACTACACTATAGGTTATAAATGGTGAACTAGCACCCCAAGAGAATCAAACAGATGACATAAAATTTGATAGTTGAGGCTGATTTTATGAGGATAGTAAATGGTATCTGACATAAATAAAAAGATAGAAAAAGATATTATTTCTAGGTCATCACTCTCTACTGTAAACTTGAAGCATAATACTGTGTTTGGATATATGAATATTTGAAAACCAATGAGAAAGAACATCAGGCTTACTGTTGTGTATTTTTAAATTTTTACTTGATTAGCGTTGTTAAAGCAAAATGTTGTATCTGAATGCCAGTTGTGGAGCAGACTACACAAATAATCTTTTTTTTTTTCCTTGTTGCTCTGGCATAGAAGAAACGCGGTGTGTCCTATAGTTCGCTCTCACTGATAAGCTGTTCCCAAGGAACCAGAGACATGGTTGAGGAGCTTGTATCCAGCTATATCTCTGAGATTAAGTGCTCAGTGTATTAAAATAATAGAATCATAGTATGGTTTGAGTTGGAAAGGGACCTTAAAGTTCATCTAGTTCCACCCTCCTGTCACGGGCAGGGTGCTTTGCGGCTCAGCGAGACGGATCTCGGCTCTAGTCTGAACAGGTCATTTACTCTGTTATTGTGCCCTCACACTATGTTATTCATACTGTTTTTTCCACTCCCATTTTAAAATTGTTTCCAACCTTTTCCTCTCAAGCTCTCTCTCCATCCCTGCTAACCTCTCATATTCTGCATGTATCTCTTACTGGCAATCCTGAGCTCCACAGTCTCACTCCTCTTCCCTCTTATTCCTCCAGGACTTTGCTTTTCCTTGTCGCTTCTATTCTGGCTTTCCTCTCTTCTCATGTTTTCTTTCTGTTATTTCCTCTCACCTTTACTTTGCATGGACTATGTCCAGTCAGCTATCTGGAAGTGTCCATGGAACATCTAAGAATAAGGTAGAGGAAGGTGAGGGAAAGAAGTCTCTAGATGGTTGTTTAAAAATGGACTTGTATTTCTGCTCCTTGGGGGGGAAAAAATGAAAGAAAGAGAA